>MNCI01002120.1:59334-99450 GCA_015680685.1 Gnetum montanum | reverse complement strand
TCTCATCATACCCCCATGACTGAATGAAAACTCGTCCTCGAGTTCCTTACAATAATATTGGGAAGGTATGGAATTATTGAGGGGAATGGAACTAATGGGATGACATGTGAACGGATCATTATTACAAGACTTGACAAAATTGGTGTTCATGACAACAAAGGTGAACACCTTATTACAATGACATCAGGTCTTTGTTGGCAGCTTGAGAGAAAAAGAGAGATAGAAAGAAGTGTTGCTGCTGCTAATGCCAAGATTGCGCCTTCGTTGTCCATCCATTAGTGTGCCATCGATCTTGCTCCTTGCATAGCTGCTTCAGCGCTACTCCATTCCAAATGTTTACTCCAAATCCATTCCGTTGTTGTATGATTGCCATCTGCACACACAACACAATCATATATTAGCAAGGGTAATTGAATCATTAAGGAAATAATACCTTACTTCGGTGTAAGTCCATTGGCTAGGTTGTGGTATGGCTAATATGGACCTGGGAAGATGTAGTAATGATGACTACCGAAGGTGTAGGGGTTAGGAAGAAAATCAAAAATTTCTAGGCTAGGAGAAAATTGAAAAAATTAGGCCCCATACCCCGATGACTAATCATGAACCTCCAGTAGCGGTAGAATGAAGAAGGAAAAGGAGTAAGAAAGATAGATAAAAAGGGACAATTGAAAACAATAGTGAAGTGGATGTCAAGATGGGAATGAACAAAATAAAATCAATTGCAAAATGTTAAGGAAAAGATGTTAACTAATGTTCCAAATAGGAATGTCAGTGGGTCCTCCCCAAAGCAAGCTCATGCCCTTAGTGCCATGACAATCCCACATTCAAAGAGTCCATAGGCTCTAGGAATGTCCTTTGGAACAAGAGTTAAAGTTGAAACCGGAAGAATTTACTGAAAAGAAAACAATGCATCAACCAAGATATATACACTAATGATACAACCGGAAATGAGGTGAACAATGGAGAGAAGGATGGAGAGGAGAGAAGAGAATGGAATGGAATCTCAAGAGAAAGGTGGTGTATAGCACCTTGTGTGTTTGATGATTAATGTGACTTGGCAAATCTCATTCCAACTTCAGGCTCAAACCAACCACTTCCAGTGACTTCGCATCAATGCATTTAGTTAAACCATCCACTTGGATAATGAGGATGCATCTTCAAAGAGCCACCACTATTCTGATGAAACAAAGGAGAAAATGGGAAGCGAGAAGGGCCTTAGTTAGAGGGAACACTTTTGGTTCCATAACCAATGCTTGTAGCCCAAATTTTATTTCATCTAAGGGGTGTGCTTTGAATTCTCACTTTCTTCATTTTTTTTGTGTTTTGTGTTTTTATGCGTGAGAACCACACCATGCAAAGACTTCTTATTTTTATTGGCTCAACTTCCGATAATTTGGTAACATCGGAATGGTAAGAAAACTCAAGAAGAAACATCTAAGTGCCCAAGAGAATGACTAACACAAAAGCACCAAGTTCCCTTGAAGTCACACCCTTTGCAATCCTTGAGTCCGTTCTTAGTTTGAGAAATAACCAGTCACCGATTTGTTAAAGTTCTTATTAGAAGGGGACTATACATTTCCAAGCCAAGAGAAACCATACACTTGATGGATGGATAGATGAAGTGGACTCATTGCCTTCCATATCAAAAGAACATACCTTAGTGTCAACATTTTAACTTAAAGGTAAAAACCAAACATTAGCAATCAATGAAAAATAGTTCATCCCATCAGCCCGAACACTTATTGGGTGGCAAACTTACATGGTGGATGGCACACACACACACAAAAAGTGGAAAAGTATAACGATTTTGTAAAAAAAAAATTAGAAAAGTTAAAGAAATTGTAAAACAAAAATTTGTAAAACAAAAATGTGTAAAATAAAAACGTTGTAAAACAAAAACTGGAAAAGAACTAAGGGCCCCATATGATTAGCATAGGTGGTCATTTCCCGCATGACTGAGTTGTAAGGGAGAGATCTGAAATAATGAACGTCTGTTTGAATTTCTTAGAAGTGCCCAACTTCTCCCAATTGATGATCTTAGATTTAGGGGTGGAAGTTGGCAATGCTCATGTTTCAATGTATATATGCTTTCATTATTAGCATGAGTTTCCTCAGTTCGTTCCATGCATATTTGTCTGCTCCTTCTGGTTGTCAACCATGGGGTGTCTACTACTTCTTGTGTGGTTGCTACATACAGGCATCTTGGTGGCAGAGTTTCAAGGGCACACCTATTACATGGAGGAGATGAGCATACCTCCATGTCATCACCCGATGAATCACTGTATGGGATGCATGGAACTTTCCTTTTCTCGATCTTCCACATATGTTTATCTTAGAGATTTCCAAGGAAAGATCGCGGATCCTAAGGCATGTGTCTACTGTGTTTAGCCATGCCCTTCCCATTATAATTGGGAAGTCCCCTTCGTTGTTGTTAACCTCGATCACCAGAAAGTTAGCTGGGTAGGACCAACCACATACAACGGTAATAACATCCTCCACCAATCCTAAGGGAATGGTGATGGACTGGTCTACCAGCTCTAGTTGGATGTTGCTCTTCTTAAGTTGTGGAAAGTTCCAGGCATGATACATCTTTTGTGAAATTAAGTTGACTCCGGAACCTGAGTCAAGAAGAGCCTGATGTGGTGCATTTCTAGTAATCTGTAAATAAATAAAGGGACTCTTAGGGTCAGTTAGTTTCCTAGGAAGGTGGCCTACCTTGATCCAATCAGTTACGGTATGCGTTAACATAACCGTATGCATTACGCCCTGTTGGACTGAAGGGTGCTCCGAAGTGTTAGTGGTTAGAGGCCTATACATGTACTCAACTGCTTGTTCTTGCGAGAGTGTATCTGGGCTTTTGGTTCTAAAGTAAGGTCTTCTCTTTTTACAGTTGTTAGAACCAGCAACAAGTTGGATATTTACAGCTCTCGTAGTGTGACGTTGCTGCGGTTGAGGAGGAAGTTCCCCTTGCATTGTTGGAGCAAGAGGTGTTACAGGAACTACTTGAGGTGGAAGAGGTGTGGATGGATTAGGAGGATGGTGTGGGTATGGAGTGTCTCCCGGAGGAGAAGGAGTCCTTATGAAGTACTCCCGAGCTTGGTAGTGACGGTTGGGGGTTGCGTGACTCAGAGAGTCACTTGGAGAAATCGACTGCTGCACATAATATCCATAAGGGTCAGGCTACCGGTAAGGGTACTATTGTTTCAGTGATGACATCCCCCATGATTTTGGATATTACCATTGTTGATGCTATCTGATGGGCTATGGTGGAGTTCCACTTGGATAATACGTTAGTGGTTGGTGGAACTGCCTTGGGTTACCTTGTGGATAAGGTAACCTTCGGGGTGTTTGTCGTTGGTTCAATCTTGGATTAAGCGCATACACCCCAAACTCCTGTAGATGTGAGATAATGGGGCAACATCCCTTAGGATGGTCATAGTAGCAAACCTCACATCCACCATCATCATCTGTGTCAAAATCTACAGCCACATCGGCGTTCGTGATTTTTCCCTTACCCTTGTTATGTGCAGGGCTTAAATCTCTCCACTTTTTCTTACCTTTGTCACTACTTTGCTCTACCTTAGACTCTTCTACAATTTTTAAGACGGTTTCAATTTTAGAGTCTAAGGAACTCCATACAACGTCTACCTTAGCCGCTATTTCTGTTGTTAGTTTTTGGATCGACAAGGTTTTCTAATTCACCAACTCTTCGAGTGGTGACTCATCCTCTTCATCACAAAATTTCACTTCCTTCTTTCGAAGGGAGGGATCGCGGTTGTACTCTTCTGCACTTTCCCTTTTGCGTAGCTCACCTTCTTCATTTGCTACTTACTCCAACAAACTTTCAACTTCATGGGCTCTAAGTTGTGAGAGTCTTCCTTGGGCATAAGTCCCAAGAGTCCTTCTTGTTTCATTCCTTAACCCATCCATGATGTGGTGAAGTTGAGCCTGCTTAGTGTACCCATGGCCTGGGCAACGATGTAGCAGTGTATAGTAACGGGCCATGGTAGCATCCAAGGGTTCATAAGCACCTTGTTTCTAGCCTTGGATCTGCTTACGCAAATTGGACACTCTGGAGTATGTTTGATATTTGTTGTTGAACAGTTCGAGCATCGTACTCCACCTCTTGATGGTTTCCAGTTCTAAGGACCAGTACTAGCTATCTGCTTCTTTGGTGAGTGTCCCTGGGAACAACTTAAGCTTCTGCCACTTATTATCTATATTTTACAAGGCATAGGCATCGTGGAATGCCTGTAAATGATGTTGAGGATCAACGTTGTATCCCCCTTCAAAATGTGGGATATTATTTATGTCCAGACGCTTGATCCTACTATCTTTTAAATGCCTTGTGGGGATCCTAATTGCCTCTGTGATGTCTAGCATGCTTCGGGTTGCGAGTAGGGGTTTGTCATGATCATCCCTGTCATGACGTCTGTGTTGTCTTCATGGTGGTTCCCTACTCTCCCTACGTCCTTGCCCTTGTCCTAACTCTCGACCTTCCTATCGAGGTCTTTCATCTTCCTTACTTTTACCCTCTCCGTTGTGCTCACGATGGTTGCANTTTTAAATGCCTTGTGGGGATCCTAACTGCCTCTGTGATGTCTAGCATGCTTTGGGTTGCGAGTAGGGGTTTGTCATGATCATCCCTGTCATGACGTCTGNGCCCTTCAACAATGAGTGTTGGCTCTCCTGCCTTAAGTCTCGAATACGTTGGGCATCTGTGGGATGATAATCCCTTATATCATATTCTCTAGCAACGTATTCAGCGAATAAGTCTTGCATGCCAATCTGTGCTAAGGCATGGAAGAGTATGTTCGGAACAGATCGATTTGGTGGTAAAACTATGTTACCAAACAAATCTCTCTAGCACAATTGTTCATCCTGATGGAGGATAAAAGTGTAATCGGGAATATACTCATCGAGATGAGTATAAAATATCTTATACTATTTAGGACTTGGCTGCTTTAGGTTATGTGTATGTCGCTGACTATCTTCCGTGTTATCCCTAGGTGAGTTAACCTTATGAGAAGAAGCCATTTTATTGGTGTGTGTTCACTGTTATATATGTTCTTATTTAACTAATTAACCCAAAGGTTCGTTAAGGCTCACAACGATGTGAAAGATTTCCTAATGTTTTAATTAGCATACAAACACTTAGTCCCTGGCAATGGTGCCAATGATGAGTAGCGAGGTACCCCTACACTCAACCATATGAAATGAGCATTGCACACACAATCTGGTCGAACTTCACAAACTAAATACCTAAACACCGCAAGGAACACTTGGGGTTAATTAATCGTTGTCTTCCCAGACTTGTTGTTGTCACGGTGTATGGTTAAGTAAGTCCGAGGTATATGATTTTTTTTGGTCTTTTCAGGTTTATCTCCTATGCTAAGGGGTGAAGGGTTGAGAGACTAAAACTAACTCTAACTACAGTGCTAAGTCCTAGTGTCAGCATCCATTCCCACTTTCCGTACACACCCTGAACTGTGCAACTGTGGCTACCAAATGCTAATCGTTACTGGGATTACCACACGTAACGCACATGCTCGAAGTGGTCGTACTGAGGCACTTAACTAACCTAAGTGTGACAAGTAGCTGATTCCTTGACTAGCCGTACACATCCGTAGATGCTCGTAATCAAGTCGTACTCATCCCACGTTCTAGGAGATAAGGGTGAGAGAATCTAATTGCGATGAGTAGCTGATTCCTTGGCTAGCCATACACATTTGTCAATGCTTGTAACCAAGTTGTACTCATGCTGCGCTACTAGAAAAGCAATAAATAAAATTAAATAAACCTATCCATGTAGTGCAAGATTTATTCACAAAGCTCATCTTTATTTCTGTACACAACTTGCGTTCAGGTACAAAGCTGCTCGAATAAAGAACCGTTCACTTGGGGGACTCCTACTGCGGGCACATGGAAAATATTCTATCTCTGGGGTGATCAATCCGCTAGAGCTTTGCTACTTCTAACCTCTATATGCAAATGAGGGGAGTGCCACCTCTTATTTATAGATTTGGCGGCGGACCGCGATATTGCGTACGCAATATCGCGGCTTGTGCATATCGCGTCTCATCACGCTCACTATAATTACAACTTTCTAACATCTGTGTCAGATTTGGTTGATATCTGTGCTACCTTTTCTTCTTGATTAGGTGCATTCAATACCTCTGCAATTGCCTTAACTGAGTAATATACTAAGATTCCTTCAATTTTGACTATCGCATTAGCTTCTCAATTTTTCCAAAATTGGAGTGTTTCTCCTAGATACCATTCTCCATTGTTTGTCAAAGTAGGTCACAAAGGAGATGATTGAAGTTGGGCCATAACACCTTCTAACTCAAATTCCAAAAATGGACCAAAGTTAAGTTCCACAATTACTATCGACATGATAGATTTTTCCTAAATAGCCTAAAGGCATTCAAGTGATAGTGTAAGTTGTTGTCCCTCAATAGGCACTAGTGGAACATACGCTTTTGCTTGGGTAGATTGCTCTATGGTAGGATTTTGTTAATGAATGCTAAAGGACTGTGCTTCTTGCTCTCCTTATTTTGCTTACTCAGTTGCCCTCTTCCACAACCTCATGATCTTTTGATTATTGATTATTGGAGTTCTTCCTGTGCTTCTTTTTTTGGGAACACCTACAATCAATCAAGGATTTGGAATTACTAGAATATTCTCATAAATGAGCAACAATTGATACCTTACTCATACCCTTAGTTATATCAAGTTCTTAGTTCATTATGATTATAAAGTTAAAATATTTTTTAATAACAACCCCATTAGTACTTTAGATGAGTGGTATGATCAATTATAAGTCCTCTCAAAATGGTTTTGGCCTTAGCATGAGTGATTTGCTTTAAAAATTACCCCTATAATATCTTCTACTTAGTAATTTTAAGAAGATTGACTCAAATTTTCCTTACTAGCACCATCCCCTTGCCACGCTGCAACCCCACCACGACTAAGGTGATCATTCTAGGATCACATAGACTCAAAAATCATGGAAATTGAGACAATAATGAGCAAGTTATGGCTATTAGAATTTGGGGTGTTAGAACTCTTAACTACAAAGAAAATTGGCAACAACTCCCCTCTTATGAAATTTAGAAATGAAAAAGTTTTTCAAACTCTCCTGCACTATATATAGATTTTATGTGTGCGATATTGTAGGTGGTTGCAATATTGTAGATATAGTGTCACCATAGAAAAATCAAAATTTCTGAATATTTTTCTCAGAAGAAGTTGACTTCCATAGGATAGTTGGAAGATATGAATCATGTTGAAAGGGTCTTGATATGGAGATGATGCTTCAGGTGTGAAAAATAAGCATTGAAAGTCTATGACTAAGGAATCTTGGGCAATGAAAGTGTGTGAGGTATTGATGGAATGAATGAGAAAGACAACATTGTTGTGCTATTAGAATGGATAGTGTGATGGATATGGGAAGTATTTATTATTATTTATTAGAATTGGAAGGCTCAAGATGATGTGGAATTGCTTGGCAAGTATAAGATACAACAATTATACAAGTGGGTCCTTCCCAAAGCAAGCTCCAGCCCTTAATGCCCTTGTATAATCATGCCTAAAAGTGTCCTTAGGCACTTAAGGAGTTGAATGTAACACATATTTGTTTAGTAAAAAACACATATTAATACCACCCAATTGGAAAAATAACTCTATTTTTACATAAAATCATAAGTTATCATTATTCAAATAGTGAGATGAAATGGTTTTAGAAGGGATTGTAGAAATCGGGACGTGAGGTGTCTTACCATAGGCATAACAAATTCTTGTGTTTTATTAGTGGTTAAGGTAATCATTAGCCTTTATGTCAAAGATTCAAACCAAGTCTAGATCACATTCCAGTGACATCACATCATTTCATCTCTTGGAGTTACAATCGTAAGACTATCAATGTTATAAGGAGTATTGTGAATTGGTGTATTGTCCAAGGGAGGAGTTTATTCATGGCACTTTATTTTTATTTTTACATTTCTAAGAAGCCACCTACCTTTAGGCATGGGTAACATGTCTTTCTAGTGGGACCCCTAGAAACTTATTTTGTGCCTTTTATTTCTTATTTGTGTCAACCTTTTTAAGGTAGCAATGATTTTACTCTTGCTCCCATTCATTGTTAGATCTACAAGGATATAACACAACTTTAGTAACATGATAGAACTCACAATAATAATCCAAAAAGCATCACCAAGTTTCCTTGATGTCACGTCCTTTACATTCCCTCTTGGTTCTTCACTTTTTTGTCTAGGCATAATGATCATAAGTTTATTCTTAGTTTGATGATGGAAAGAATATCATTATGGCCATGGCAAGAACCCTTTATTAATGGAATGTATGGATGGATGATGTAAACTCACTGTGCAAATAATCAAACTCTTATGATTTGATAACATAGGGAAATCTTCACCTTATTGGGCTACAACTTGCCTTTATTTTCATGTGTTTTATTAATGATCAAAAATTATTTACAAAGGATTGGAAACAAAGCATAAAAGAAATGAAAAAGATGGTAAAAAATTATGAAAAAGTATAAATGATGAAAAAAATTAAAGAATTGAAAAATTTTAAAGAATATGAAAAATTGAAGAAATGAGAAAAGTATAAAAGAATAAGAAAATTATGAAAGAATGTAAAAAATGAAAAGAATTGTAAAATAAAGAAAATAGAAAAATCACTAAGGTACCTATGGTTGTAAATGGACATCCCCATGACTATTATGAAGATCAAGGAAATGGAAGATAGAACAAGCAGAAGACTGGTGAGTAGGTTGGGTGGATTTCTTTGAGTACTCATAATATGATTTGATTTGTTGGATGTTGACAAGGATAAGCTTATGTGGACTAGATGGGTGATGAATATGTAAGGTACTGGATAGATACATGATGTTTACTATGTATAATCCCTCCCAAAGTGTTTGAAATTTAGCCTTTTGGGGTAAATGACTAGGATTGTAATAAAGGACCTTGTCATTTGGTTGTGATGAGTCATGAATTTTCTAGCTGTGATATCGCTGTTGTTGACGATATCACGTCTGCCACGATATCATGGCCTGCCTTAATTCCTATAAATAAGAGGTGTCTTTCCCAATTTTAGGCATCTAGTTTAGTTCCTTTGCAAAGATCTGGTAGTTTTCCCCTTCCAGAGATAGAATATTTTCCTGTGTCTGCCCACAGTGTGGTGAATGTAATTGTACGGCATCCTTTATTCGAGTGTGACATACTTGGACACGCACATGACTGGCAATAAAGATTGAGATTACTTCATCATTGTAGCATTTACTTTGTTTATTTATTTATTTCTTTGCTTTCCTAGTTAATACTCTCTCATCCTTATCTCCTAGTAACACGGAATGAGTATGACTTGATTATGAGCATTTAAGTGTGACTACTTGGTAACCTAGTGGTGTACCTAGGATCTGCACTTGGTAATCCCAGTGGTAGTCATGCACGAAGTCCAAGATGTGTACAGATAATCAAGGAATGGATGCTCATCGCACTTAGGCTAGATTAGATTCTCTTACCCTTTTCCTCATAGCTTGGTTAATTACTACTTTTCATTGCTTTCAGGAGTAGCATTAGAATTAGGAACATATCATACACCTCACTCTGGACTAAACAATACATGACAATGCTAATACTAGTCCAGGTGGGAAGATAGCGAACTGCGACCTAAGGTTATCGATCTAGATGCCATAAATAGTCCATCTATGGAGTTCGACCGAATTGCGCGTGAAAATGCTCGTATTCATATGGTTGAGTGTAGTGGTATCTCACCACTCATCAGGTTGTATGTTTACATTTCTTAATCATGAATCATGCCTAAGTTTGGAATATTGCTTGTGGACTTCACTACACATAAGTGCTACTTGTCTATTTTCATCTAAAATATTTAGATTCATTAGGCATTCCTTTTGTGCTAAACTCAAATTAGGGTTAAGTTTACTAGCAATAGCTAAAGTGTGAGGCTTTGCCTAGATTGGAAGTGTTGGTAACTCTCCATAGACTAACTCATATGGGGTGTACCCTATACGTAATTTCAAGGATATTCTATAGGCCCATGGAGCATCGTTTAATTTTGTACTCTAGTCACGTCTAATCCTACTAACTATCCTAGTAAGTATTGTAGTAATTTCATGGTTAGTAACTTTAGCTTGACCATTTGCTTGGGAATGACATTGTGCTATTAATTTATGGTTGACCCCAAGTTGTTTCATGAGTTTCTTATAGGTAGCACTAGTGATGTGGGTCCCATTATCTGATATTAGCATTCTAGGTACTTCAAATCGATTCACCACATGTTGTTGAAAAAACTTGATAGTTGTTTTTACTATACAATCTTTTACTGTTTCTACATCTACACACTTCATGCAATAATACACAATCACAATAATGTATGATTTTCCATTTGACATTCTTTGAATGGATCCCATGATATCAATTCCTCAAATATCAAAAGATTTCAATAGCTATATCTAGTGTTGTGACCCTTCATGTTTGGCTATAATTCCTTCATTTTTGTGGCAACATTCATATGATTGGGCAAAAGTGTGTGCATCTCTCAATAGAGTAGGCTAGAAGTAGCCTACAATCAATAATTTAAGTGTTATTCTATGTCTTGCATAGTGGCCACCACATGGACCTTCATGTGCATCTTGTAATACCCTTTGCTGGTCATGATTAGGTACACATCATCTAACAAGCCTATTGCAGAGATTTTGTATATGTTGTCATTTATTTCCATGTATTGTGTAGCTTTGTGAAGTAATTGTTCACATTTTTTTCTATTCCATTCAGTAGGAGGCTCTTGTGTGGTGAGATAGGTCAGGTACTCTATAGTCCATGGCTATTTTGTTGAACTTACAACCTTTGTTGTTCAAGTAAAGAGATCCTCATTAGAAAATTGGTATGACAAAGGTTCTACTAAGTTGGTTGTGTTCCATTTCAACCTTGCTCTTCAAGTAAAGAGATCCTCATCAGGAAATTGGTATGATAAAGTTTCTACTTGGTTGTCTATGTTCCATTTCAACCTTGATAAATGATTAGCTACAATGTTTTTTGTTTCCTTTTTATCAATCATTGTGATGTCAAACTCTTAAAGAATCACAAGCCATCTTATCACTCTGGGATTGACCATTGGCTTGTTCATTAAAAATCAGATGGCACTATAGTCTGTGTAAACATAGATCTAGTAGCTAAGCACATAATGTCTAAATTTTTCAAGTGCATACACCACAACCATCAGCTCCTTTTCAGTTTTCATGTAGCTTAATTATGCTCCAGTGATGCGCTTGTTGGCATAGTGTATGTAGTACAGTCTCTTTTGATCATCAAGTTATGTCAAGATTGCACCAAGTGCTTAGTTGGAGGCATCAGTCATGATATGAAAAGATCTTGATCAATCCGGGGCTTGGAAGATTAGTGTGTCAACTAACTTCAATTTCAAAGTTTTGAATGCCATTTCACATGACTTAGTCCACTCAAAAGATGCATCATTCTTCATGAGTTCTACTAGTAGTTTGGCTATTTTGAGAAGTTTTTGATAAATTTTCTGTAGTATCCTATATGGGCCAAAAAGGATCTTACATCTTTTACTGTTTGTAGCCTCTGAGTGATATTTTGGATGACTCTAACTTTTCCAGAATCTATCTCTCTATCCTTTTGGGAGATTTTTTGTCCCAGTACTATGTCTTCCTAGCCCATAAGATGTCTCTTTTGCCAATTGAGCTTTAAATTAGTTTCAATACATCTTTTAAGTACTTACTCCAACCGGTCCAAGGCTACTTTGAAAACTAGCCCATATGAGGAGAAATCATTCAAGAGAACTTCAACACCATTACCTATCTACTTTTGGAAGATGGTTAAAACCAGTCTCTGGAAGGTTACTAGTGCATTGCATAGACCAAAAGGCATTTTTCTATAAGTAAATGTTCCCCATGGACTTGTAAACGTGTTTTTATCTTGGTTCTTTGGTGTAATTGAGATTTGATTATATCCATTGTACCCATCCAGAAAACTATAGTACTCATGTATTGAAATTGTATCCAAGACTTGATCAATAAAGGGAAATGGAAAATGATCCTTAAACATGGCTAAGTTCAACAACCAAAAGTTGATGCAAATGCACCATTTGCCTCCCTTCATTTGTACTATCACCAAAGGGCTTACCCATTTAGTATCTACAATTGCATAAATAAATTTTGCCTTTAGCAACTTTTCCAATTCTTACTTGACTACCTCTTTGAGTTTAGGATTAAGTCTTCATTGAGGTTGGCATTTTGGTGTGACTACAAGATTAGTGTAGATCCAATGTTGGCAAATTTGTGAATCAATTCCTATGATCTCATCATAAAAGCATGCAAACACTATGGTCCATTTGTTGAGCACTTCCAGTAGTTTTCCTTCTTATTCCTTATCTAGGTTGGCATTGATAATTATCAACTTCTTGTTGCTTAGAAATGTGTATTCTAACATTGCTAGTAGGGCCTTCAATTCAAACGGTTCTAGTTCCATTATGTCTAGGAATTCCAAGTATTCCTAGTTTTTTTCTTCCTCTTGATTATTGTATGGGTAAGAGTGCCTTTTCCTTAATTATTTTAACTTATCTATTTTTGCCACATAGGAACGAATCATCTATTCTTCTAGTTCCATGTTCTTATCAATTTGGATCTCTTTACTGGTAACCAGCCATTGGGTGCCCTCTTGTTGGGTGGCTATACAAGCAATTTTGCATACAACTTGTTTCTATGCATTGATGGCATGCCTTAATGTCTTTTCGTTTAATGGCCAAAATTCTTTACATGCAATTACACCCATGATTGTTGTATGTGATACATGGAACCCTTCGTCTATGTATGATTTTGGCTTCATCTTCCTTGGAAATTTCCAAGGATAAATCATAAATTCCAAGCTTAGCATCCACAATGCTAAGCCAAGATCTTTCCATGATAATTTGAAACTCTCCCTTGTTTTTCTTCACATGAATTACTAGAAAATCAATGAGATAGGACCAACCACTAATGGTGGTAATCACATCATCTACTTGTCTGAGTGGAACTATGATTGATTGGTCTACAAACTCTAAATAGATGTTACTTTTCTTTAGTGGTGGGAGGCTTCAAGCTTGGTACATGTCTTGAGATATCAAATTTACTCCAAACCCAAAATTAAATAAAGCTTTGCATGATTTTTATCCTACTATTTAAAGATAAATCAAGGGAATTTTTGGATAAATTATTTTTTGTGAAAGAGCCCTTGCCTTGATACAATGAGTTACTATTTGTGTGAGCATGATAGTTGTGAGGTTTGGACTTTGATGAAGATGGAAGCTTAGTGCATTGGAAAGGACTTAATGTAGATGGGATGGAGTTAGATGTGTTCCCCATCTATTGAGTCTTCTCTAGGCTTGTTTTGAAGATTAGTCATTTCTTAGATTAAGACTCATAAGTAACCTTCCTCTCATGTGTATTAACTATCCTTGTAGCACTTTTTAGCTAAAGTTGTAATGATAAGTTCCCCTACATAATAGGAGGTGGCACTAGTGGAAGAGGATTAAAGTGTTGAGTAGCAAGTCTAGCTATTAGTGGATGCACATATCAGTTGAAATAAATCCTTGGCAACGTCGATCCATGATATTCCACTGAATAGTATTATGGGGCTTGATCATTTTTACAATTAGGTGAAACTAGATATTGAATATGGTATGCATAAGGATCAAGTTGTTGATATGGATACTGTTGGTGCAACGATGGCATGGGCCATGATTGCAGTTGCTACCATTGCTAATGGTAGTGCTCTTATAGTTACGACAAGGCTCCACTAGAATAGTACATTGGTTGAGATTGTTATTCGTAGTTACCTTGAGGATAAGGTAATCGTTTGGGCATTTTCTTTTGAACAAATGATGGGTTAAGTGCGTATGCCATAGTTTCTTGCAAATGTACCATGATTGGACAACATCCCTTAGGATGTTCGTATTGGCACATGATGAAACCTTCATCATCTATGAAGTTGATATCTAAGTACCCAGCTACTAAAGCAACTTTACCATTTTTTCCAAATTCCTTCTTCTTCTTTTTATCTCTAACTTTGTTGAGTGCTTATTCTACTTTTTCTGCCACAATATTTAGTGTTTTTATACATCTTTCATCTATTGAATCCCACATTTTTGATAACTATCCTACTACATCAACAACAGATGTCTAAATTGGTAGCATCTCTTTCTTGATGAGTTGGTCTAAGGTTTCTTCTTCTTCGGTATCACATACCTGTGCATCTCTTTTCTAGATCCCTATTGTATTCTTCAATTGATTCCCTTTTTCTAAGTCCTTCTTCTTTTGCCACTTGATCAATGAGTCTTTGAATCCAATGGGTGGTTAATTTTGATATTCTTTCTTAGGCATAATCCCCAAGGATCTCTCTTGTTTTGCTTCTTAACCCATCTATGATGTGCCTTAGCTATTTCTTTGGTGAAAATCCATGGCTTGGGCATCTATGTAATAGTAAATAATATCTACCCATTACTACATCAAGGGTCTCATGAGTCCCTTATTTCCAATTCTAGATTTACTTTTTTAAGTTTAAGAATCATGAATGTCTAATGTTTTTCATTAACAATTTCAAGCATGATACTCTAGCGTTTAATGGATTCAAGTTCTAGTGACCTATACTAGCTTTCTGCTTCCTTCATACGTGTTCTAGGAAACAACTTCAATTTCTACCAATCACTCTCTATATTTTGAAGTGCATAGGCATCCTGAAATGCTTAAAGGTGATGCTATGGATTAGTGTTCTAAACTCCTTCAAATAAAGGCATGTTATTAATATCTAGCCATTTGATTTGGCTATCTCACATGTGTCTAATTGGTATGTAAACTACTTCCTGAATGTTGATCATGTTCCCGGTTACCATAAGGGGTTCATCATCATGATTAGGTTCATAAGCTCTGTGGTAGCTATAACCCATTCTATGCTCGTGCTTCTCTTGATCCTCTATTCTCTCTTTGTGTCTCCTTCTTTCATATTCCTCATTTTTTGAATTCAAATACCTTGAGTATCAATCATGATGACCATGAGCACTTCTCTTTTCCCTATCAAAATCTTGGTACTTGTGTTGTCTCTTGTCATAGTCTTCTGATGATCATGATGAAGTAGAGGAGGCAGTAGGAGAACAATGTTGGTTGGTTCTCCTTTCATGACTCTTGTGAGTTTCCTTGTAGGACTTAACAAGATCCCTTAGCCTAGAGTTCTACTTGTATCTTAAGTCAGTAGCCTCCCCCCTATGTGGCTCTACCAAAGTATAGAGAAGTTCAAATTTAACAAGTTTTTCTAATTTAATGATAGATGTCTTTGATGGCTCCTCATGTTTTTGGTGGAGTTGTTCTAAAATAAACTGATCAGAATCAAGCTCTTCTATGACAACAAATGTGTTAGCTTGCTTCCCTTTGGTATGAACATGCTTGATTTCCATAGTAGGATCTCTTTTTATTTGCTCCCTTATAGGTTCATAGGGTCTATTCATGTGTTGAGTCACATGATACCCTTCTTGAATCTAGTCAAAGTGCAATCCTCTTAGAGCAATTTGTAGCATGCTTAGTGCTACACATTTAAGAGACAAAACTATGTTGCCTTGCATATTTCTCCACCTCATTTATATGTCCTGATGGAATATGAAGGTGAAGTTTAGATGACATGGATCAATGTGAACATAAGTAATACATATCTACATTGGCATTCTCTAATCTTCTTCATCAGTAATTCTATCATTGCTCCTTCTTGTTTCCTTGGCAGTTGATAGTTGATCATTATGTGAAGCCATGTTATGATTTCTTGATGATTTGTGTTAAGTGTGTTTTTATTAAGGTTGTAAAGACTAGAATTAGGCTCTAATACAATGAACTTCAAAAAATTAATTACTTAGTATAACATTGAATTATCCCCGGCAAGGGCACCAATGATGAGTGGTGGAGTATCCAACACCCAACCATACGAGATACAAGTGTTCACATGTAATCCCAGTCAAACTTCATAGATAAGGCAATGTGCTTATACTAGTAATTAGTTAGCATTTGTAATCATTATCTTCTCACATGAGTTAGTAAAATTAGTGTGTATGGTTTAAATCATATTGAGGTATATGATATTGATGTTGTTTTGGCCATTAAGCTCCTAGTAAACATGAAGTGAAAGTAAGGGTTTCTAAATTTAAGTGATAGTAAAACAAATCTAAACTACCCTATGTGATGAGCAGCTAATCCTGATCTTCCGTTCACACCTTGGACTTCGTGAAACTACTACTGGGATTACCAAGTACAACACTCATGGGCATACCAAGTGATAGTACTATTGGATTACCAAGTAGTTACAGTTACGTGATCAAGATCAGTTATACTTATTGCGCTTAACAATATTAAAAATCACTTGCAAGTAATCATAAACATTAACTATAAAAATAGTAAAAAATAACAAAAATAAAACTAAGTGTTGTTGCAATGATGTAAAGTAATCTTAATCTTTATTGTTGATCATGTCATGCGTCTAAGTACATCACACTCAAATAAAGATTCTGTTCAATTACAAAACATCACACTATAGGCACACACTGCTAAGTACTAAATTCAAGAAAACAAATTGAACGAGTTCTATTACTAAGCTATTAAATCTATTGAAGATATGTGCACCCAAGTGTTGCTTATATAGGCTAGCATGCACCCCACAATATCATTTATACGACAACATATGTTGAGATACGATAACGTATCTATGACATCATAGATATAATATCATAACTATGATATCATTCACTTAAAATTTTTGGATTTATCAATATTGCTAATGATTAAGTCACATTTTAAGATGTTTTATTAAGATTATGATTTTAATTTAATTTGAATTATATGATATAATGTTTAGTTGGAATTATGGATTTGATATTGGTTGTGGAAGTTGTATTATGTTTTGCCCGTTTTTGGTACAAACCAATCCTGTTTTAGATATTAGCTATGTTACATTTCATTATGCATTTGTTAGTTTCATCTATTTATGCAACGTTAGTGCCCAATGCCTATTGGATGTAACTATGATTGGATTACCATATCTATGTCATGTTGTTTCATGAGATCATAATTGAAACTCTAATGTTGTAATTATTATTGTTTTAGTTTTATTTTTGCTATTATTTTCACAGCACCATGATTATTAATTGTTGGCTTGGATAATTAAGTTATGTCTTATTTTGATATTATATAGGTTAGGTTTGGCACGTATGAGACTATAGTCTTTGCTTTATCACATTTTAAATTTTGTTGCGTATTTTCTCCTATTCCTATGCATTGGTTTATGGATGCTTACTACTTTTCTTATTAGTTTTCTTAGCATCCATTTGATTTTAATAAACAATTTTTTATTTTTTCACATTTATACATTTTATTTAAATAATGCCTTACTAGCCTTAGTTTGATTAGTGGGATGTTACAGAATTAGACCAAGATTCAAAATACCCATAAGACAAAATTGAAGACCTACAAAAATATTGGTGTACACAACTAATTTTAGAGTATGCACAAAATGTAAGGAGTACCCAAAACCAATTTGAGTAAATATAAAGCTAAAATAAAACAAATCCTAGCTTAATCAAGATAATGGGTTTCACAAATAGGTGAAATTATTAAAACCCAATTCAATTGATCTTAATTCTAGGACAAAGGAATTTTCTTAAAACTCAAAGAAGATTAAGAGAGATCAAAATCCAAATGGAAAATTTCAAACAATTGAACGGTGATAGTAAAGTGATCATTATTCAATCTAAGAATTGAGGTGAGAAGGTTACATTTCCATGGTTGAATTAATCCAACAATCAAACACTCTAATACCAATTTGGTCTAAACTCCACACACAATAAGTACCAAATTCCCTTATAACCTAACTTTAGTGGAGTTAAACAAGAATAAAACATTAACAAGATAGACCAATTTTTTATTCAATGCCAAAATCAAAGTGGAAGTACGACACAATTAAGGATCTAGAATAAGACCCAAGACAATTCTCTTTCAATCTCATAATCCTTAAGGAAAATACTCATGGTGAGCAACTAAATGAGACTAACTAATTAATATAATATTCTCCACTGAATAGCTTTAAATGCTATGGTAGATAGGGCCTGAACACTATTGAAGCATCTTTGATCTTTATATAGCCTTAAGAGACATTTTTTCTAGCTCTTGGACTTTGTGCTTTTTAAATATTTAATATTTTATTGAGACTATAAGTGCATACAAGTCACAGTAGCTTACATCTCATAGATTGTGATGAGACTATGGCTCATAACCCTTCATACTAGTAGATGATGTGACTTTCTTGTTGTTATTTCTCCTAGCTGTACAACTAGACTATGATAATTAGTAGCTCGCAATTTATTGACTATGATCAGACTATAGTTTGCACTCTTTGATTATGTCCTCCTATTATCACATTGGTTTCACACTATATTCTAGAATATTAAACATGATAAATTTTCCCTCGAGTGGTCCACTGTAGTAGATTGCAATTGGTAGCTGTAGATTGTGGCCTCCTACGACTTGCAACAGCCTTGTACTTGGCTACTTGACCCATATCAACATCACAATTGACTCTAAAAAGAAAACTACACATAATTATTTAACTTCTATGACTCCTAAGAACACTAAGGATGCAAAATATGACAAAGAGGTGGGTTGATGTCTTCATCATTAAGTCATGAAAGGAAGGTATAATGATTAGACAATGTTGAGTATTTATGATAATAATACATATATGACATTGAGTGAGATTGTGCTATTTTGGTTTGATACTAATGGGATGAGTGGGCTTGTTTATATTATATTGATTATATGATGGTTTTAATGCTTTATTATAGTATGCTTATATGTTGACATGTGTTATGCAAAATGTATATCCTTGTGAGATGGCTTCCAACTTCATGGTTCTATCTCTAAGCTATATAGGAAGTATTTATCATATATTTCATACTTAGTAATATAAAATTATTTTATTTACAAGTTAAGAAGGAAAATGAGAGTTTTGTTGATAAGTAGCCTACAAAGTATAGACTAGGATATATTTAGTACTTGAAGAGTTGGTTATTATGTTCTCTATACTTGTTATATTTGTACATAACTTTTGGTTGATGCTAATGCATTTTGTTAATGATAAGAACTATTAGAAAAATATAACATGTAAGAATGTTAAAATTTATTCATTTCAATTACTAGATTTAAGATCAATATTGAGGAAAAATTAATTAATCCCACTCGATATTTTAAAATCATTAGAGCCCTCATGTACCTACCAAATACAAGATTATATATCTAGTTTGTTATAAACTAACTTCTTGTTGCAATGCAAAGACCAAATTTTCACCATATGAAAGTAGTCTTTTTATGGCCTAATCTTCAAATTAATTTTTATAAAGATCTTATAGGTTTTGGCAAATGTCGAATGGAGAGGAAATAATCTTGATCATGGTTCCAAAATAAGGGTTTTTATCCAATTATATGAAAATCCTACAAATTGGTGAAGTAGTAAATAACAAGTTATGTCCTTATCATCCATAGAAGTATGGTACTATGCCTTATGTAAAATAGTCCAAGATGTTATGTGGATTAAACAATTTCTTATGGATATCAAGATAATAATACCTAAACTCATAATTATTCATTATAATAATCAAGCAGTAATGAAGGTAATGTAGAATCTAATTTAAAAGTCTTTACGTAATCAAAAATTGATATTTAAAAGTCTTTACAAAATCATAAAAAGTCAAAATTTGTATCTTAAGAAAGTGATTGAAATTCTTCTCAAGTATTAAAGGTTTAGCTAGAGTTCATTTAAAGTAAGTCATGTACAAGGTGTACAATTTCTCCAGAAGAAATTACCATTACAACCAAAAGGTTAACAAGATAAGAATTTACAATAGCAATTTTGAAGATCCAAGAGATCTTTTTTTTTTATTATACAAATTGTATAAATTTGAGTTTGCTACATTAATAATATGATATTTTTCATTTACCTTTCTATAATTTTATTAGATAATTGAAATTTAACACTTTGTACAACTAATAAAAATTAATGAATTCTTCCATTGTATATTACATATATAGGCAAAAAATCCAAATTCATACATGCAAATGGATTTACACATTTTAGAACTTATTGGAGCATATGCTAATGTGAAAATGTGCATAAGTAGTTGCATATGTGTAGCTAATAAATTTTAATTTTTGTACTTTATAACCATGGTACTTACTTATAAATCCTAATAGGATTAATTCATGTGTGCATATATTAAAATATAAAGATAAATATTCATCAATTACATAGCATTGCATAATTATAATCATCTACTATAAATAAATCCATGAAGTTAAGCACATATCAAACCACATAAGAATTAACGAGACTCTAAATATATTAGCATATTAGAAGACTTAAATACATCACATACCAAAGAAAACAAGGTCATCTAGAATAGGTGATGGGATGCGATATCGCATGGACCATGATATCACGTACGCAATATTGCATCCACCACGATATCACGTACGCAATGTATCATACGCGATATCACAGTCCACTGCCATTTCTATAAATAAGAGGCAGCTCTCCCTTGTTTCTCAATCTAGATCTAAACCGTAGCCAAACTCTTGCCATTTTTCCATTTTAGAGTTAGAATAATTTCCATGTGCCCACAATAGGAGTTCCAAAGTGAATGGATCTTTATTCTAGAAATTTTGTACCTGAGCACACAATTGTGTACGACAATAAAGATGAAATTTTGGATAAACCTTGCAATGCATGGACTAAGCTAATAAGGATTTAATTATTGTTAATTTTTTAAATGCTTTCTTAGGACTTAATCTCTCTCAACCCTCAACTCTCATAGTTAAGTGTATTTAGTATGATTGCTTCGAGCACGTGCGTTACACTTAGTAATCCGAGTAACGAATAGTGTTTGGTAATCCCAGTAGCATTGCATTGGTCTAGGGTGTGAAACAGCAAGTGGGAATGAATGCTGATGCTAGGTTAATTAAGGCTTAGTTGGTTAAAGTTAGTTACTTAGTCTCTTCAATCCTTTCCTCTCTTAGCATAGGCGATAAAACATAAGAGATATAAAAATTATGTACCTCAAGTTCACTTAACCATACAATCGTGACAAATACAAGTGAGCTTGGGAAGATAATGATTGATTAACCTTAGGAGTTCCATAAGGCATGTAGGCACTTGGTTTGCGAAGTTTGACCAGATTGCACGTGTAACACTTGTATTCGTATGGTTGAGTGTAGGGGTACCTCGCCACTCAGCATTGGTGCCGTTGCCAGGGACTAAGTTGTTTGTGTGCTAAGTAGAACATAGGAAATCATCCACATCATTGGGAAGCTTAAACGAACCATTAGGGTTAATTAAAAGAAAATTTAAACAACAGTAAATAGCACACCGACAAGATAAACAATGTCTTCTTCTTCTCATAAAAGCACTTCACCACCTAGGGATCACACAAGAGACCGTCAGCAATCTAACACACATAACCAAAATCCGCTAGTTCCTCAAGAGTATCGGCTCGTGTATACTCATCATGATGAGTATATACCTAATTTTACCTTTATCCTACATCAAGATGAACAACTGTGTTGGCAAGACTTGCAAGGTAAGATAGTGTTACCTCCAAATTGTGCAGTCCCCAACATGCTCCTTCGTGCTCTTGCACAGATAGGCATGACATAGCTATACATTGAATACATTACATGTGATTATGACACAAGAGATTACGATCCCATTGTAGTGCAACGTTTAAGGGACTTGTGGCATGAGAGCTACCATACATCATTGAAGGACAAAGGGGTCCCACACGTCCTAAGCAAAATTGGAGATGGTTAACCAGTTATAGCAGGTTCTCTATCGAATGATGTTCCCCCTTCTAACGATGGTGAGGAGGTGGGGTATCAAAACTTACACTCCACAATTCATAAACCTGGTTCTGATCCCCATGAACACCAAGTGTTCACTGAGGGAACACAAACACTTGACAAGGGTGGGCATTCAGATCGTCATCACGATCAGGGTTGTAACCACTGGAGAGAAGGTAAGAAACATTGTCATGGTAATGGTTCCCCTTCTTCTCCACCTTCATCGCATCATTCACCCTCTCCTTCCATATTAGGATGTAGTCACAAGGAACACAACCATGAGGATAAGGGTGAGCATAATGAGAACCCTCAACGAGAGAGTCGAGAGTGAGGACGAGGGCATTCTAGAGAGTCAAGGCATAGAAGAAGGGAAAGTAGGGAATCACGTAGGCACCACAAACACCATGAAAGAGATGACAACAATGAACTCCTACTAGCAACCTAGAGTATGTTAGATATTACGGAGGCTATCAGGATACCTACAAGGCATCAGAAAGATAGTCGGATCAAAAGACTAGACATGAATAATATCCCCCGATTTGAGGGAGGATATAACGTTGATCCACAAAATCACTTACAGGTATTTCATGATGCCTGTGCCTTCTAGAATATCGAAAATAAGTGGCAGAAGTTAAATTTTTTTCCTAGGACACTCATATAAGAAGCGGAAAGTTGGTACCAGTCCTTAGAACCAGAATCTATCAAACGATGGAGTACAATGCTAGAATTATTCAACGATAAATATCAAACGTACTCCAAAGTGTCCAACTTGTGTAAGCAAATCCAAGGATGGAAACAGGGTACTCATGAACCCTTGGATGCTACCATGGGCCAATATTATGCATTGCTACAACGTTGCTCGA
The DNA here is from genome assembly GCA_015680685.1 of Gnetum montanum. Taxonomy (NCBI): domain Eukaryota; kingdom Viridiplantae; phylum Streptophyta; class Gnetopsida; order Gnetales; family Gnetaceae; genus Gnetum; species Gnetum montanum. The sequence goes on along the minus strand of MNCI01002120.1, from coordinate 76,626 downwards.
GCCATGGCTATGCACAACGGGATCAACTCCACCACCTTGTAGATGGGGTAAGACACAAAACTAGGAGAACCCTTGGAACATATGCCCAAGGGAGATTATCTGAACTTAGGTCCCATGAAGTTCACAGATTGTTGGAGTAAGTAGCTAAAGAAGAAGGGGAGCTATGGAAAAGAGAAAGCATGGAAGAATAAAACCGCGATCCCTCCCTCTGAAAGAAGGGAGTAAGATTCTGTGAGGAAGAGGATGAATCACCACTCGAGGAGTTGGTGAACAGAAAAACCTTGCCACTTCAAAAGTTAACAACCAAAGTGTCAGCTAAGGTAGATCAAATGTGGGACTCCTTAGACAGTAGATTCTAAACCATTTTAAAAATCATAGAGGAGTCTAAGAAACGAAGTAGTGACTCTAATAAGAAAAAGAGGAGAGATTTAGACCATGCATGTAACAAGGGTAAGGGAAAGATGAATATTACCGATGAGGTTGTGGATTCGGATATAGACAATGACGGTGGATGTGAGATCTGCCAATATGACCATCCTAAGGGATGTTGCCTCATAATCTCACATCTGCAAGAGTCTGGGGTGTATGCACTCAACCCAAGACTTAACAAATGGTAGGCACCCCAAAGGTTACCTTATCCCAAAGGTAACCCAAGACAGTTCCACCAACCGTTGACGTACTACCCAAGTGGAACTACATCACAACCTATCGAGCAATACTAGCAGTGGCAATACCCATAGTCATGGGGGATGCAACCACTGAGACAACAATACCCTTAATAGCAACTAGGCCCATATGGCTATTACATGCAATAGCCAGTTTCTCCAAGTGACTCTATGGGTCACGTAACTCCACAATGTCACTACCCAGTTCGAGAGTATTTTAAGACTCCCTCTCTTGGAAGAGACACCTCACATGCATACCAAACTCTGAATCCATCCGCAACTCTTACACTGGTAGCTCCACCACTAACCGCTCCAACAATGCAAAGGGTATCTCCCACTCAACCACAACAACCCAATGTCACGAGGGCTTCAAATCCCCAATTCTCCATTGGTTCTAACAATCTTATGCAAAAAAGACCTTTCTTTAGAACCAACAATCCAACTAAGCCCTCACCCTCACAAGCGGTTGAACATCTAAACACCTCCATACCAAATAAAGTTTCGGGACCTTCTTCAGTCCAAAAATCAAGCTCAATGCACCCAGTTATGTTAACACATACTGTCATGGACTGCATTAAGGTGGGCCACCTTTCCAAGAAACTATCTAACCATGGGAGTCCCCTAATTTATCTCCAAGTTGCTGGGAATGAACCATGTAAGGCTCTTCTTAACTCAAGTTCCAAAGTCTACTTAATATCATGAGAAATGTATAGAGCCTGAAACCTACCTCCACTCAAGAAGAGCAACATTCAATTAGCGTTGGCTGACCAGTCCATCACTGTCCCTTTGGGACTTGTGCAGGACATTGTTACCACTATGTGTGGTTGGTCCTACCTAGCCAATTTCCTAGTGATAGAAGTTAACAATAACAAAGGGGACTTTCCAATTATAATGAGAAGGGAATGGCTCAGTACCATAAACGCATGCCTAGGGATCCACAATCTTTCCTTGGAAATATCTAAGGAAAATATTTATGGAAAGATCGAGAGGAAGAAAGTTCCATGCATCACGTATAGTGATACAGAGGGTGATGATGTACAGGAGCATTCAACATCTCCTGTATGCAACCAGTGTGCCCAAGAGACTCAGATACAAAGATGCCTGTATGTAGCAACCACACAACCAAAAAACACCCAGTGGTTGATAGCTAATAAGAAGAGTAGTTTACCTACATGGATGGAACTGACTGGGGAAACAATGAGCAACCACAACGAAAGCATAGACACATTAGAGCATGAGCGTCGCTGACTTCCACCACTTAACCTAAAAACATCAATTGGGAGAATTTGAACACTTCTAAGAAATTCAAATAAGAGCTCCTTATTTTGGATCTCTCCCTTTCAATTCAGTTATGGGGGAGATGGCCACCTATGCTGATCATTTAGGGCCCTCAGTTTCTTTTCAAGTTTTTGTTTTGCATATTTTTGTTTTACAAATTTCTTTAACTTTTCTTGTTTTTTTTTACAACATCATTTATACTTTTTTAATTTCTTTGTGAGTGTGTGTGTTTCTCATCCATTTCATTAAGTCTTTCACTTCATAAGTGCTCCAGAGATGGTATGAACGATTTTTCATTTATTGCTAATGTTTGGTTTTTACCTTTAAGTTGTGATGTTGATACTAAGGTATGGTTCTTTTGATATGATAGGCAATGAGCCCACTTCATCCATACATCCATAAAATTCGATGGTCTCTCTTGGCTTGGAACTGTACAATCCCTTTCTTCAAAATAATAAGACTTTCAAAAAATCGATAACTGGGCATTTTTCAAACTAAGGAAGGACTCAAGGATTGAAAAGGGTGTGGCTTCAAGGGAACTTGATGCATTTGTGTTGGCCATTCTCTTAGGTTCTTGGATGTTTTTCTTCTTGAGTTCTCTTACCGTTTCGATGTTACCCAATTTAAAAATAACAATAAAAATAATAAGTCTTTGCATGGTGTGGTTCTCACATGAAAAAAAAATAGTGAGAATTCAAAGCACACCCCTTAGATGGAATAATCATTTGGGCTACAAGCACTGGATATGGAACTAAAATAAACATGTTCCCTCTAACTAAGGCCCTTCTTGCTTCCTATCTTCTCATCTTTCGTTTCGTCGGAATGGTGGTGGCTCTTTGGAGAAAGCATTCTTATTACTTCGAGAGGATGGATTAGCCAAATGTATTAATGTGAAGTCACTGGATGTGGTTTGTTTGAGGCCAAACTTGAAATGGGATCTACTAAGTCACATTAACCATTAGATACACAAGGGGTTGTACACCACCTTGTTCTTGAGACTCCATTCCATTCTCTTGTTTCCATTGTTCTTCCTCCATCATTCACCTCATTACTCATTGTATCATTAGTGTATATTTTGGTTGACACATTGTTTTCTTTTTGGTAAATTCTTGTGGTTAAGAATTTAACTTTTGTTTCCAACAACATTCCCAAAGCCTACGGACTCTTTGAATGTGGGAATGTCAAGGCATTAAGGGCATGAGCTTGCTTTGGGGAGGACCCACTGGCATTCCTATTTGGTGCATCAGTTAATTTATTTCCCTTAAAAATTTTCGTAGTCAGTGTATATTTTGTTCATTTTCATCTTTGACATCCATTTCATCGGCGTTACAATTGTTTCTTTTTCTCGTTTCTTTTTCTCCACCTTTCTTGTTCCTTTTCTTTTTCTTTTTCTCCATTCTATCACTACCGTAGGTTTGATCTTAGTCATATGGGTCCTGACCCAATTTTTTCAATTTTATTCTAACCCCTACACCTTTGATAGTCACCATTATTATATCTCCAGAGTCCGTAATCAGCCATACCACAACTCAGCCAATAGACCTTTCACCGAAGCAAGGTATCAACTGCATTGTGATTCATTTACCCTTGCTAATATAAGATTGTGTTGTGTGTGTAGATGGAAATCATATAACAACGGATTGGATCTGGAGGAAATACTTGTAATGGATCGATGTTGAAGTAGTTATGTAAGGAACAAGATTGATGGCGTGTTTATGGATGGACAACAAAAGGCACAATCTTGGCATTGGAAGCAGCAAAACTTCTTTCTCTGTCTTTCTCTTTCTCAGCTGCCAAATAAGGCCTGATGTCAAATGTATAAAGTGTTCACTCTTGTTGTTGTGAACACCAGTTTTGTCATGTTCTGTGATGATGATCCATTCACATGTCATCCCATTCACCACTAGTTCCATTCAAGTCAATAATCCCATACCTTCCCAATATTTTGTAAGGAACTCAAGGACAAGTTTTTATTCAGTCATGGGGGTATGATGGGACATGATATCATATGGGCCGTGATATTGTGTATGCGATATCACATCTACCACGATATTGTGTATGCGATGTATCATATGCGATATCACATCTTTTCCTGTGATATCATGTACACGATATCACACCAGCCACGACACCGTGTACACGATATCGTAGTCCACCACCATTTCTATGAATAAGAGGCAACTCTCCCTTGTTTCTCAATCTAGATCTAGACTGTAGCCAAACACTTGCCATTTTTCCATTCCAGAGTTAGAATAACTTCCATGTGCCCACAGTAGGAGTCCCAAAGTGAACGGATCTTTATTTGAGCAATTTTGTACCTGAGCACACAATTTTGTACAGTAATAAAGATGAAATTTTGGATAAACCTTGCAGTGCATGGACTAAGCTAATGAGGATTTAATTATTGTTAATTGTTTAAATGATTTCTTAGGACGTAATCTCTCTCAACCCTCAACTCTCATAGTTAAGTGCATTCAGTACGACCACTTCGAGCACGTGCGTTACACTTAGTAATCCCAGTAACGAATAACGTTTGGTAACCCCAACAGCATTGCATTGGTTCAGGTGTGAAACGGCAAGTGGAAACGGATGCTGATGCTAGGTTAATTAAGGCTTAGTTGGTTAAAGTTAGTTACTTAATCTCTTCAACCCTTTCCTCTCTTAGCATAGGCGATAAAACATAAGAGATATAAAAATCATGTACCTCAAGTTCACTTAACCATACAACCATGACAAATACAAGTGAGCTTGGGAAGACAACGATTGATTAACCTTAGGTGTTCCATAAGGTGTGTAGGCACTTAGTCTGCGGAGTTCAAATAGATCGTGCGTGTAACACTCTTATTCGTATGGTTGAGTGTAGGGGTACCTCGCCACTCATCAATAGGAATATTACATTTTTATCTTTTAAAATCTTTCTCTTAGGAGAATTGAGGACGAGTGGTATGTAGGTCATCCTCAATTTCTAAGTAGCTTCATGAGTATCATGCTTATTTCATATAACCTTTATCATTGGTATTAGTTTGTTTAATTTTGTTTTCATATGATCAACAATCTAAAATCAATTGTTAACAAAACTTACATATAGTTGTAATTGCACATCTTGCCAATTGATCACATGATCTAGAATCATAAAGATACTTTTATAACATAGAAATATGAAACACATCATGAATTTCTTAAAGTTGTAATAAAAACTATTTTGATAAGCCACATCATGAACTCTTTTGAGAATCTTAAAAGGTTAAATAAAATAAGGTGCCAACCTGCTTTTTCAACCAAATCACATTAATCCCATAAAAAAAAGGTCTTTTAAAAGATATAATCACAGACATTAAAATTTTAAAATCTTATTACATTTGCCTATTGGACATAGCAATCTTGAGTTTCTTTTAATTTATCTTTGATGACTTGAAGTGCTTATATATTATACATCAAAATATCGATCCTAATTTATTGTTGATCTTGTAGATAAAGATTTAAATTTGAAACTAATTAACTTAGAAGAATGGTTTAAAAGAAGACCCTTACTAGCATGTGGTATTAGACTATAGGAGAAAAGAAAATCCATTTACATTAAGTATAATAAATATCTTTACCATAAAAGCCTACTTATATAAGGATAAGGATAATTATTGAGAGGCTAAATGCTCATCCTTCAACACATGATCCTAGGAGGGTAGTGGATGAGTAAAAGCTTAATCTCTTTTGAGTAGTTACACCTAGAATCAAATCCAAGTCTTAGGAATAGAGAAAGAAGCATCTTATCATCACTCTAAGTGGTGGTCCCTATAAAAGCCTCCTTATATGTTTGTTGAAATTGCAATGCAAATTAACGTTGGAACTGTTCAAACTCATGTAGCATTTACACTAAGGTGTTAGCCTATTGGTTAGACTCTTGATTTGGAGGTTCTAGGTTGTAGGTTCGATTTAGTGAGTAATGTTAGGTTATAAAGTTCTAATTTAACTATATACCTTGGGGGGTTCTTAACTGTTAAAAATAGAAAGTTTTAAGTTCTAACACCAAAGAAGAAGAAGACTTATGTGGGACCTCATTTCTTCTTAATACAAGAAGGTGAATTAATCTTTGAAGAGATTAACATATGTGGATGTAGTATTGGAGGATAAAGAACATATCTTTCTAATTTGTCCTTATGTTAATATATTGAGATTTTAAATGATTTACTTCAATTTTTGTAACTATAACAATCAACTGTGGATTATTTTATTAAAGAGGTCTTCAAGATTCATCAAAACCATATTAAAATTGTAAAAAGTATTTTTGTTTATCCTATTAACATTTTGAAAATCCATTAGAAAATAATAAAGAATTTCTAATGATATATTTATATAGTCTATACTCTTTTAAAACAAAATTTGATTAAGTAGTATAAATGCTTAATTAGAAATAAGAAGAGGATCTTTCTTAGAAATTAGCAAGATATTTTTGCATACATGATCAAAAAGGAGCTTAAGAGATTTTGAAAGTCTTTTCAACACAAAATGTCTCCATCACTTAAAATCTCTTTTCATGATATTTGCATTTTTTATAATAAGCTTTTTCATGGGAGGATGATTGATGCTTTAGTCTTACTCAAGCTTCCTTATATTTCACTTCGAGTGAGGTGATAGATAACATTAAGAGATCAACAACTAGTGAAGCTATGGATCCTGATGTTTTGTATGCTAAATTGCTTTAATGAATAGAAACTCCTATTCATAAAGAAATTTGTTGAAGGATAAACATAGTGGTTGATGATGGCTTGGACCCACGATGAAAGTTTAGTAAGGTAATACTTTTATATAAAAAAGGTAACAAAAATAATCTAAATCACTATTGAATGATAGTGGTTTGTAATATCTTTGCTAAGCTATTGGGCACTGATGAGTCATGATTTAACTAGCTCTGATATTAGATATATCTGATATCAGAACCTCAACATTGGATACCCAATGTTGGAGCCTAGAACGCAATGTTAAATATATGATATCGCGAGGTATATGTTGGCTTATAAATATAGCACTTGAGCTCACAGTTTTTCATAGTTTTTTTTGTCATAGATAGTAAAGCTCTTACAATTTGTTTTCTCTAGAGTTAGAATATTTTCTAAGTGTTGTTAGTAGGACTCTAAGTGTGTACAAATCTTTATTCGAGCACTGATGGACCTAAGCATAGCATGAAGAATATATCAATGTTTCCCTGATGCATTTAATATTCATACACTTTATTTTCATGCACTTCACTTTAATGCACTTCAATTAAGCAATTAATTTCCAGTTGTTAATGAACATAAGCATGACCACCTCAAGCATACATGTAGCACTTGATAACCTAGAAACGATTAACATTTGGTAGCCTAGCAGCGCTATACATGTTCATGATGTGTTTGGAAAGTGGGAATGGGTACTTGTGTTAGGCTAGCTACGCTATAGATAAATTAGATCTTAAATTACTCTACCTTCCATTCTTATTGTAGCCGATTAAACTTACAAAACACAAAATGATAAAAATCATATACCTTAGTTGCAGTTAACCATATACTTGTACTTCACGAGTGGAACTGAGAAGATAATGAACATTCTCAATGCCCATTTTACTTCCTAGAGAATTAGTGCATTAGAAAACTATAAGTTCATGGAATTCGACCAGATCACATGTGAATGCCTTAGTGATTCGTATGGTTGGACGTAGGGGTACCTCACAACTCATCATCGGTGTTGTTGTTGAGGACCTTTTAGTTGTTTCATGCACTATCTAAGATTTAGTGAAAATTATTTAAAATCATTAGAATGAACCCTAGAGTCATATCATATCTTAAGATAACTACAACAATATTTAGAAGCATACTGTAATTTTTATTTTCTAACATAAAATGTCTTCTTTTCATCGGAGTGATTCTTCACCCAAGTTTGATGGAGTTCATCAGCCAGTGCCTCAACAATACCAAGTGGTATATGCTAATCCTTATGAGTATGTACCAAATTTCACCTTCATCCTACACTAGGATGAATAACTATGGTGGCGTGACATGGAGGGCAACATCATGTTGTCTCCTGATCGATTCATTCTTACAATGCTCTAGTAAATGCTTATATAATGGGATGTCCATGAACTTCATAATTAGTATGTTGTGCAAGATATTGATGCAAGGGATTATCGGCCCACCAAGGCATAACATCTATGGGATTGATATCTAGAATAACATCATGAATCTGCGAAAGGGAAAAGGTTTTAATGATCCTCCATTCCTGTTGTATCAAAAAGATGGTGGTGAGCCCTTCTCTAGGGCTTTCCAATTAGTGGAATTTATCTTTTTGACTTCAGTGAAAGAGGTCAAAACCATAACCTACGGTCCATAATTCATAATCCCAGTTCTAGTAAAAATGTATCCAATGACAAAGAAGAATCCAAAGAGGCAAGTTAAGGCAGGGATGCAGACATGAAATAAGATCATGATAGTGGTCACAATCACTAAAGAAGTGGTAGTAGGCACTGTGATGATGTTAGTCTTCCTTCCTCTTCACCTTCATCATCATCATCTTCTTCTTCTAGCTCTAACCATAATTGCAAGGGGCATGACCATGATGGAGATGACTAAAATAACCAACAAGACTAAAATGACCAATGAGCCCATCAGGTAAGGCAAGACCAAGGGCATGGACATTCAAGAGAGGTACATTGCCATGAGCGAAGGGGTAGCAGAGGGCATCATAGGCACCAAAATTAAGGCCTCAATGATCCTTTAATTGCTACTTGAAGTATGCTAAACAACACAGAGGCAGTATGAATTCTAACAAGGCATGTAAAGAATAGTCAAATCAAAAGACTAGACATGAACAATATCTCTCAATTTGAAGGGGAGTATAACTCAGATCCGCAGAACCATCTCTAAGCTTTCCAAGATGCATGTGCCTTACAAAATATAGAGAATGAGTGGAAAAAGCTTAAGTTTTTTCCAAAGATACTCATTAAAGAAGCACAGAACTGGCACTAGTCTTTAGAACTAGAATCTATCAAATGATGAAGTACCATGCTTGAATTGTTCAATGAAAAATATCAAAAATACTCCAGAGTGTCCAGCTTGAGGAGGTAGATCTAAGGATGTAAACAAGGAACACATGAACCCTTGGATGTTTCCATAGGTCGATACTATTTCTTAATGCATAGATGTCCTGGCCATGGTTATTCTCAACTAGATCAAATTTGCCACATTGTAGACAGGCTTCAATATGAAATGAGAAGAACCCTTGGTGTCTATGTCCAAGGGTGGCTAGTAGAATTAAGTGCCCATCAAATCCAAAGATTAATCAAGTAGGTAGCTAAAGAGGAAGGTGAATTAAGAAAATGAGAAAGTGAAAAAGAGTAGAATCGTAATCCTTCCATTCATAAGGGGAAGGTTTAGTTCTGTGATAGTGAAGAAAAATTAGCACTCGATGAGGTGGTGAAGAGGAAAACGTTGCAACTCCAAAAATTTCAATATGAAATTATGACCAAGGTTGATCAGTTATGGGACTCCATGCATAGTCGATTTCAAGCTATCCTAAAAATTACTGAAGAGCCCAAATAACAAGGTAGTGATCATGAGCATAGGAGGCATAGAGAAGTTGAATGTGCATATTAAAGAGGTAAGGGTAAGATTGCTATAATAGAAGAAGTTGCAGGAAGCGAATCAAATGATGATGGTGGGTGTGACATCTACTAGTATAAACATCCCAAGTGAAGTTACCTCATAGTGTCACACTTATAGGAGTCTAGGGTGTACGCTTTGATCCACAACTTGCACAAAGGCAAACACCCAGAAGATTACGTTATCCTTAAGGTACTTCTAGGTAGTTCTACCAATAACAATAGTATTATCCAAGTGTAACTCCTCTAGAACCATATGAGCAATATCAATAGTGGCAGTAATTACAATCATGGGCATTGGCACCACCAAGGCAGCAATACCCTTATTGATAACCTAATCCATATGGGTATTACATTCAACAACCTTTATCTCCATGTGACTCTTCTTATCAAACTCATTCTCCACATGCAAGGAGGGATACCACCTTTTATCCTGATCCTCCTCCTAATCCTTTTGCTAATGCTTCAACACCCTCAACTCCATTACCTCTTGCTCCATCTATGTAGGGTAAAATTCCCATTCAACCATAGTAACAAACTACTACGAGGGCTATCAACATAAAGCCAACTCCCTAGCCAAGTGGCTCAAAACACTGATCCTAAAAGAGGCCATTATTCCACACAAAAATTCCTAAAAAGCCCTCATAGACCAATGTGGCCAAACACCTTGTCTCTTCTCCACCATATGCATTAAACCCTATTGGGGTTCCTTCAAATCAAACATCTCCTCAAACCCACACAGTCATGATAAATCACACCATATTTGATTGGATTAAGGCTAGTAATCTTCCAAAAAAACTATCTGATCTTGGAAGTCCTCTCATTTACCTACAAATTGCTAGAAATGACCCATGCAAAGCTCTTCTTGATTCAAGTTCGAGCATGAATCTCATTTCTTATGAAATGTACAAATCCTAGAACCTACCACCTCTCAAGAAAAGTGACATTCATCTATTGTTAGCAGACCAATCTGTCATTGTTCCTTTAGGACTAGTGGAGAACATTGTGACCACTATTTGGTGGGTGGTCTTGTCCTACTAACTTCCTAGTAATTGAGGTCGACAAATGCAACAAGGACTTTCCTTTCATTATAGGAAGAGCTTAGCTAAGCACTGTTAATGCAAGAATAGGCATCCATGAACTCTCCTTGGAGATTTCTACGGAGAATGAATTTGGGCTGATCAAGAGGAAGAAAGTTCCATGTATCATGTATAGTGATACCGAGTGCAAATATGTATGAAAGTTATGGTCCATCAAAAGCATATTCGCTGCCACCTGTAGCCAATGTGCAACTAAACTTGAAATTCACAAGTGCCTATACATAGTAACCACTAAACCAAAGGACACCTAGTGACTGACAACTAGTTCTACAAGTAGCACAAAAAGCATGAAACTTGCTGAGGACCTAAAAAATATGCCATTGGTTAACATAAAGTAGACAAAACCTTTCCATGAGCCAACATAGGCCAAAACAACAAATGTCTTCATAGATGGACAACCACGTTCAACATGTCGCATCTCTCTCTTCAAACTTAGTCATGGAGGAGATGACCATTCATGCTAACTATATAAGCAGCTCCTCAATTTTTCATATTTTTGTTTTACAACTTTTTGTTTTGCACATTTTTTATTTTACATCTTCTTGTTTTCATGCTATTAATATTTTCTAATTTTTTTATGCCATTGTTAGTACATTTTTTATTTCCTAAATATTTTACACTTTCTTTTATATTTTGTTTTATTCTGGTGTGTTTTTCTAACTTTTTGTTAATAAGTGCCAGGCACAATGATAATTCGTTGCTTGATGATGATATGTACTATTTAGTTATTTGATTGTTGGTGTCTAGATTCTAGCTTTAAATTTTGTTATGAATAATTAGGACGTGGTTTCGTTTTCATGAAATAAGCAATAATGAGTCCACAACATCCACCCATCTACAAACTCTATGCTTTTTCTTGTTCTAGAAATGTGCAGTCTCTTTTTCATTAATAAAACTTTAATGAACCTGTGACTTTGATAGTTTTTGGATTTAGAAAGGATTCAAAGGTTTGAACAGGGTGTGACTTCAAGGGTATTTGGTATTCTTTGTGCCTTTCTACTTACTTGGGTGCATGTGTGCATTCATGGATTTCTTACCATTCCATGTCAACCAATAATAGGAAGTTGAATAAGTCTTTGCATGGTATGGTTCTTATTGAAAAATAATAATGATGGAAATTTAAAGCACACCCCTTAGACAAAATAAATAGGCTATAGCCATTGGTTATGGAACTAGAAAGACATGTTACCCATGCCTGAAGGTCCCCTCTAACTAAGGCTTATCCTCACTTCCTACTTCTCTTTTCTTATCCAATAAGGAATGGTGGCTATTCTATGGGAGCACTCTTGTATCTCAAGGGGGTGTACTAGTCTTAGAATGGTGATGTGAAGTCATTGAACGTGGTTGGTTCTGGTCTAAAATAAGGATAGATTTTATCAAGTCATTTAACCATAAAATTCACAAGGGACATCATGTGACCTTAATCGGGAACTCCATTCTACTCTCTCTCATCCATCTATGCTTTCCATATTTCACCTCACTATTGGTTTCATGTTCTTGTTCAATGTCTTGGTTTGAAGTGTCAAAATTCTTAGGTAGTTTCTTCTAGGTTTTTTGTACTTAACCTTTCATAACCGTTAATCATTCATGAAGCCCACTGACTCCTTGGTTTAGGGTTATGCAAGGGCATAAAAGGCCTGTGCCTACTTTGGGGAGGACCCACTTGCATATCTTTTGATTAGGTTAGTTAAGTTCTTTATCCTTAGATACTCTTACAATCAAATCCTTTTGTTTACCTCATCAATTGCATCTAATTGTGCACATCTTCACAACCTTTTTCAATGTACTTTCCTTTTTATTGTTGTAAATTCTTACACCCTCTTTAAATATTTCCTTGTGTTAAACTTTTTCAAATTTACTGGAACACTTTTTCATGTTACTCTATTTGTCAATCTTCCCACTAACACTCCTAAAGGAATCAATCTACCATAATCACAACCTAGCCAAGTGTAACCACTAATGAGACAAGGTACTTAATAACTATGTATTACACATTACATACTAATTTGTGATTTTTTTGTGATTGCAATGGGAAGCATGGACTAGAAGCAGGACTATCTTCACCAAGGATGATGCAACAATATCACATGACAAGGACCATTCATGATCGTTGGATCTTCTCTCTTGCTCTTTAGCTACCAAGAAGAGTGGATGTCAATTTTATCTAGGGTGTTCACTTCTCTTATCATGAACATCCAATTTTGTAAAAGATTGTAAATCTGTACACTTGGACACTCAAAAATTTTTCTATTCCATTTGAGTCAGTTTGTATGTCAGTCAATAATCCCATACCTACCCAATATTTTGTAAGGAACTCATTTCTTCCCTTCTTCACTGAAGGACAAGTTTTCATTCAGTCATGGGGGTATGATAAGTTATGATTTGACTAGCTCCAATATCCAAACTTAATTCTTGGGATCAAACAAGCACTTAATTCTGCTAACTAACCATGGGCATTAACACCAAGGGTTCTTCTCGTTTCATATCAAAGCTTGTCTACAATGTGATGAAGTTGATCCAGTTGAGAATAACCATGGCTAGGAAATTTGTGCATTAAGGAATAGTATTGGCCTATGGCAACCTCCAAGGGTTCATGTGTTCTTTGTTTCCATCCTTGGATCTACCTCCTCAAGTTGGACACTGTAGAGTACGTTTCATATTTTTCATTGAATAATTCAAGCATGGTACTCCATCATATAATACATTTCAATTCTAAGGATTAGTATAAGTTCTCTGCTTATTTAATGAGTGTCCTTGGGAACAACTTAAGCTTTTGCCACTCATTCTCTATATTTTGTAAGGCACATGCATTTTGGAAAGCTTAGAGATCTTTTTGCAAATCTAAGTTATATCCCCCTTCAAATCAAGGAATATCATTCATGTTTAGTCTTTTGATCCAACTATCCTTTACATGCCTATTTGAAATTCGTATTGCCTCTATGATGTTTAGCATGCTTTGGATAGCAAGCAAAGGCTCATTGAGGTCTTGATTTTGATGCCTACGATGCCCTCTACTACCCCTTCATTCATGGGGATGTGCCTCTCTTGAATGTCCATGCCCTTGGTCTTGCTTTGCTTGATGGTCTTGTTAATCATTTTGATCCCATCAGTTATTTTCGTCACCTCCATCAGAGTCATGCCCCTTGCAATTATGATAAAAGCTAGAAGATGATAATGATGATGATGAAGGTGAAGAGAAAGGAGGACTAGCACCATCACAATGCCTACTACCACCTCCCTAGTGATCGTGACCACAATAACAATCTTGTTTCTTGTCTACATCCTTGCCTTGACTTGCCTCTTTGGATCCCTCTTAGTCATTGGATCCATTTTTACCAGAACCGAGATTGTGAATTGTGAACTGCAAGTTCTGGTTTTGACCTTTTTCACCAATGTCAAAGAGAGGAATTTCAATAAATGGAAAACCCCTAGATAATGACTCACCACCATCTTTTTGATATAGCAAGAATGGGGGATCATTAAATCCTTTTCCCTTCACAGATTCATGATGTTATTCTAGTTGTCAATCCTGTAGATGTTATGCTTTGGTGGGATGATAATCCCTGGTGTCAATATCTTGCACAACATACTCAGCATGAAGTTCTTGGAGACCCCATTATATAAGCATTTGTTAGAGCATTGTAAGAATGAATTGATCGGGAGGCAACACGATGTTGCCCTCCATGTCATGCCACCGTAGCTGTTCATCCTAGTGTAGGATGATGGTGAAATTTGGTACATACTCATTAGGATGAGCATATACCACTTGGTATTGTTGAGGCACCAACTAATGAACTCCATCAGACTTGGACAAAGAATCGCTCCTATGAACAGAAGACATATTATGTTAGAAAATAAAAAGTATAGTGTGCTTCTAAATATTTTTGTAGTTATCTTAAGATATGATATGACTCTAGGGTTCATTCCAATGATTTTAAATAATTTTTACTAAATCTTAAATAGTGCTTGAAACAACTAAAAGATCCCTAGCAATGGCACCAATGATGAGCAGCGAGATACCCCTACGCCAAACCATACGAATCACTAAGGCATTCACACATCATCCAGTTGAATTCCATGAACTTATAGTTCTCGAATGCACTAATTCTCTAGGAAGTAAAATGGGCATTGAGAATGTTTGTTATCTTCTGAGTTCCACTAATGAAGTACAAGTATATGATTAAGTGTAATTGAGGTATATGATTTTTATCATTTTATGTTTTGTAAGTTTAATCGCTTACAATAAGAATGGAAAGTAGAGTAATTTAGGATATAATTCACCTACTTCCTAACTAGCCTAACAGAAGTACCCATTCCCACATTCTAGACACATTCTGAACACGTATAGCACTGCAGGGCTACTAAGAGTTAAGCATTTATAGGTTACCAAGTGCTACATGTATGCTCAAGGTGGTCATACTTGTGTTCATTAACAACTGAAAATTAACTACTTAATTGAAGTGCATTAAAGCGAAGTGCATGAAAATAAAGTACATAAATATTAAATGCATTAAGGAAACATTAATCTACTCTCAATGCTACAAGGATGATTAAAAGGGTTCATTTTTATTCCCATCACACTATTGTGCTTAGGTACATTAGTACTTGAATAAAGATCCATACACACTCAGACTCCTGCTACAGGCACTTAGAAAATATTCTAACTATGGAGAAAACAAATTGCAAAAGCTTCACTATCTATGACAAAAAAAACTATGAAAAACTATGAGCCCAAACCCTATATTTATAGGCTGGCATATACCTCACAATATTGCATATTCAACATTGCATCCCAGGCTCCAACATCAGGTATCTGATGTCGAAGCTCTAATATCAAATATCTGATATCAGAGCCAGTCAAACCATGACTCATTAGGAACTCTTCTTGAAAAAGGATTAGGCACTTGGGCAGAAATTAATAATAAAAGGGAAATTTGCTAGCTAGGCTTCACACAAAACCAATCCAGTATTGATCATTTAATTACTCTTTGATATTGTATAGAAATTGCAAAAAAGCCCAACAAAGAAATTTTCATTTTTTTTGTTGATTTTGTAAAAGCATATGACTTAGTGGTCTGAACAAAGTTATAGGAGTGACTTAATTATTTAGGAATTCCTACAAAGTTAATAGTAGTAACTCAAAAGTTGTATGAGGAAGTCATAATTGAGGTCGAGGATAGTATATCAGAAGATAAATTTTAGTTTTAGAGTAGAATTGGAGTAAAGAAAGGTTGTCCTTTATCTCTAACTCTCTTCAATCTCTTTATTGATGAATTACAAGATTGGTTATGTAAAGGTGATCAAGAGCATGTTATAAAACTAAGATCTCAAACAATACACCTACTTCTATATATAAATGATGATGCATTAATTTCTACATCTAAATAAGGTATGCATAATATCTTACAAGTGTTAGAAAACTTTTGTCTTTCATTGAGTTTGGGTCTGAAGGTTAATATGGAAAAAACAAAAATGATGATATGGGGTATTAGAAATATAAATTTTAGTTTTATTTTGGGATCTACTAAAAAAAGAAATTATGAACTCCTTTAGATACCTGGGGCTTCATTGTGGAAACAACTACAGATGGGATAAATGTGTCAAAGAAAGAATAGTAGGAGGAATTAAAGCTCTATATACAATTAAAAGCAAATGCAAGGCATTAGTAGGAAATAATTCTTCCAATCTATCATTTATCCAACTGTATTGTATGGGTGTGAAGTGTGGGGACCAAGTCTCAATGCAAAAAAATAGTAGGCTATTGAAAGAGTGCAACATATTTTTTTATTAGATGAATTGCAAGTAAAAGCTTAGACAGCTTATTCCATGTTGCTTTTGGAGTGTGATGTGCTTCCCCTAGAAGCTTTAATTCTCTATCAATTTATTGCTTATACTTAAAAACTCTTAAAATTAGAGCATCCAAAGTTTTCTAAAAAAGGTCTTTGAAAGTACAAGAGAAAATAGTTGGTATTTTTAGGGAATACAATGGCTCAAAACTTGGAATATCTTAATGGAGGTGATGCAAAATAATCCTAAACATATTCGAAAATTAGTAAAACATTAGGTATTAACAAGGTTGTGATCAAATACTGAAGAAAAGAAAAAATTTCTACTTAGAGCATATTAAAGGTAATTCTTTAGATTCAGCAGTCCAGTATCTTATGGCCAATATCAAAATTCGAGCTTGTAGTTTTATCAACAAGCTCTGTTTGAGTTTACATCATCTAAGGATTGAAAAGGGAAGATGGATTCACATGCTAAGGGGAAGCCCTTGAGGATGAGCAACATGTTTTTCTTAGTTACTGATGAGACCTGAATTGCTCATAGTGCTGGCGGTCGCCTTAAGGCACCCACGATAAGGCACCCACGTTAAGGCACCCCTGTCGTATCAGAGTCGCGATGTATCATGGGCCACGATATCGCGTACGCGATATCGTAGTCAGCCGTCATGTCTATAAATAAGAGGCGGCTCTCCCTCATTTTGATCCCAGTTTTAGTGTAGCGAAGCTCTGGCAGTTTGATCCCTCCAGAGTTAGAATTTTCCCGTGTCTGCCCGCAGTGTGGTGAATGTGATTGTATGGTGTCTTTATTCGAGTGTGCCGTACTTGGACACGCACATGAC
>MNCI01002120.1:22865-49104 GCA_015680685.1 Gnetum montanum | reverse complement strand
TCATTCTTTCCTTGTGAATTAGTACTCTTATACATACTGGAATTATTACAAAGATCGGTTATCTATATTTTGGTCCCCACTTATTATAATTTTATTTTTTGGTTATTACTTATTATCCCATTGATGCTTTAATTACAATTTGCCTATTACTTACTCACATGTGATTTTCAATTATATTATCATTACTATATTTTAAAAGGACATGTTACATGATTTTGTATTTATTATTCTTTAGAATATAAGAAGAAATCCTTTTATTAATTGTAATGGTTATAAAAGAGAGAAACCATGATTTGAAGTGATGAATAGTAAGGTACTTGTTTCTTAAGTCATAATACCTAGATTCAAGCCTTGACAAAGCCACTAAAGAGAGGTTAGATTTTTGTTCATCGACCAACCCCTCTAGGATCTCACCTTAGCAAGTTAAGCATTTAGCATCTAGATGATGATCCTTACTGGATATAGAAGATGTTAGTTAAGATTTTTGTTATATAATTATCTTCTTAACCTTAAAATTTCACATCCTACTAATTTAAGTGATTAGGAGTTGCATACCTTATAGTAAAATTATGACATCCCATTTTCAGATGTCGTGGAAAACATCAAATATACAATATATTACACATTATGCATAAGGAAATAGCATAAAAAATGTCAACTATGTGTAACATTCGACATTAAACATAAAAAAATAATAGGGAAAATGTAGAAGGAAAGTAAAAAGAATGTCTTATTAATGTAGAATAATGTATATTGATAATGTTCTAGGTGTTTCTTGGGGTAATCTTCCTTAAGCACCTATTCCTTAGAGGCTATCCAACATTGCCACCATGGTTAAGCCTATCATCAGCCAAAAGGGATGGCCATTCTTATTCCTATCTCACTTTACCTAGTACTTGTTACTCACCTTTATTGACTTTATAACTCCATGTTGATATGTCGTCTAATGCCTAGGTATAAATACCTTAGGTCAAACCTCCAAAGGTCACTTTGAAAGACACCCATTCTTATAGTGCATCCTTTCAAGTCTTAATTACAACTTTCCATGTCAAGTCTTATTATAATAATCACATCACTTGTTAGGAAAAGACCATCTTTGTTATGCAATGACATGATTCAAGAATGAGGATATGATAATATACCTTTCTTAGCTTTTGTTCATCCTCAAATGAGTCCACGTTTACTATATTTTGGTTTAAATATTTGATAAATAAATATTTAGTGAATTTTCTAATAAACCTTACAAGTAAGCTACTGAAATTCCAACCAAGTAGAAATTCAAAAAATGTTCCATCAACGTACACTCCAACTAGATGGTAAAATAATTATTTTTAATAGAGATGTTGATAAGTTTAGTAGAAAGAGTCTATAACAATAATGTCAAGGGACTTGCTTCATGCATGAAGTTTCTTTTGTTAGAGACACCAATGTCAATATGGATACTTTATTCAATATTAAGATATATGTATCAATAATTAAAAAAATTTAAAATATAGGAAATTATTAAAACTCTTGAAGATGATTTTAGAAAGATTTAGAAGAATTTTGAAAAGGTCTAAAAAAATGTGAAGATGATCTAATTAAAGATGGATAATTCATAAAATATCATCAAATAGATTTTAAAATAACTTCTTCTGTAGACAACCAAATGTATTTATTGTGATGATGATTAATGGAATTGCATTGTCTCATCATTTACCAAGGTTTAAAAAGGGTTTGGGACTCTTTTTCCTTTCATCAAAAGGATTTTTGATGTCTAGTTGATTTTCTCTTAATTATTTATACTTTGTTGTGGTCTTGGTTTTTTCTAATTTTATAATAAGGTGCTTCTTTCTAAAAGACCTTGTTGTGCAGCTACTCAAAAGAGGTTGACCTCTCTCTCCTCCACCGACCCTTGCAAGATCCTACCTTGGGGGATGAGCATTGAGTCTTTGGACAATAATACTTTTTTTATTCATTTAACAAATCCTTTAAGTTTATGGAACTTAATAATTTTTTCAAAAAAACCAAACAACTTGTAGGGAGAAATGCTTAAATATGAAGGACCATTACTATAGAATGACTTCTAAAAGAGTTAAAATTAAATATGCAAGTGAAATTAGAAAAGAATAATGGAAAAATAAGTTAGTTATGTTCTTTTAAAATGGGGATTAATTTAATCTAAATAATTATAGACCAATTGTAATCAATGATACTTTTGCTAAGCTTTTAAGAATTATCTAAAATCTATGCTTAGAAGATAAGCCAAAGAAAATAAGATACACAAAGGATTTAAATAGCACCTTTCTCTCTTAGGCCATATAATCATTTTAAAATATTTTTTTCCTTAAGTAAAAAAGTAATTGTAAAAGCATGGTACTCTTTTCTAGAAAGGTTGCTACCTTACTATTTTATCTATCTAATTTTTTTCTAGTGAATATAGTTTTTCTCTCTTTCAATTTTATTCATCAACTTTAATTTATTTTGAATTTCTCCCAATCTTGAACCAATACTAAAATTTCTACTTTTTTTATTCATGCAAAATTTTTTGTTTATTTTGAAAATGAAGATTTACATGCTAGTGAGCAAAAATTTGTAACATCTACTTCTAGAGATGTTAACACAGCTAAAACACCTAATTTCATTTCTGTTGTAATGTATATGATTTATTAGTTATTAATCTTGCACAACAATTTAAATTTTGAATTACCTAATTTTTAATTGAAGCTTCACTTCAAAATTAAATGATTTAATGCAAAAGTAGAACATTCAAGTCATTCATGCAAGGTAGTATTTTCCTTTTTTCTGTTGTTTAAGCTAGGTAATGCTTTGATAATGCAACGTATCCTACAATCATTTATATGTAAGCATGTACTATTAATCATTCATAAATGAATACAAGATTTTGATACCCAATCTAAAGAGTATTCTAAAAATCCATCTCCTTTCAAGCTATTCAATCTTCCATAAATAAAGCTAAGTAGCAAATTATTAGACTTTTCAATTTCATTAAGCACATGGAATTTGTTTCTACACAATTTGGTTTTCAATTTTTTTTTATTTTTTTATTTTTTAAAATCAATCTTCTTAATTGTAAAAGGGAATTGGTATTGCAAGTAGATAGGAAGAATTATATTCAACTAATTACATATTATATACTTCCTAATTCTTGTAACTTTTGTTATTGTGAATGATATTTGTTTAATGTTTGTTCTTTTATACTCAAGAAAAAAGATGTTAAAGAAAATAAAAAATATTTTAAGGTTCATTTAACTTTTGTCATTGTGAATGAAATTTATTTAATGTCTATTCTCTTCTACTCAAGATTAAGAAAAAGAAAAAATTGGTTGAAATTGATGAAATGCAAAAATATGTTGAAGTTGAGAATAGAAGAAAACAATTTGAAGTTTAAGATATGAAAAATTACTATCAATTATAAGAATGATCACATGAAAATAAAGAAATTAGAGAAAACAAAAGTTTATGTGATTATTTTTATCTTGTATTACATGAAGTATTTATCAATCTAGACAGATAGCTCCTAACATAAATTTTTCCTCATCTAAAAAAATACTGTTAAAGATTAAAAGTTATATTAACAAGTGGACTATAGCTAATGGCAAAGATTCTTGATGTAAGGATAATTGTAATGGACAATATATGCCCTATCAATTTATATTGAATTTTATTTTATGATTTAACTAAAGTTAGTATTTCATCAAAAACTTGTTTTCTATTAGTATCTCAAATTCTTTAGCTATTTCAACTCAAGCTCAAATGTTGAGAATGAAGCAAATGTTATTAGGGGTGTTAAAACTTAAAATAATTAAAACATAGGTAAAACCCAACATATATAGTCCACATGGAACTCTATCAGTTAGCATTGTCTACCAAAATCAAACCCATAACTTAAAGTTTCCAAATCAAGAGTTATCACTAGGCTAATACCTCATTGTTACAAATGTTGTTAAGACTAGGACCATCCTTCCTACAAATAATTAATATTTCTTATTTTATTTTTCAAAGCATTAATTATAAGGTTATATACTTGAGTAGACATCCCTAAACTTCCAAATTTTTTTCATGTTGATTTTGGTATTTTCTACCTAGTGTTGAGCATGTGATGTACTCTGACTATTTTTCTTATTATTAATATTATTGGTAGGATTAACACCCTCTTCTCCCCGTTTTAAAATATATTATTAATAGAGGAAAAGGATCCATTTAAGAAAATATTTAGTTGCTTTCTAAACTTCTCTAAGACTTGTGATTTGATCAATTGAAATAAGTTATGAAGATGCTTAGATAATTTATAAAGTTTCCATTACACTATGTTGGATCCCAAAATATTTTTTTAACAATATTTACTCCTAATACATATAATCAAATTAGAACTTTATAATTCAGTAATATAAATAAATAAATAGTAAAATGTTAACTTAGTGGTAAAATTCTTGATTTCAAAGCTCCAAGTTATAAGTTCAATTCTAGTAGGAAATGTTGAGTTACAAAGTTCAATTCTAGTCTCCATTGCAGAATAAATGTCTCCATCCCAAGAGACATCCCATTCTCCAAGGGGACGTCTCTCCAAAATTGAAGCATATTTCAAGTAGATATCCCAACTTCGAGAGAGACGTCTACATTAGTCATTGGGTTGCCATTGCAATAATTCCGAAGTGATTTTACAAGCTCTAAAGCTATAAGAAGACATCAAATTCTTGGAAATTATGTGAGAACTATCAACATCAAAGCAAGCATTTTCTATTCTATGCTACTGTACTTTTGTACTTCATTATCACATCATTTCATTGATTGTTTGTAGTACATGTGCTTCAAAGTAGAAGGACCTATAATTTGAGTTACACTCATTCCTTAATTTTTTTTCTCTTTCTTTATTACCCTGTGGGTTTAATGTGCTTCTTGCAAAAAGGCATATATTTCGAGCTTGTCAAGATCCTATGGGATTGAGTGGTTTTGTAGTGTCAAAACACTCTAGATGAGAGCTCAATTTTGTACAAGTTGTGAGATCCTTGAAACTACATTTTGAGCTTGTTGGGACCTAGCGAGGTTGAGATATTTTGCAGTGATGAAACTCTTCATAGTGAAGCTCAAATCTTGTAAAGGTTTTGATGTCTTATAAACCACATTTTGAAAGAAACAAAGTCCAAAGGTATGCAAGGAATACCGTTCAAGTGTGGACTACCCAAGATGGGAAATTGTGTAATTTTTAGTGTGTTTTGTATGACAAGGTTGACTTAAAATTGGGGAACTTATTCAACCCCCTTTCTAAGTTCTCAATCCTCATTTGCAAATATAAGCATCTAAAAAGAGGAAAGCATGACCATTGAGCAACATGAGGATACATTAGACAAACTATTGTAGCTAGGGTAGACCATTGAAAACATATTTGTCAATCATAAAGATGTCATTGCAATATAATCTAAGTTAATTGCAACCAAGGGGAAGCTAGTACTATATAAAGCCTAGCTATAGTAAGCTAGGTTGAATATTCAAAAACTATAGGATGAAGGCATCCAACTATGTGCTCATGTAGATAACACACTATGGTTCATCATCCTAGAGAAACTTGACTCAAGATGAAATCAATCAATTGGTGGCTGATGAGTCGTCATTTGGGCAACCGTGATATCATGGCCGCAATATCGCATCCGCGATATCGCAGCCTGTCTTCTCATCTATAAATAAGAGGTAGAAAGAAGAGTTAGATATAAAATCTAGTCCTTAGAGTTAGTTTTGATTTTAGTTTTCATTTTTCCTCTCCATGTATGCCTGCAGTGTGGTGATTGTAATTGTACGACATCCTTTATTCGAGTGTGACGTACTTGAACACGCACATGATCGGCAATAAAGATTGAGATTACTTCATCATTGAAACATTCACTTAGATTAATCATTTAATTAATTGTTATTTACTGCTTTCCTAGTTAATCTCTATCACCCTTAAACTCATGTTAAAACGTGGAATGAGTATGACTTGATTACGAGCATTCAGGTGTGACTACTTGGTAACCCAGTAGCGTACCTAGGATCTACGCTTGGTAATCCCAGTGGTAGTCATGTACGAAGTCCAAAATGTGTACGAATACTCATCGCACTTAGGCTAGATTAGATTCTCTCTCACCTTTCCCTCCTAGCTTAGTTAATATTACTTTCCATTACCTTCAGGAGTAACATTAGATTAGAAACCACATCATACACCTCACCCTAGACTAAACCATACGTGATAAAGATAATACTAGTCCAGGTGGGAAGACAGTGAACTGCAACCTAAGGCTAACTATCAAGATGCCACAACTAGTTCGTCTATGGAGTTCGACCAGATCGTGCGTGTAATGCTCATATTCGTATGGTTGAGTGTAGGGGTACCTCGCCACTCATCATTGGCACCGTTGTCGGGGACGGTGCTAGTTATCTAGATTAGTTATATCATCCAAGGTCTCTGTAAAGGAATTAACGATACATCTCTTTGAAAGAAGTAATTATAACAAGTCACACGTAATTTCACACACAACTTTACAAGCATGCCTCTCCTCCAAGATCACGATAATGCCACACTTAGCGAGGAAGTTCATTGGAGAACCAATGAACTATATGAAGATGAAGATTGGAGTACACAACCTAAAGTGGGGGTTTCTTATAAACATGAACGAAAGCAACGTCATCCCAACACATGAAAGCATAACTAATAAGATGATGATGAACCCCTACTGGCCACTACAAGCTTAACACAAATACAAGAGGTTGTTCGAATCTCTCGTAGGCATCGTGAAGAGAGTCATCTACCCAGGCTCGATTTAAACAACTTCCCTAATTTCTCAGGAGGCTATGACTTAGATCTGCATCAACATTTACAAGCCTTCTATGATGCCTGCACATGGAACAACATTGATAACGGTTGGCAAAAACTCAATCTCTTCCCTATGACACTCATTGGCCAGGAAAAAGTATGGTATAGATCATTAAAACCAGATTCAATATGATGCTGGTCAACAATGGTAGAAGTCTTTAACGAAAAATATCAAACCTACGCAAGAGTGTCAACCTTGAGGAAACAAATCCAAGAGTGGAAAAAAGAACAACATGAACCCTTGGACATGGCCTTAGAAAGATATTATGCATTGTTAAACAATTGTCCAGGCCATGGATTTTCCGAGGAAAGGCTAATGTACCATATCATTGATGGTTTTCGTGATGCAACAAGAGAGACCCTAGGAATGTATACCCAAGGTCAAATATACGAACTACGAACCCATCAAATCCAAGAGCTTATTAAGCAGGTAGCAAAAGAAGAAGGAGAAATGGCTAGATGGGAGAGTGTTGAAAAACAACAACAGGAGCAAAATCTTAACTTAACAATGGTCCATGATCATAAAAATGAGAAATCAACCAATCACAAGGAGAAAGAACCATCTTTGCCAATACAACAATTGTTAGAAGAAGTCAAGGAAAAGATCAATAAGATGTTGGAATGGATGTATCAAAAGTGTGGAGAATTTATCAACATTATTGGAGATAGAGTTTCGACAACCCAAGGAGCAGGACAAAACATTAGACAATCAGAAAGAAGGGATTAAGAGCTCGACTGCCAATCATACGTATGAATGCAACATATGCCTATACGATCACCCCAAGGGACAATGCCCAATATTGTTACATTTACATGAGCATTGGGGAAACACATGACGTTCAGAGTTCGTACAGAGGTACTGTGTTCGATCACAGTGGCAGCAATCCCAGTCGTGGGGGAGACCACCACTAAACTGGAGACACCCTTTATATCATCCGAACCTAAAAACTTATCTTGTTCAACATCCTATTTCTCCAACTGGGCCAACACACTTTATCTCACCACAGTACCATTCTCCTTAATACTATCATCCCATACCTTCAACACAACCACCACCTCATGCACCTTATACTCCTCCTAACTTTCAACATTCTCATTTTTTCCCCCTACATCGCCACCAACTGTTCCTAAGGTATCTGCACCACAGCAACAACCCATGAAGGCTACTTGTGCTACTGTTTCCAACAGCGATGATAGACCTCAACAACATCGAAGACATCCATTCTTTAGAAATAACCCTAAGAAGGGACGACATAATTCTGAGGCCACTGCATCCTCCAACTCAGCATAAGTCCAACCCTGTGGTGCACCCTTACCTTTGAACCCCACGCCTCATGTTACTTCATTAGGGCCACCAACTCACACTCCAACAACAATACAGCCCAATGAACACAGCCATGGAAGGCATCATCCCAATCCTTGCATACCACCTAACGGTCCCAAATATCATAGTGAGTCAACTCATTATGCAGGAACTACATCGTATAAATTGCCCCACTGTGCTCATTATAATCAAGTGTGTCAACCCCAATGGGGTAAATATGGCCAAGTCCCAATACTTCCAACATGCAAGGATCCTCATTTTCAATTCATTAATCCCTACCATCCTCAACCGTTTAGTTATGGGGGATATCCCCCATTCTAATAACAAGAAGGATTAATAACCACTTTTTATTTTTTAAAAATTTTACAACTTTTTGTTTTCCAATTTTTCATTTTTGAAATTTCAAATTTCTTGTTTTATCTTTTTATGTTTTTGTAAGTAATCTCATCCACGAAGAAAATACTCATGTGGATCATTGGTTGAGGTGTGTTCTATGTTATCAAATTTCAAGTGATCAATTATGTGGACAGTGCACCCATTACACCCACTCATCCATTCTACAAATAAGAGGTTCTGATCGATGGTACAATGATATTCTTAACATTTTTAAAACTTAAAACTAATTTTGTGTTCATTGTACCCAGAATGAAGAAGGATGGACCAAGAGGGAATGATTAGGGTGTGACATCAAGGGGACTTGTGGATTCTCTTTGGTAACGTCTATGGGAGTTGTCATGCAATGTGGTTGTACTAAGATCCTTGTAGATTTAACAAAAAATGGGAGTAAGAGTAATTAAAAGGGCACTCAAAAATCCAAGGTTGTTCTAGGGGGTCCCACTGGAAAGACATGCACCCATGCCTAAAGGTTGATGGCTTCTCTGGATTTAGTATTAAAAAAAGAGAAAAAAAAGAAAGAGAAGAAGAAAAGGAAGTGCCACAAAACAAAAATCACTCCTCCCTTGAGCAAAACGCCAAGTGATCATACACCTTGTTGTTATGGTACTCTCATAGTTGCTCATCATAGGATGAAACAATGTGATGTCACTGATTAGAGGAATGGACTTGGTCCTGATCTTGGAACGATGGGTTAATGACATGTTAATCATGCTTTTCACTCGGGATTCACTTTGCCCTGGGTCAGTTACCTCATGTCCCAATCTCTATGATCCCTTCTATAGTTTGTCTCATCTCATTGTTCATGTAATTGTAGCTCATGTCGTGTGTAACATAGAATTCTTACCTCATTCCGGTGATATTTACATGTGTGTTTTGTGAAGTTAGTGTGGATTACATTTAACCCTTCTAATGCCGACAGACACTTTACGTGTGGTTACACAAGGGTATTATAGGTTGAAACCTGCTTTAGGGAGGATCCACTTGTGTAATCTTTTGTAATCTTCACTTATGACATAGCTCACACACACCATTTCTTACCCTCAGCATAATTTTCAAACGATTTTCTTTCCTTACTATTATCCCTCTGAATAATAATGTTCCTATGTACCATTACATAGCCTTTTTATTACCACCCAAGGTTTCATGGATAAAACCCATAGATCATTATTCATGCCTTCAAAACCATCTAATTACCTTAGAACTTCTTAATAATCACCCAATTTCCTAAGTTGCAACATTCATTTCAAGAAAATACTTTAAAAATTTGGTATTTTTGTTGTGCCTCATGTTGCTAGGGTTGTGATATCGCGTACGCGATATTGTGGCCGACGCGATGTATCGTATGCAATATCGCATCGCCGAAACCTATAAATAGGTGACACCCCCACAACACTTAGCATCATTTCTTTCCATTCACGTGGGGAAGTTTCAAATTTTTCTCTACGACTTGTGAGTGTGACATCTTTGCTTTCATATCCGTATCTCACTCACTGGTACTCCGATTTTAATTCCATTTGAACGTACTTGAACCCAGAGTGTTCAGCTTAGTCGTGGGGGAGGGACACCTGCCGAATAGCACCTAAATTTTTTGGAATTTTTCATCACCCAAAGGACATCATTAAGGGTAATTAGTTGTAAATTAGGAATAAAATGTGTCAAAAATCATTTAATCCTTTAGGTACACCGAGAGATTAAAATTGGAAACCATCTATGTAAAATGGACTCATTATTACAATCTTTTAGGCAAGATCACACAAAGATAAACAAATTAATTAATTAAGACAAGCAGTAAGGTATAACTTAATTTCAAAAAAAACCTTACTAATGCCTAGCCCCATGTGATTGCAGATGGCCCCGAAACGTGGACAATAGGAAGGTCCTACTCAAGGTGGAAGCAAACGACCCAGGAGAGGTGGAAGACAAGATCTTGCCAGAAAACATGTAGAACAGGAGGAGCAATCGTTTAGTATTCATCAAGAGGACCCTCCTACTGTACAGTCCAGGTATGAAAAAGGAGGAGCTACTGCAACACCTGAATAGGGAAAACATCTCACGTTGCCCTAAGATTGTGTTTAGGCCATCCACGAGAAGCCCACATTCGCTGCGGTAATTGTGGAGTTAAACTTTGAATCTTTTGCAGAGTTTGCTCCTAAGGCTATTAGGGATCACCTCAAAGGATCTCCCTTATGGCCTACCCTCTTTAAAAGCGGTGCCTGGTACCTAGGGGAGATGTACCAATTCTAGCACAACAGAGAGCAAGGCACCACTGTCAACATCTGTGGTTTGTCAGTCGATTTCTCTACGTAGGCCATTTTGGAAGTGTTGAACCTTCTGAATACAGGGCCCAAAGTTGCTCAGTTATTAACCCGTTTAGATCCTGATGTGTGACGGGATTGGTTGGAAAGGGCTTATGGTAGAGATAAAACATTTGGTGAGTTGACGATGGAAGAGAGGATATACTTCAAAATTGGAACTTATCACCTCTTCCCCACAAAGGGCTTAAAAAGAATATCAACATATGCAGCAAGAGGATGTGCAGTGTTGATGAGAAAGGTTAATGCTATCTTGCCCCATCTATATTTAACGAAGATCCTGAGGCAGTTCGAGGAATGTAAGACAAGGAAGATGTCGTTGCCTTTCCCTTGTCTTATCAGAAAGCTTTGTCGACATGCTAGTATTAGGGGGTACACCAATGACATCCTCTAGAAACCCCAAAATGCTTCCTATGCTGAACTGTTAAAGCCACTAGCTGTAAGGAAAATCATTGGTGAGACACTAGGACCAGAAGAAGAAGAAGAACAGACGGCTAGACCAACTACAACCCAACTTGCAGGACCTAGCCAACCTCCAAGCACAGGACCCAGTCAACAACAGGAAGCAGAGCCCATCACATACTAGGATCAACCGCTGTCACAAGACTACAGACCATCGATGAGCCATCTCAGGGCCATTGCTGAAACGGTCAATTGGGAAAGTCATGATGACGCAAATCTCTTTTGCGTCATTGATGATGCCATTCAGCCCACTGTTTCTTTGGATCGCACAAGGAAAGAAGTATCTATTCATATAGGAGGAGGGGAAAGTTTTTGGTCACAACAGATCTCGGGAAACGTGACATCTTTCCAAGTCCAATTAGAAACTGGTGAAGGGGCCACTGTGGTGGTCATGCAATACTAGGATGTCATGGGAGCCGTAGATGTGGTCACAAACCACATCAAAGAATCATTCAATGTACCTGTTGTTCCACCAACAGATCTCACAGGAGCACGAGATGCTCAAAATTTGGCCAGAACCTTAATGACTCTTGCGGAACATGAGGATGTGCTTAATCAATTGCTTTAAACAAGGCAAGTAATGATGTCCCTGTTTGACATCCCTCAAGATGTTACAACAATTCAGTCAGACCTCATTTCCACTAAAGGAAAGCTAGTCTTAATAGAAGTGAGGGCTAAGCATGCTGAAGCAGAAGTGAAGAAATTACAAAACTAGCTCCTTGCCCTACAAGCAGCACAGCGGGACCCTTTGCAATTTGTTTCTGCAGACCAGCTAGATAATTTCAGAACTGAGCAAATAACCAAGCTAATTATGGAAAATAAAAAGGTGGCTGATGAAAAAGAGAAGGTTGTTTGGGATGCCTCTTCAGCATAGGTGCAAATGCATGCACATCTCAAAGCACTCAACACCTTACAAGAAGAAAATAAATAGCTTGCTGTCGACAACCTTTGGTTGACCACCATGGAAAAGCAAAAGAATGTTCTCAAGGAACACTTTCATCAATTATGAGAACAATTCATCCAGGTCAACCAAGACATAAGTCATTTAGCTAGGGAGAATAGAACCCTCTCAATGGAGGAGGTACATGCAATTCGCCAAAAGACAGCCATTGAAATAAGCGTGTGGCAAAATGAGGCTAAACGACATGAAAAGCTGAAGGAGCACTTCTGAGATCAAGTGGGGATGTACAAATAGATCCTTGAAAAGGAGATCCATATGGCCAAGGCCCACATCAATGCTATCAGTGCTCAACACACTGACTGGCAGGCCATATTGGACACATATGCTTTTGCCCATCAAGAAGAAGTTAAGAACTGGGACCTGCAGATTCAAGATCTAATAGAATACATGGAGTTGGTAAATCTGAGGTATGCCAACCTTGCCATGTTAACAGTAGGGTGCCCGAGGATAGAGCTCAAGTAGTAGGTAGCAACCACCTATGTTAAATATGAAGCAAAATTTGCAGAACATAAGAAGTTGTTGGAAAAAATGGAGGTCGAAAATTCTAAACTTGAGGTGGTAAAGGCAAGCTACCAAGGCCAAAAATGTATCACAGTAGATTTGGCTCGATGGCTAGCAGATTTCCAAGAATACAAAGATAAATCCAGAGCCTATGAAGAGGAACGACGGGTATTTGCAGCTTGGTATATCAAGGCCAATCAAATGTTTCTGCAACTACCCTATCTGTGAGAACTGTCAACTTTGTCAAACATCGAAACATTAGCATGGATGGTACAATACTCTTAGACAGAAGAGGAGAAGCTATAGGCCATACTCCAACACCACCAAGTCTCAAAACCTGGAGCACACGACAATGGAAAAGCACCAATGGAGGAGCCATCACCACCAGGAACTACATGAGTTCCACAAATTTTGTAGTTGTAGCATACTCTTTGTGTTGTGTCTTTGTTTTGTTCTCATTCCACACTGTGGAATAACCCCATTTTCACCATCCAATAATCCCATACTTATCCATTGTGTAATCACTATAACTCAAGGATGAGTTTTCATTCAGTCGTGGGGGTATGATGAGTCGTCATTTGGGCGACCGCGATATCATGTACGAGATATTGCAGCTTATCTTCTCATCTATAAATAAGAGGTAGACAGAAGAGTTAGATATAGAATCTAGTCCTTAGAGTTAGTTTTGATTTTAGTTTTTATTTTTCCTCTCCGTGTATGCCTGCAGTGTGGTGATTGTAATTGTACGACATCCTTTATTCGAGTGTGACGTACTTGGACATGCACATGACCAACAATAAAGATTGAGATTACTTCATCATTGCAACATTCACTTAGATTAATCATTTAATTAATTGTTATTTACTACTTTCCTAGTTAATCTCTCTCACCCTTAAACTCATGTTAAAACGTGGAATAAGTACGACTTGATTACAAGCATTCAAGTGTGACTACTTGGTAAACCAGTAGCGTACCTAGGATCTGCGCCTGGTAATCCTAGTGGTAGTCATGCACGAAGTCCAAAATGTGTACGAATACTCATCACACTTAGGCTAGATTAGATTCTCTCTCACCTTTCCCTCTTAGCTTAGTTAATATTACTTTCCATTGCCTTCAGGAGTAGCATTAGATTAGAAACAACATCATACACCTCACCCTGGACTAAATTATACGTGACAAAGATAATACTAGTCTAGGTGGAAAGACAGTGAACTGCGACCTAAGGCTAACTATCGAGATGCCACAACTAGTCCATCTGCGGAGTTCGACCAGATCATGTGTGTAATGCTCATATTTGTATGATTGAGTGTAGGGGTACCTCGTCACTCATCAGTGGTTAAGAAGAAATAGATAGAGATGGAGGAAGGAAAGACAACATGGGATGCATTGATGGCCAATGTAAATTTACATGAACTAAAAAAGACCACTGACATGTTAGAGGAAGAAAATAGGGACCCATCAACAAAGAACTAAAGATTAGCTCAGGTAGAAAAAGAAAAAGAATAGATGAAAGTAAGCTTGAATCATCTTTAAAAATAACTTATCAAGGTAAATTTAGACATAAAGAGGTTATCTACAAAGAATCAAAAAAATTTCATCACAAAAGTTCAGGTGATTCAGTAATAATCCATGATCAACATCGAGACCTAAAAAATGAAGCTACAAAGAAGAAAGTATTCAAGAAACACTATTGAGACTAGGGTAGCCTATAGAAGAAGATTAACAAGAAGGAGATCTATATGGTGAAGATCCAATTGAACATTACATTGTGACAATCATTTCACATTATCTAGCAGAGCATCCTCAATGGAATCAATGAGGTTAATTAAACCAAAATTAAGATGAGGGATCTACAAATCAAAAAGATGACACACTACATGGAACTAGCTAACCTTCAATATGTCAATATTACCATATTAATAGCTAGCCAACCCAAAACAAAGGTAGGGAAACAAGTCACCACCATATTCACAATCTACAAATGTGAGAGTCAAGTCCATGATCAACCCAAGAAAAAGCTACAAGTTATGAATGTGAAGTTGAAAATTCTATAACTAAAATTTACTCAACAATGAGACATTGTTTAAAACCTAGCCAAGAGGATGTAAGATTACCAAAAATCTAAGGACTAATTTAGGGAGTTTTAATTTGAACACATTAATTTTGTTGTCTAGTTTATCTAGGTAAATAAGATGTTTCCTTCCCTGCCATGTCTATGGAAAGTCCCAGTCGCACCTAAACTTATGGATCTTACCTAGAAGGTTGGTAATCCATGGATTAATAATAAGAGGAGCATCAACAAAATAGTATAGAAGCCATTAAAACAAGAGGAGCCATCACTACCGAGAAAAAATGGACTCCTCCATGAAAATTTTGAAGACCTTGCAAATTTTGTAAATTTTTAATGTTTGTTCAAGATTTTTTATCAATCCTTCATAACTACTCAAATAAAACTTGGTAGTGTGGCACTTAGTCAACTAGTGAGTTAGTTTGACATTCTATTAATATCACCCACACCAAATTTGCAACAACCTCTATCTTAATTTTATTTAACTTAAAGATGAGTTTTCAATAAATTGTGGGGGTATGATAAACAACAAATAAATGGGTCATGATATCATAGATGCATCTACGATCTTGTAGCTACAATATTGTAGGGCAACCTATCATGTCGCAATGCATTCAAGTATATTTAACTTGAATACTTCATTCACGTAGTAGATATGAATATTGTATTAATTTATTTTTTTAATTTCTGCAATAGTTAATAAATGTCCACAATGTGGTTTGAGCCAATTGTATGACATATTTATTCAAGTTGAATATACTTGAATGCATTGCATAAATGACAATAGAGATCGAGATTGATTCTATTCTGTTGCAACACTCTCACTTAGTTTAAATTTGCTTTAATTGCAATTTACTTTTTTATGCACTTAGTTTAATAATATATTTTCCTATGCACATTTGCAACTTGACAAAGTGAATGCAACCAATTTCAAGCATAAACACAAGTTCACTTAGTAATCTCAATAGTAAATGCTTGAATTTAAAACATGTATGACAAGTTGGGATCGAATACTCATTGCCATTAGGCTATGATAGAGATTAATTTTTAACTAATTAGATCAATTAATTAAATTTTACATTCTCAATTAGTTTAATTACATGGTCAAACAACATCACAATCATATGTTTCAATTTGGGCTAAACCATACACACTAGAGCCACTACTAGTCTAAGTGAGAAGACAACGATTTGTGATTATTGAATAGCCTCCTAAACACTAACGTTAACACCATCCACGAATTAGAACATGGTATACTACAACGTTTGTAAATGGGCATACTCACCAATTATCAATCATATAAGCTTTTGTTATTGAAAATTATAGAATATTAACTTGTACCTAAAGATGACTTATAAATATTTGTAACTTATAAAATCTTGCTTGTAGTGAATTCTGCTTTCATTTTTCAATTCCAAAAGAATAATCAACAATTAAAAAGAATTCTTCAAAAAACAAATTTTTTTTCTAAAACATAATGCTTACAATTACTTCCCAAGCTTTGAAAAACATGAATAAATAAATGCTTAACTTCCTTGCACTAGACTCTTTGGTATTTTCTCTTTTTTTCCTTTGACTCTTTCAATATTTCAATCATATTCTTCATCGTTAAGTTGCTTCTTTCTTTGTTATGAAAATCACCTTCTTCTTTTTTTCCTTCTAAACATGTTGCCAAATATTTTGTACTTCCTCCATTACAATATTTTTTAACATATAATTGCATGCCCCATGCATTGCAGCTTTCATTATAGTACTTTTATCTCCATTTATAGATATCGCTAACATCAACCAAAATAAAAAAAAGGTAAAAACAACTAAATTATAACTAATAATTGATGAAATCAAATTACTAAAGATAAAACACTTACTAATCATTGGTAAATCTGTCTTCTACAGCGTACTCTAACAACTTGAAACCATCTACTATAAGCATATGTACTTAAATGATTATCAAATGAAATGCAATTTTTCCCTTCTTTAAAAAATATAAAGCTTCACATCCACTTCGACATGTTATTCCTACAAATTCTAAAAACTAACAAATCATCAAAACATTGCATTGAACCTCAAAATCATTTCAAAAAAATAAATCAAACATAGATATTAGAGGCCTTTGTAGTTACAACTTAGTAATAAATTCTCCAAGCCAAGAAGATTAAGTATATCATCATTAACAACAAGTATTGTAGTGTAGTAGAGAACATTACATCTTCTACAACTTGATTGTTGTAATGATGTCATTTCAATATAACTTCTATGTAATTTATCAAAATGACTTTGCATCCAAATAACTTGAAAAATTTATGATCACTTCTCATGTATGCATGCTAAATCATTTGATGTGATATATGACAAAAAAAAGGTCAACAATAAATATCATATATAACTTCTACATCCACAACTCTACATAATTATTGCTAAACAATACCCTATGTCTATTATTGCACTTGAAAAAACAAAAATTGCAAAGCCATATCAAGAACTCCTAAGATTTTACATAGCCGTAATGAAATTACTAACAATATCACATGATTAGTGACATGGGCATTAAAACCTCAATTTTATGCCTGGGAAGTGGAGGGCCATTTTATTGTTTGTTAGGTATTTCACTGACATTCTTTTAATCTTTCTTGCTTTCGGCCACATGGAGTATGTAATTGCCTGAAACTTCTCCATTCAATAATAAAATGATTGATCAGTGCGCTTCATTGCCTAATGGGTGGGACAGTGTGCCAATGTGTTCCTTGACAATAACGTGTTGGCATTTCAATTACAAAGTTGGAGTTTGGAGTAATACGACACAAACAAAGTGGAATAATGAGTGTCTAGATTCTTAGAACCCTACCCCAGAGCCTCTTGCCTCAATTAGGGCTATGTGCATGCAAGAAACGAAGAGAAAGAAGGAGGTAGGTAGTGCTAGAAGATCAAGCAATACTGGAACTAATTTCGATAAATAACTTCAAGTTCTGAGTATCAAATGGATTAGCGCAAAGCTAACCAACTCAAACCAAAATCCAATGTATGTATGTAGAAGCTCACTTTGTCATTTGCAAACAATTCAAAACTATAACCAATGTTTATAACTCTACTTAATTACTAGGCACACAACCTATGTATATTACTACACCTAAAAAACAAAAATCGCAAACAATAATGCAAAGCTATAAATGATGCTTACAACAATATTACTTTCTTGATCCGGACAACTTTGACTGTGATTATTCCTACCTACAACGGTGTCCACAATACAGGTAAACTATCTACAGCTAAACACATCTTTGGTTCTTTGGTGAGTTAACAAGGCTAGTTTCTCACCAAGACTAGTTTTATGCATTCCTCTAGTATTGTTATAAAGAAATAAGCATTTCCGATATTTAGCGTTGTTATTGCTGACACAGAAATTTACGGTTCTGGTAAAGGCTGGATCCTGAAAATAGATTCCGTAATGCATACAAGCCAAAGACCGCAATGCTACAGGTAGTGTGATATGGGGGCCCTGAGCCACCATGCTATAGCATGGGAAGCAGAGAAAACAGAAATCACATGGATTTAGCAGCAGTTCACAGGAATCCCATCACTGCATATACCAACAGTGTGTAGAGGCAAGCCTACCAAACAATCACAAAGATTTAAGCTCAAACAATAGTGGCAGAACCAAGAGAATTTACCTGCAACTGCAAGCAATGTAGGTAACTTGTAAATTGGTTAAGTTAAAAAGCCTAGGGAAGAGCATAATACATTCTACCAGTCTTCTCTTTTGCAAAGAGCTCTCTCAATTTCTTGACCAGTTTGACACCAATGAAGCGAACTGCCGGTAGAAGGATAATAGGATGAGACCAGTTTGACACCAATGAAGCGAACTGCCGGTAGAAGGATAAACTTTAGTTTTCTGGCCTGCCTTCCAAATATGCTACCGAAAACATTTCCACACAAAAGTGTGAAGAAGATACGAATGCATCCTGGTATAATAAAGGTTCCGACAGTAGGACAGTCTTTGCCTTCAGAGACACCCAGAAAACTTAAGAGCATATTTTGTGTGAGAATGTGGATTTCCTTGGATCCCGGTGCTGGTGTACTCAAATATTTAATCAGAGCTTTGTTCCTTCAGCAACAATACATTCATACAGGATTGAAATATCTTCAAACCATCAGATCAAATATGGGAGGAATTAATCAAATAATGTATAAATTCTTAAAATACTAAAATAGGTGAATGGGGCTAAAATAGGAAGCCTCTGATATAATATTGTCCTTTAAAAAATGTGTCAGGAAAGATTACAGGAGGCAGCTTAGGCATGTGACTGAGGAAATGGGTATCTCTAGATTACACTCAAAACTGGAATACTTGGCTTTGAGGTTGAAGTAACCATCACAGCAATGGTCTTTCAAAAGAAAAGAAAGTAGTATTGCTTATTTAGTTAAAAAAGAAAAGAAACTAGTATTACTTATTTAATTAAAAAGTTGGCAGATCATTTCATTAAGTTGCACAAAGTTAATGATAATAACCAATATTTATGGGTTAAAGTTCAAGGTATTTAATTTTTGTTATTTTGTTCTAAGGGATTTTTCTATTTACAAATTTGCTAATCTTTCATGAGAGCATTCTTTTCAATACTTAGGTCAAGATATTGTAGAATTCTCCAACCTTAGTAAAGTTTTTCTTTGTCAAAATTTTGATCCTCATGTTGGACAAAACCAAATCCAAAGTCTTATTTGGAATACTCAATTAAAGTTTTGTGAATGGCTCTTTTTAGTTTACAAAACATCATCTATTGATCATATTACAAATTAGAAGGGTGTTTATTTCTTAGAATGGGATCATTACTTTGATTTTTTAAATCTTTAATGACATCAATAAATTTCCTTCCTCCTCTTATTTCACCTAAAACTAGACACCAAAGTAACTCTAGCATTGATTGTCTACTCATGATAATATAGATATAGTGAAAAATTTCAAGTGGGAGAAAAACTCTCAGAATCTCCTCATCATTATCTTAAATATACTATTCTTGTTTCAATTTATCATATTCACTATAAGAAATGCAAAACCTATTGTGTCTCACAGAAGACCTTTGACAGGATTTTCAAGCGAGAGTGGCTAATATGTTGGTCAACAATGACAATGAGCTAGATTTGACTAATGCTCTTTTGTCTACAACTACTTAGGTGAAAATTAACAAGAGGCTTGTTTGCAAAAAATATTGATTGTTCGATAGCTTGTAAACATGTTTTAGTTTCACATTTGGATGTTTCAATGCTAAAGAATTATAGAAAGCCTATTCATTTTCTTCTTCTTTTTTTAGAGGAAGTCCATTAAAGAAAAGTAGGAAAGAATGATCAGTGAGCTCAAATATAATATAAAAAGCTTTTAGAATTTCTTATGAGACAAATAGCAAAATGGTTGAGATTTTTTCTTATCTACTATTTAGACCTTTTCCAATAACCTTTTCAATCAAGAGACTTCACCTACTATGCAAGATAACTCTAGTATTTTTGAGTTATCTCTTGATGACATTTCTACAAGAATTCAAAAATTATCTTCTAGGAAAGGTGTTGATATCATGAATTATATGCACAACTTTTTAAATCAAGTGGCCTATTAGCATAGAAAGCAACTTACAGCATTCTTAATAAAGGGCTTGAGCATGGTTTAGATCATTTTTGGTGTTCTAGACAAGTAGTCTTAATTTTCAAAAAGAAAGATAAGATAGATCTTAATAATTATTGATTGATTGCAATCAATTTAGTATTCACTAAGGTGTTGGGCACTATTTTGGACAATAATATTAGTTCGTGGGTAGAAATGCAAAGTCTTCACAATCAATTGCAAGTGGACTTCAAGAGGAATCATTCTACTATAAACCATTTGATAACTTTGCATTATTGTGTGGAGAAAGCAAAAAAGCCCAACCACAAGACTTTTATATGTTTTGTTGACTTTTCTAAGACTTGTGATGTTGTTGCTTGAGATAAACTTTAAAATAGATTAGATAACATTAACATTCCACAAGATCTTTTTTTATGCTACTAACAGAATCCATGAGACAAAACGTTACCTACAAGACCAGCCTGGATGTTGGCATTGTTGAAAGAGCTCCCATGGATAATTGCACTGACAATGGTAGAAAACAGGGATCAAGCCAATCTCTATAGGCTACCACTCTGGTCCCAGGAGGATCTTTTGTTCTCACAAAATAGAAAAAAAGGGTTATAGTTAATATCACAAGCCCCACGCATTTGGAAAGGTGGTAGGTAGTATGTACATATCTATAAGATTGTGCAAAATGAGAATAGCTAATAAAATGAAAACTGATACAATTATCATCATCTTGGTAGCTTTATCCCATTAACATGAGCTAACTTATTAAGGTAGGAAAAGGATTTGACAATGATTTCCTATAGTCAACTATCTACCTAACACCATACTCCCTAAACATATTTTTACCATGCCATGAGGTGGCACATGTCTCAGCATGCCCCTTGGGATCAAACCTATGACTTGTAGATGACAAACTACATGCTTTAGCCAACTAAGCTATGTCTCACTAATGGAAACTAATATAATAAAATTTTAAAAAAACATGATTCACTATTTTTACCTTTATTAAGAGAAGTAAAACCATAGAAATGGTTTTCATCAAAGTAGAGTCTTGTAGAAAAAAGAAATGACAATCAATAAAACATAAGGTACTAAAATACATTAATATAGACTACAAGATAGATAGCATTTACAATTAAAACCAAACACATAGCTCATGATTTTATCTCATTATAAAAAAAATCTTCTAATTTTAAAAAAGTAAAGTTGAGATCAACCAACAAAGACCTAGACCAAAACATACCTAGTTTTCTTTGCGTAAAGGACATACAAGATTTAGATATTAATGCTTATTTGGGTCTCAATAAAAGTGAATGGTATGAAGAAACTTATATAGTCAACCCATGTAATTGGGATAAAGCTAAGATAATGATGATGATAATTTTAAAGAATTACTTTGTCATCCTCATTACATTTCTTTGGTACAATTGTCCATAGTGATACAATTCCATATTCATCATGGTTAATTTCTAAAACATAATGACACAGGATGCTAGAATTTTAACTAGTCATATCTATAATGTTTTTAGTGGATGGCCAACCTAAGAATCAACACCATTACCTTCATCCATCAAATTGAGATGAACCACTATAGTAGTTGAGTGACTTAGAAAAGTTTTATTTTTATTATTGGCTATCTACTTAAATATATATTTTTACCAAGTATCCATGTGGCATGTGGTTCTGAACATTGAATCTATTATGTGTAGTACACTAATAATTAATTAAAGGTTTGCCCACCTCGCTAACCTAAGCACATCCCAAAGTTTTCTATGTTTAGTATATGGTAATTTCGTATAATAATTCAATCACAATTACTAACCTTTAAATTGTTGGCTTTTTAGAGTAGAAGATAATAATTTTTTATTTTTAATACACAATAAGACTTTATTTTGATAAAATATAGGAAATTTTTGGATTGATGGCTAGTTATAATATTATTTTGGCCTCATATATATATTTAATTTTAAAAGTTTTTTTAATCATTGGGGCTATATTATATTGTTTTTAGTAAACTTTGCCTCACTTGTCATATCCAAGGCATACCTTGGAAATTTCTATCAATGAATCATCAAGATAATTTCAACATGCATTTGACTATTTCATCATCAATTCATCACTATTATTCATCATCATTTACTCAATCTTGGAAGTTGAACAATCAGAATTAGGGACATTCGCTATTTCAATCATATCTTAGTCATTTTGAAATATTTTTCAATGATTAAAAATTTATTAGAAAGCTAGAATAGGTGGCTACGTGTAGCTAAAATTTCAGTTTAATATCTATTGTGGTTTGGGAGAAATTAGCTCTATAATTTGGCAAATTTTCTACATCTTGAATTTTTACCAGAATGAATGATGGTCAATGATTAGATCGTTTCTCCCTCATCACACAACAATTTGATGTGATATTAGATTTATTTGAAAGTTAATGTCGGTGAAAAGGTTTAGTAAAACTTTTAGCACAAAAAACATAACAACTTTTGAGTTATCATCTCTCAAATTTTCACTACTAGAATTACCACAATTTTTGATAGATTGGAAAGAACATAACATAACCTTAGCTTTTGGATATTTTTTATAGTACTTATTTTTTTCCAAATTGTAGAGAACTTCCTAAACTTTCCAAAAATACAAATTTTCTTAACTAATTCTTTGTGAAGTCAAGATGACCAAGTAATTCTTTCACTGCCTAAAATTCCTTTATAAACTCAATGAACTAAAAATGAAGTGAAAATTGCATTGCTCTTTAAAAGGCTTTTTACCATTCTATAAAAAGCTTTTTGACATTTACAAGTGCTAATGTTCTTAACCCGATTCTTGCATTTTATCAAACTCAATGGTGGGTTTCAAAAAGTCAAAGAGGGGTGTAGAAATGGATGGGGTTACTATAGTAGAGCTCAAGGCAACTAATCTAAGCATCTGCCACAAGCAAAGCTCTAGTGAGCTATAATACCATTGGTGGATTCATAAAATAGTGATTGTTAATGAGATGACAACAATCATAGAGTTGTCATTAATACACTGGTGTAGTCATGTTGTTCCATCCATGATGAGTGGCGAGGTACCCCTACACTCAACCATACGAATACAAGCGTGTATGCGCGATCCGGTCGAACTCCATAGACTAAATGCCTTAACGCCACAAGAAACACTTGGGGTTAATCATTCATTGTCTTCCCAGGCTTGCTTGTATGTGTCACGGTGTATGGTTAAGCAAGTCTGAGGTATATGATTTTTTTGGTATTTTTCAGTTTATCTCCTAAGCTATGAGGGGAAGGGTTGAGAAACTAACTAACTCTAACTAGTGTCCTAAGTCTAAATTAACTAGCGTCAGCATCTGTTTCCACTTACCGGACACACCCTGAACTATGCAACTGTGGCTACCAAATGCTAATCGTTACTGGGATTACCACACGTAATGCAAGTGCTCGAACTGGTCGTAATGAGGCACCTATTTAGCCTAAGTGTCATAAGTAGTTGATTCCTTGGCTAGCTGTACACACCCGTGGATGCTTGTAGCCAAGTCGTACTTATCACACGTTCTAGCCTAGCGATGAGTAGCCGATTCCTTAACTAGCCGTACACATTGGACTACTACTAGGATTACCAAGCGCAGATCCTGGAATACACTACTAGGTTACCAAGCAGTCACAATGCTCATAGTCAAGTCGTACTCACGCGTTACGATGAGCAGCCAATTACTTGATTAGCTGTACACATTCATAGATGCTCGTAATCAAGTCGTACTCGTACGCACTAGGAAAGCAATAAATAACAACAATAATTAAAACCATGTACTACAAGGTTTATCCAATCAAGTTCGTCTTTATTGCCGTACACAACTTATGTTCAGGTTACAAAGTTGCTCAAATAAAGAGCCGTTCACTCTAGGACTCCTACTGCGGGCACATGGGAAAAATTCTAACTCTGGAGGGAACAAACTGCTAGAGCTTCGCTACTTCTAGCCAGGATTGGCAAATGAAGGGAGTGTCGCCTCTTATTTATAGATATGGTGACGGACCGCGATATCGCGTACGCGATATCGCAGGGAAAGACGTAATATCGCGGCACAATGCATGTCGTGTCTCATCATACCCCCATGATTGAATGAAAACTCGTCCTCGAGTTCCTTACAATGATATCAAGTAGGTATGGGATTATTGAGGGGAAATGGAACTAATGGAATGACATGTGAACGGGTCTTTATTACAAGACTTGACACAACTGGTGTTCATGACAACAAGGGTGAACACCTTATTACAATGACATCAGGCCACAATTGGCAACTAAGAGAAAAGAGGAGAGAGAATAGAAGAGAATAAGAGAGAAGAGTCTTGCTGGTGCCAACGCCTAGATTGCACGTTTCGTTGTCCACCCATAAGGGCATTAACCATTCTACTCCTTGCATAGCTGCTTCAGCGCTGCTCCACTCCATGTGTTGCTCCAGATCCATTCCATTGTTGTATGATTGCCATCTGCACACACAACACAATCATATATTAGCAAAGGTAATTGAATCATGAAGTAAATAATACCTTGCTTCGGTTCAGGTTCATTGGCTAGGTTGTGGTATGGCTGATATGGATCGGGGAAGATGTCGATGATGAGTACCGAAGGTGTAGGGATTAGGAAGAAAAACGAAAAAATTCGGGGCTTAGGAGAAAAATCGAAAAATCAGGCCCCATACCCCCATGACTAATCACGAACCTCCGGTAGCGTTAGAATGGAGAAGAAAAAGGAGTAAGAAAGATAGGTAAAAAAGGGACAACTATGGCATCGATGAAATAGATGTCAAGATGGAAATGAACAAAAATAAAATTAAGTGCAAAAAATGTTAAGGAAAAGAAGTTAACTAATGTTCCAAATAGGAGTGTCAGTGGGTCCTCCCCAAAGCAAGCTCATGCCCTTTAATGCCCTAACAATCCCACATTCAAAGAGTCCGTAGGCTCAAGGAATGTCCTTTCGAATAAGAGTTAAAGTCTTAACCGGAAGAATTTACCAAAAAGAAAACAATGTATCAACCAAAGTATATACACTAATGATATAACCGGCAATAAGGTGAACCATGGAGAGAAGGATGGAAAGAAGAGAATTGAGATGGAATCCCAAGAACAAGGTGGTGTACAACCCCTTGTGTGTTTTATGATTAATGTGACTTGGAAAATCTCATTCCAACTCCGGCTCAAACCAACCACTTCCAGTGACTTCGCATCAATGCATTTGGCGAAATCATCCACTTGGAAAACAAGGATGCATCGTCAAAGAGCCACCACCATTCTGACGAAACAAAGGAGAGAATGGGAAGCGAGAAGGGCCTTAGTTACAGGGAACACTTTGGTTCCATAACCAGTGCTTGCAGCCCAAATTTTATTTCATCTAAGGGGTGTGCTTTGAATCCTCACTTTCTTTCTTTCTTTTCTTTTTTTGTTTTTGTTTTTTTTTTGTGTTTTATGTTTTTATGCGTGGGGATCACACCATGCAAAGACTTCTTTATTTTTATTGTGTCAGCTTCTGAAAAATGGGTAACATCGGAATAGTAAGAAAACTCAAGAAGAAAACAACCAAGCACCCAAGTGAATAACCAACACAAAAGCATCAAGTTCCCTTGAAGCCACACCCTTTGCAATCCTTGAGTCCTTCCTTAGTTTGAGAAATGCCCAGTCACCAATTCGTTAAAGTTCTTATTGGAAGGGAACTGTACATTTCCAAGCCAAGGGAAACCATAGACTTGATGGATGGATGGATGAAGTGATCTCATTGCCT
>MNCI01002120.1:462-22454 GCA_015680685.1 Gnetum montanum | reverse complement strand
ATGTGAGTGATATCCCTTATGTTCAATTGGCGTGAAAAAACACTTAGTCCCCAGCAACGGTGCCAATGATGAGTGGCGAGGTACCCCTACACTCAACCATACGAATACGAGCATGCACGCGTGATCCGGTCGAACTCCGCAGACTAAATGCCTTAACACCACAAGAAACACTTGGGGTTAATCATTCGTTGTCTTCCTAGGCTTGCTTGTATGTGTCACGGTGTATGGTTAAGCAAGTCTGAGGTATGTGATTTTTTTTTTGGTATCTTTTAGTTTATCTCCTAAGCTATGAGGGAAAGGGTTGAGAAACTAACTAACTCTAACTAATGTCCTAAGTCTGAATTAACTAGCGTCAGCATCCGTTCCCACTTACTGGACACACCCTGAACTATGCAACTGTGGCTACCAAACGCTAATCGTTATTGGGATCACCACACGTAACGCAAGTGCTCGAAGTGATCGTACTGAGGCACCTATTTAGCCTAAGTGTGATAAGTAGCTGATTCCTTTGCTAGCCGTACACACCCGTGGATGCTCGTAGCCAAGTCATACTTATCACACGTTTTAGCCTAGCGATGAGTAGCTAATTCCTTAACTAGCCATACACATTGGACTACTACTAAGATTACCAAGCGCAGATCCTGGAATATGCTACTGGGTTACCAAGTAGTCACAATGCTCGTAGTCAAGTCGTACTCACGCGTTGCGACGAGTTGTCGATTCCTTGATTAGCCGTACACGTCCGTAGATGCTCGTAATCAAGTCGTACTCGTACGCACTAGAAAAGAAATAAATAACAACAATAATTAAAACCATGTACTGTAAGGATTATCCAATCAATTTCATCTTTATTGTTGTACACAACTCGTGTTCAGGTTACAAAGTTGCTCGAATAAAGAACCGTTCACTCTAGGACTCCTACTGCGGGCACATGTGAAAAATACTAACTCTGGAGGGATCAAACTGCCAGAGCTTCACTACTTCTAGCCAGGATTGGCAAATGACGGGAGCGCCGCCTCTTATTTATAGATATGGCGGTGGACCGCGATATCGAGGCACAGTGCATGTCGCGTCTCATCAATGCCTAAGTTTAGTATCTTTAAATACTGCATCACACCATAA
Organism: Gnetum montanum; assembly: GCA_015680685.1. NCBI lineage: Eukaryota > Viridiplantae > Streptophyta > Gnetopsida > Gnetales > Gnetaceae > Gnetum > Gnetum montanum. The sequence goes on along the minus strand of MNCI01002120.1, from coordinate 21,332 downwards.
TGGTCATCACATTAATCGTTGCCTTGATCGTAACCGTTACTGTAACCATAATCGTCACCATTTATAATAATGATAAATGTTTATTATTATCCATTGTTTATAATAATAACTATACATTATTATCGACGTGGGGGTCCTATGCATGAGGGAATAATAATAAATATTCATTATTACTATAACCATAACTATCACCATTCACAATAATAATAAATATTCACTATTACCCATGTTGGGGCCTTGAACGTGATGGAATACGAAGAGACGAATGGGGAGCCCAAGGGTGGGGTGTCAATTATTTTGAACTGTGCACGTTGCCAGGACTACTAGCACTCCGTATTTGTGTAACTGTAACCATCACTGTTAATAATAATAATAAATATTCATTATTATCCATCGTTTATAATAATAAATATTCATTACTACCCATTGTTTATAATAATAAATATTCATTACTACCCACTGTTTATAATAATAAATATTCATTGGCCTTGCACGTGAGGGAATATGAAGAGATGAATGGGGAGCCCAAGGGTCGGGGGACATCAATCGTTTTGAACTGTGCACATTGCCATGCCTACTAGTACTCCATATTCAATCCACGTTATGGCTTGCACTATCCTTGCTGGTAGCAACACAATCGTTTTGAATAATTATTCTTATATATAAATCGTTATATATATATATATTATTCTTATAAATATAGGTAAGCATTAAACCTTTGAGTGGTTAAATATAAAATGAAATCATAATAAATTATTCTTATTAAAAATTTTTCTATATATATATTATGATTTACTATATCAATCATAATATATTATATTGATTATGCTATATATAATGATGAGTGGCAAGGTACCCCTACACTCAACCATACGAATACGAGCGTTTCACGCGTGATCCGGTCAAACTCCAAGGACTAAGTGCTTACACACCTTATGGAATACTTAAGGTTAATCAATCGTTGTCTTCCCAGACTTACTTGTATTGTCATGGTTGTATGGTTAAGTAAGTCTGAGGTATATGATTTTTATATCTTTTATCGTATTATTGCCTAAGCTAAGAGGGAAAGGGTGAAGAGACTAAATGACTAACCTTAATTAGCTAAGTTCTAATTATCATAGCATCAATATCCGTTTCCACTCGCTGTACACACCCTGAACTAGTGCAATGCTACTGGGATTACCAAATGCTATTCGTTACTAGGTTACCAAGCGTAGCACACATGCTCGAAGTGGTCGTACTGAATGCACCTAAGAGAGTTGAGGGTTGAGAGTGATTAATTGTCTAAGAAAGAAATTAATCATTTAGCATTAATTAAAGTCCTATTTAGCTTAGTCCATGCACTGCAAGGTTTATTAGAAAGTTCGTCTTTATTTCCATATACAAATGTGCTCAGGTACAATTTTCTCGAATAAAGATCCGTTCACTTTGAGACTCCTACTACGGGCACATGGAAATTATTCTATCTCTTGAATGGTAAAACTGCCAGAGTTTAGATAAGGGTCTAGATCTAGATGGGAAAATAAGGGAAAGTTGCCTCTTATTTATAGAACTGGCGACATACCCCCATGACTGAATGAAAACTCATCCTTGAGTTTCTTACAAAATATTGGAAAGGTATGGGATTATTGACTTGAATGAGGAAAATGGTGAATGAGGTGATATGTGAACGGATCATCATTACAAAACATGACAAAATTAGTGTTCATGACACAAGAGTTGTTGCTGCAGTTGAGAGAGAAGAGAAAATAGAAGGGAGAGAGAAACGAAGAAAGAAGAAGTTTGTTGCTGCCGATGCCAAGATTGCGCTTTTCATTGTCCATCCATAAGCACATCATCAATCTTGTTCCTTGCATAACTGCTTTAGCACCAGTCCATTCCAAATGTTTCCTCTAGATCCAATCCATTGTTGTATGATTGCCATCTACACACACAACATAGTCTTATATTAGCAAGGGTAAATGGATCATAATGCAATTGATACCTTGCTTTGGTGTAAGGTCCATTGGCTGAGTTGTGATATGGCTAAAACAGATCTGGAGATATAATACTGGTGGCTACCAAAGGTGTAGGGGTTAGGAGAAAAATTGAAAAAATTGGACTAGGACCCCCATGACTGAGAGTGAACCTCCAGTAGCGATAGAATGGAAAAAGATAAGGAATAAACCATACGAATCATGGGCATTCACACACAACTCAGTCGAATTCCGTAGACTATAAGCACTTAACATACACCAGACCCTAACCAGTGAAACCCTTAGGTTAGAACGGTCGTTGTCTTCCTAATCTCACTTGTGATGTTCTAATTACGATGGTTAAGTGAGATTAAGGATAATGATTTTTATATCTTTTTGCATATCTTTTGGCGGCTAATTAAGGTATGAAAAGTAAGAAATAAACTATTATCTAATCTATAATTATCCTAGCTTGTACTTTAACTATTCCTAGCATAAGTATCTAATCCCATCTTTCGAGCACATTTTGAGCATCTCCTAACACTTCTGGGTTACCAGATGTTAAGCATCACTGGGTTTACCAAGTGTTTGATTTATGTTCGAGATGGTTGTACTTATGGCCTTTACGAAGTATGAATAAGCTATAGCGATTAAGATAACAATAATAGAAACCTAAGTAATTAATAGGTAATTAACAAATCATAAACATATTAAACTACTGAATGCATAAAATAGCTAAGTCCAAATGCTGCAAGTAATGTTTGAATAGTTCATCTTTATTTCTGTCACGCCAATGGGCTCAAATACATCAACGCTCGAATAAAGAGCCGATCACTTTTCTTACACCTGCTATGGGCACTTGGAAAATATTCTATCTCTTACGGGAACAAATTGTAAGAGCTTCGCTAGAACTAACTGAAAGATGCCTAAATGAGGCGGAAGGCCCTCTTATTTATAGGCCAAAAAAGGCTCCATGTAAAAGGGGCCATGTCGACACATGAAAGGCTACGTCGATGGGGCCGCGTCGACGTGGCCACGTATATTCAGCCTCGTATACGTGGCCTAGTCGACGCATTGACTTAATGACACTTCATCAGATGTCAAAGATGAGGCTACGTTGACTTAATGACACTTCATCAGATGTCAAAGATGAAAATGAAAAAAATAAATGGTGATTACAGAAATGTTTAATGGAAAGAAATTAACAGATCCACCAAATAGGAATGCTAGTGGGTCCTCCCCAAAGTAGGCTCATGTCCTTAATGCCCTGACAATCCCACATTCAAAGAGTTTGTAGGCTTTAAGAATGTCATTTGGAAGAAAGAGTTAAATTCTTAACCACAAGAGTTTACAAAAAAAGAAAAAAACAATGCATCCACCAAAATATGGACTATTGATACAATCGGCAATGAGGTGTATAATGGAGAAAGAAGGATGGAGAGAAGAGAATGGAATGGAGTCTCAAGAACAAGGTGGTGTACAGCCCCTTGTGTGTTAATGGTTAATGTGACTTAGTAGATCTCATTCCAAATCCATCCTCACACCAACCACTTCTAGTGACTTCGCATTAATACATTTGGCCAATCCATCTACCTGAAGTAACATGAATGCCTCCACCAAAGAGTTACCACCATTCCAATGAAATGAACAAGGAGAAAGTAGGAAGCGAGAAGGGCCTTAGTTAGAGGGAACATGTTTATTTTAGTTCCATAACTAGTGCTTGTAGCCCAGATGATTATTTCATCTAAGGGGTGTGCTTTGAATTCTCACTATTTTTTTTTTGTTTTTTTGTTTTTTGTGTTTTTGTTTGAGAACCACACCATGCAAAGACTTATTATTTTTATTTTCTTAGCTTCCTGGTAATGTGGCAACGTCAGAACAGTGAGAAAACTCAAGAAGAAAATGTCCAAGCACCCAAGAGAATGGCCAGAACAAGTACAGTAAATCCCCTTGAAGTCACACCCTTTTCAATCCTTGAGTCCTTCCTTAGTTTGAGAAATGCTCAGTCACTGATTCGTTGATAGTTCTTATTAGTGAGAAAGGGACTGTACAGTTCCAAGCTGAGAGAGAACATAGAAATTTATGGATGTATGGATGAAGTGGACTCATTGCCTATTATATCAAAAAGAACCATACCTTAGTATCAATATCATAACTTAAAGGTAAAAACCAAACATTAGCAATCACTAGAATACAGTTCATAACATCATCAAGAGCACTTATTAAGTGACGAATCAAACAAGATAAATAAACACACAAATAGATGAAAAAGTATGAACGATGTTGTAAAACAAAAATAAGGAAAATTAAAGAAAGTTGTAAAAAAATGTGTAAAAAAAAACTTAAAAAGAAACTGAGGGCCTCAAATGGTCAGCATAGGTGGCCATCTCCCCCATGACTGAATTGAAAGGGAGAGATCCAAAATAATAAGTGCTTGTTTGAATTTTTTAGAAGTGTCCAACTTCTCCCAATTGATGTTCTCAGGTTAAGGGTCAGGAGTTGGCGACACTCTCGTTCCAATGTATCTATGCTTTCAACATGGCTGCAAGTTAGTCCCCCAGTTAATTCCATGCATGTTGGTGAGTTGCTCTCTTGATTAGCTGTCAACCACTAAGTGTTTCCTTGTTGCGTGGTTGCTACATACAGGCACCATTGTATGTTAATCTCTAGTGCACATTGGTTGCATTCAGGCAATGCTGAACATTCCTGTACGCCATCACTCTCAGTATCACTATATGTGATGCATGGAACCTTCTTCTTCTCGATCTTTCCATAAGTTTTTTCCTTAGATATTTCCAAGGAAAGATCACGGATTCCTAGGCATGCGTTTATAGTACTTAGCCATGCCCTCCCCATTATTATTGGGAAGTCCCCTTTGTCATTATTTACTTTTATCACTAGGAAATCAGCTAGGTATGACCAATCACACACAGTGGTAACAACGTCCTCCACCAGTCCCAAAGGAATGGTGATGGACTAGTCAACTAGCTCTAAGCGAATATTGCTCTTCTTTAGTGGAGGCAAGTTCTAGGCTTTATACATTTCTTGCGATATTAGGTTAACATCGAAACCTGAGTCCAGAAGCGCTTTACGAGGTTCATTTCGAGCAACTTGGAGGTAGATTAAGGGACTTCCGGGGTCAAAGAATTTTTTGGAAAGGTGGCCCACCTTTATCCAGTCAGTAATGATATGTGTTAACATAACTATGTGCGTTGAGCCCTGTTGTTGGTTTGGAGGGGGCTCCGAAGCCTTATTTGATGGAGGAGTGTTCACAGACTCAACCGCTTGTGGTTGTGAGAGCTTGCTTGGACTGTTGATTTTGAAGAAAGATCTTCTCCTTGTACAATTGTTAGAACCAGCAGTAGGTTGAAGGTTTATAGCCCTCATAGCATTACATTACTGCGGTTGAGTGGGGAGTTCCCCTTGCATCGCTAGAGCGAGTGGTAGTGGAGGTATCGATGTAAGAGTGGCAAATGGGTTCAGAGGATGGTATGCATGTGGTGTGTCTCTCTTAGGAGAAGGAGTCCTATAGTACTCCGAAGCTTGGTAGTGACGTTGTGGAGTTGCGTAACCAACAGAGTCACTTGGAGAGATTGGCTACTGCATGTAGTAGCCATATGAATCCGATTGTCGGTAAGGGTATTGTTGCCTAGGCGGTGGCATCCCCCATGACTGTGGGTATTGCCACTACTAGTGTTGTTCCATAGGTTGTGGTGGAGTTCCACTTGGATAATACATTAATGATTGGTGGAACTACCTTGGGTTACCTTGGGGATAAGGTAACCGACAAGGTGCTTGCTGTTTGTTGAGTCTTGGGTTGAGTGCATACACCCCAAACTCTTGTAGATGTGAGATTATCGAGCAACATCCCTTAGGATGGTCATATTGGTAGATCTCACATCCATTGTCATTGTCTGTATTGAAATCCACAACCACTTTAGTGATAACCATTTTACCCTTACCTTTGTTACGTACATGGTGCAAATCCCTCTTCTTCTTTCTATCATGGTCACTACTTTGCTCCTTAGACTCCTCTACGATTTTTAGAATGGTTTCAAATCTACTATCTAAGGAGTCCCACATTTGATCTACCTTAGTTGACACTTCAATTATTAACTTTTGAAATGACAAGGTTTTTCTATTCACCAACTCTTCAAGTGGTGACTCATCCTCCTCCTCACAGACTCTCACTCCCCTTTTTCAGAGGGAAGGATCGCGGTTGTACTCTTCCGCACTTTCTCTTTTGCGTAGCTCTCCTTCTTCCTTAGCTACTTGCTCCAACAATCTATGAACTTCATGGGACTTAAGTTCAGATAATCTCCCTTGGGCATATGTTCCAAGGGTTTTCCTGGTTTCATGTCTTAGCTCATCCACGAGATGGCGTAGTTGATCCTATTATGCATAACCATGGCCCGGGCAACAATGTAACAGTGCATAGTATCGGCCCATGGCAACATCCAAGGGTTCGTGATTACCCTGTTTTCATCCTTGGATCTACTTTTGCAAGTTGGACACTCGGGAGTACGTTTGATATTTATCGTTAAATAGTTCTAGCATCACACTCCACTGTCAAATGGATTCCAATTCTAAGCACCAATACCAACTTTCTGCTTCTTTTATGAGTGTCTTTGGAAACAACTTTAACTTTTGCCATTCATTCTCAATATTCTGCAAGGCATAGGCATTGTGAAATGCCTGTAAGTGGTTCTGCGGATCAACGTTGTATCCCCCGTCAAATCGTGGGATATTATTCATATCTAGCCTCTTGATTCGGCTATCTTTCTGGTGCCTTGTAGGTATTATAACAGCCTCTGTAATGTCTAACATGCTTTAGGTTGCAAGTAGGGGTTCGTCATGGTCATTTCTACCATGGCGTCTATGATGCCTATGTGGTTCCTTACTTTTCCTTCTTCCATGTCGTGATTCCCTAGAATGTCATCATCCTCTCTCTCAACTCTCTTGTCGAGGTTTCTCATTTTTCTTACCCTTGTCCTCACGATGAGGTTCCTTATGACTACATCCCGATGTTGAAGGAGAGGGTGAATGAGATGATGAAGGTGAAGAGGAAGGAGAACCATCGCCATGATGATGTTTCCTACCTTCTCTTCGATGATCTCGACCCCGATCATGATGACGATCAGAATGCCCGCCCTTATCTTATGTTTGTGTTCCCTCATTGAACATTTGGTGTTCATGGGGATCAGAACTAGGGTTGTGTAACGTGGAGTGCAGGTTTTGATACACCACCTTCTCACCATCGTTAGGAGGGGGAACATCATTTTGTGGAGAACCTATTGAAATAGGTTTACCACCCTTAATTTCTCTTATGATGGATGAAGCATTATGGGGTCCTTTGCCCTTCAACGATGTATAGTAACTCTCCTGCCGCAAGTCCCGTTGACGTTGTGCTTCTATGGGATGGTAGTCCCTTACGTTGTAATCGCATGCAACATACTCAGCGTATAATTGTGACATGCCAATTCGTGCAAGGGCACAAAGGAACATGTTGGGGGTTGCTCTGTCTAGAGGTAACACTATGTTACCCTCCAAGTCTCTCCAACACAGTTGCTCTTCTTGATGAAAGACAAAGGTAAAATTGGGTATATATTCATCGTGATGACTATATACTACACTGAATTGTTGAGGAACTGGTCGACTGTCTCTTATGTTATCCCTAGGTGGTGAAGTGCTTTTGTTCGAAGAAGAAGACATTTTAGTCTTGTTTGGTGTGTTGTTTACCGTTATGTTATTGTTTTTGTTGATGTGAATGATTTCCTATGTTCTACGTAGTGCACAAACAACTAAGTCCCCTGCAACGGTTCCAATGATGAGTGGCGAGGTACCCCTACACTCAACCATACAAATACGAGCATTTCACACGTGATTTGGTCGAACTCCAAGAACTAAGTGCTTATGTGCCTTATGGAACACTTAAGGTTATCAATCGTTGTCTTCCCAGACTTACTTGTATTGTCATGGTTGTATGGTTAAGTAAGTCCGAGGTATATGATTTTTATATCTTTTATCATTTTATCGCCTAAGCTAAGAGGGAAAGGGTGAAAAGACTAAATGACTAACCTTAATTAGCTAAGTTCTAATTATCCTAACATTAGTATCTGTTCCCACTTACTGTACACACCTTGAACCAGTGCAATGCTACTGGGATTACCAAATGCTATTCGTTACTGGGTTATCAAGCATAGCACATGTGCTCGAAGTGGTTGTACTGAATGCACTTAACTAAGAGAGTTGAGGGTTGAGAGTGATTAATTGTCTAAGAAAGAAATTACGCATTTAACATTAATTAAAGTCCTATTTAGCTTAGTCCATGCACTACAAGGTTTATCAGAAAGTTCGTCTTTATTTCCATACACAAATGTGTGCTCAAGTACAATTTGCTCGAATAAAGATCCATTCACTTTGAGATTCCTACTGCGGGCACATGGAAATTATTCTATCTCTGGAATGGTAAAACTGCTAGAGTTTAGCTAAGGGTCTAGATCTAGATGGGAAAATAAGGGAAAGCTGCCTCTTATTTATAGAACTGGCGATGGGCTGCGATATCGCGTACGTGATATCGTAGGGACCGACGCGATATCGCGACGTATGCAATATCACGTCCCATCATATAATATAATTATAACATTATATTAATACTATTAATATATATTACAATGGCTTTATAATATAATGTTATGCATTATAATATAACATTATGCATTATGATGTTGATTATATTAATACAGTAAATTATAATGTTATATACATTATAGCATAATATATTAAACATTATGATCATTTATTATATATAATAAATGATATTATAATGTTATTATACTGTTATGATATCAAATGAGCAGATAATATGAGCATTATTATAATAGAGATATTATGAGTGTTAATAAATCATTTATTTTTGTATTATAACTCATGATTTACATAATATATCTTGATAGTTTCTCATATAATTAATATAGCTCATCAAACTCGATTCTTATAATAATTACTATAAACACTAGCCAAGTATCCACAAACTTGATATCTTCTTTTAATTAGGTTATATCATATATGTTTCTATATCTTTAATTAAATGATCTTGCCCTCCTCCTGCAACAGATTATGCATCGATGACCACGGAAGAAGCTCTGTCACCGAAGAGAGCCTACTTGACTAGGTTGTCCTAGTGCCCACCGTTGGGGCAAGGGCTGCGGAATGTGGTGATGGCAAGCTTGGAGCAAATGACAAGGACATGAGTGCTTGGGTTGCTCTTGGTGAGGTCCTAGGCTATGCGAAGGATGGTGTCATTGGCCATGCAGCCCTGGTGGTACAAAATATGAGGTGCATTATGTTGCTGCCCAGCCTTCCCCATTTGGCAAGCCCCTTCTCTGCTGCCTCCATTCCCAGCTATGGCACTATCGGCACCATTATGACCCTACATGAGGACTTCGTCGAGATCCTGAAATGCTCCAGTCAAGCCTTGCCATCCATGAATTTCAACCGCAGCAAGACATGATTTTGGCTCATCAAACCTCCGCCAGCTATGCAGGGTTTGATATACAAGCAGAATTGATATGGTAGTTCTAGTCCTGCATGATCGGCATGAACAACATTGGTGGAGGACTAGAGTGGCTTGACGAGGAAGAACAGGACCCTTTCGAGGATATTCCGATGGAATTCAAGTGGGTGAAGTGATTAACTTTTCAGATTCGGCTCCCCTACAATGACTCTTTGGATCCTCAACTTTTCAGATTCAACTCCCCTGACTCTTTGGCTTCCTTGCACGTGGTGCATGATGTGGAGGGCAACAAAATACAATCTCTCCCTCCCACCCCCCATCGTGCTAGACGTGTTGGCCTCTCGGCCAAAATCACTTCAAGTAGTAGTTCTTACAACCTATAATAACTAATAAAAACTATTATTAAGTCATTTTTGTACTTATTTGCTTAAATATAACATGAACTGAAAGTGGTAACCAAGAAGCAAACAAGCTTTCTTATTTAATTTCCTAGAGTGATTGTATGTAATTGACAAATAAGATGTTTGTGCATTTGCAAGTAAATATAAAAAATTAACTAGGAAATCAATCTTTTTTTATGTAAACTCTTTACATGATAAACTTTAATGGGTTGAATTAAAGCATAAAATGTTATTTACTACCCATCAATTCATGAATATAAGATTTAAACCATTTTAAATACCTACATGCAAAGTTTGTACAAAGAAAATTGACTTTCAATCAATAAATTAACAATGAGTTGTTAGCTTAGTGGAATAGATCTTGGCTTAGTAACCTCAGGATTCAACTAAATAACATATAAACCTCTTCAAATCTTAAGGTGTACCTATGTTTCAATTATTCCAAATTCCAACACCTGAATTTCAACAAATCCAAATTCCACACACACCTCTGTCAGAGCCATATCCTTCTAAGTCAAAGCAAATAATGCAAGGTAGATGATGACCGCTGTAACTTTAAACGTGGGTGGGAATGGGAAGGATAGCCCAGAAAAACCAGCCGAGCTTGAGGAAGTTCTGGAAAAATACCTCATTGCACCTTTGTTTTGTCTGGCGAATTTTTTCCTGATTTGAAAAAGTGACAATTGAGGGGGGGCAGGGGGGGTGTTGTCGGACCCCGAAAAGAAGTTTTATTGAAATTAAAAGTGCATTGATTACAACAACTTGAATAAGTCATAGGGTTAAGGGAAGGGGGAAACTGAGAGCATCGTGACACTCGGGAAACACCTTAGAAATAAACGAGTATTAGAGGAGGTACCCCAAGTTGGGGCACAACCAAATGATCGCACAGACTGGCTTTTTACGAAATAGAATGACATAGAATTAGATGAGGCAAAGAGTTCTCAGTTAAGGATAGAGGGAATGCCAATGGTGAATCCACATAATAAAAGGGAAAACTTCCTTGCAGAGATTACTGATGCGAAGTGTAACTGAAACACATAGGTCTTTCCCATAGCTGCAGGAGATGAACCAATTGATGACTATCCAGATTGAACTTGGATGCTTGAGATGTGAGTTGAAAATAGGTGAGGTGAAAGATCTGCAACTTCTCCAACCTGGTAAGCAAACATTTGTTAGAATACTTTGTCTTTTGAAATAGAACATTGCATCTTCGCTTCCAAATATAATATAAAATAGTAGGCCTAATAACTTTCCACAGAAAATTAAGATTAGTAGAAGTAATGTTCAAGAATCTGAATATGGCATCCTCTTGAGATAGCTTGTAGGATGGAAAAGCTTTAGAAGTCCACTGCCACACATGTTGAGCAAAGGGACATTGCCAAAACACATGGACAAAGTCATCTTGTCCACCACATAGAGGGCAAGTGGGATTAGGAATCCCAAGATATTCTAGACGTTTTCCGATAGGAAGACCATGGTGGAGAAGACACCAAAGGAACTGCTTAATTTTGGGGAGGGTCGGAAGTTTCCAAATAAGTTGGAAGAGAGGGATCCAAAATGTTTCTGACTCTTGTTTGTGCCAATATTTATTGCAACGTTGAATGACTTCAGATGGGTCGTGCATGAGATGAAAGGGAACAGATGGCCGATAGGGAAGGAGTTTAACCCCATTAAGCCATTGAAGGCCATGAAAAAGGCTTTGCACTGTAACATCCAGGTGCCAGTGACCGTGGAGAAAAGAGTAAATCTAAACTAGGCAATGATTCATTGCAGCCAACTCCCCATACAAAGTGTTAAACTCGACCCCTGAAATCCAACGACTAGCCAGCCTAAGACAGTGCAAGGAAATGACACCTTTTCGATACCACAAGGTAGCCACCTTAGCATTTGTGATAGCAAGGGGAGCGGGCGACAGAGGTAACCACCACGGACACACTTTAGAGAGGATAGCAGGGTTGATTTTAACGTTAGTCCAGTCTATGTGAGTGTGTACAATTTGCCAGGCCCTCCAAATGCTTTTGAAAACATGAGATCCGGGAAGAATGATAGTGAGGGGGGAAAGAATCCAATTAACGAAATGGATGTCTTTCCAGAAGGGCTTATTTTTAGGAAATGCTTGATGAAGTCTTAATTGGAGGAGGGTCCCTATAATATTTGAGGCATCTAAATGTTGTACCAACCACTGAGCAACCAGGGTAATTCCTTGTTTATAGGAGTTCAAAAGGCCTAAGCCACCCTTATTCTTGGGGAGAGTAACAATAGTCCAAGTGACACGATGAAAGCCTTTTTCAGAGTCCTTGGAGGACCACATAAAGTCACGGAATAACCGTTCCAGCTTCTGGTAGGCAGCTTGGGAGGGGGCCCAACACGAAGAGTAATATACATGGGTGGACGCGCATATGGACTTACAAACAAGGTATTTACCCGCAAGTGTGAGGGGTTTAGTTTTCCATTTGTCAAGTTTCTTTTGAATTCGAAGAATAACTTGCTCCCAAAGAATAGATGTTGAGCCTCTAAAGCGGAAAGGGATTCCCAGAATCTTAACGATGTCTTGATCTTGAAGCTACTTCCAATTATAGTTGATCACATGTTTGTAATCGCCCTTAAAGCTATAAACAGAGGATTTATTCCAGTTAATTATGGAACCTGAGAGTGTGCAATATTGCTCCACCCTTGATAAGAGGCGGTGCAAATTGGTGGCTGTGTTTTGAACTAGAAAAAAGGAGTCATCGGCAAAGTGCATATTGAGAAGCTATTGTTGAGAGGAGGAAAGGCTAACCCCAGTGAGAACTTTAGTTTTAATGTCCAGGTTAATTTGATGACAAAGAAAGTCTGATGCAATGATAAAGAGATAGGGGGCGAGAGGACAACCTTGGCGCACAGACCTATGTATTGGAAAGGGAGAGGTAATAACGAAGGTAGTGGCAATTCTTGTAGTAGCATCTGAGAATAAGCATTTCACCATATGCAAGAACTTGGGTCCAAAACCCAGTTTGGTCATAGTCTACAAGATAAAATCTCACTTAATGTTGTCATAAGCCTTGGCATAATCTAGTTTCACTAGGAGAATATCTTGTCCATCTTCCTCAGCCCACTTGAGACCTTCCCACGCCGCAACCTAGTGCCGGTTGAGAATAATTAGGTTACCGATTATTACCGTGGTAAATTACCTCCCAATTATTCAACCTTCCCACGCAACACATATATGACCAAGCAGGAGGAGAAGAGACAAATCCCACGCAAATTAGACACGCAAGACGCTCGGTCCCACACCCGTCGCCAGGTCGAATCTCTCAGAGAATAAAGTCGCGAAGCGTCGATCGATTCCCTTCTTGTTTTGCAGATTATTGTTGCGGCAGCTGCGAATTTTCATGCTCCTTGGCCGTCTTCTGTAGTGTTTTCTGGTCCTGCTTCTAACGCATAGGATCATTATCGGCGAAAGAAATAAGGCGTAGTTTTTCTTCCGTTTTAGCATCATCTGCCATTTCGCTGCTTTGGTTTTTGCCTGTAAAAATGTCGAGGATTCCGTTTGTGGAGCTTTATTCTTCTTATTCTTCGAATCGTTCGGCGTCGGTATCGGCTTGGGCGTTGGAGGATATACGGCGGATGAGAGGATTCTGGAATGATATCGATAACTCGCGGGCGTGGCAGGACGGCATTTTCTTCACTCTCTGCGCCGCCTACGCTGCAGTTGCCGCTGTTGCCCTGGTAAGGGCCCTCCGTTTTGTTTTGCTTAGTCTCTTAGGGATCGTTTCGCTTTGGAATGGATAGTGTTTCGGTCGAGGACTTTGTTTCGCTGATTGATTGATCTCTGTGTTTTCAATTCTGTGTTTGGAAACATTTGAAAAACGTATTGATATCCGTTTTTTTTTATTGTTTTCTTTGCAAATTTGAATTTAGCGCGGTGAAATGTCTCGGATATTCAAAGGGCCGGCCAAACGTTGCGTAACGAGTCAAGGAACTTAGGGATTCTATTCGTTATTCGTAATTTTTTTATTTTGTATTTCTTACATGGTCTTCTGATTATTTGATTAGTCATTGAATTGTGCTATCACAGGAATTAATTTATTTGCTGTTAATTGATGATCATGTACACACACACTTGTCCACTGCGCCTTTGAAGGATGGATATGAATTTACAATTGTTGTGGATGTCTGATCAAACTACCAATTCAAATATCTTCAATTTAATGAAGCGAGTGTAGAGTTGATCTGGCTAAGCTTGCATGCGACGGCCATGTAGCAAGTTCTTTCGTTAAAACATTCAATTTAAAATATATGCTGTAAATGTTGTCCCACTGTTGATACTTTTTCTACTTTTCTATAATGTGAGATCATTCAACTGGTCATGTTTTACTGCTCGGAAAATCTGAATTCTGCCTAAGGCTATACTTTGTTATGGACAGGCACAAGTAACATACCAGGAACTGTATCTTTCAGTGTTCTTTAAAGCTGTAGATAAGCAACTTACGTCCGTACAGATATTTGAAAAGTCTGATTCATGATCTGCAGAACACTGTTATATGACTTATATCTTACCCCAGCTTACTGACATGGACCGACAAACTTGTAACCCGCAAGTCATAAGTCTTAACCAAGGAGCTACACCTTAGTAATATGTTAATAAGACATATTTTTACGCTGTCATATTTTAATGGAGATACATCAGTTCATTAATATGTCTGGTCAGAGGACACCGTCACTTGCTCCCTTCCAAATGATTCTAAAAATATTATTAGAGTCAGGTAGTATCATTGATGAAAAGCTTAAAAAAAGAGAATTTACCCTAATATCGTTATTAAAATAATTTCTGTAATTTTTGAGTTCACTTTTCCATCAGCTCGTAGAGTTTTTCATTTGAGATTATCACTTTTTTATAATTAATTATCAATTTCTGAATATAGTATTTTATTACCTAAGAACAAGTTGTTTAAAAGTATTTCTCAAAAGTTCGGTACAAACTTTGACGGATTTCCCGATGGTCTGCATCCTTTTCATTTATGAAGCATGTCAATATTTCTATAATGATGTATTTTCATGTGTTCTTATTTTGATATGCTCATGAATAGAGGTGTATGTTAAACTGAATGTTGTTGTTCTTTGAGATGAAATTTGTTATCAGGGATTGACATTTTTGGCTAGCTGAGAATGATTATACCATCTTGGTACCTATAAATTATTAGTTGATAATCATTGGAGGAACAGGCTTTTACGTTGGTGGCTGCAGGCACTGAGGCTTTTACCAGGGAGTGCATAAATTCATATTTCTCCAAAATCTGTGACCAGAAATCCCTTGTCTCTTGGAATGGCTTTTGTCCTTCACCTTTGGTTAACATGAAAGAGCGATGTATTACAAACACTAAATTATGTGTATTAATAAACATGACACATCCAAATATGTCTACGGAGTCCATTTGTCTTTTTGTACTAAGGTCATAAGAGGTCATCATGTTTCATTGTTAAGAAAGAATGATGTTGGCATAAGAATAGTGAATGAATGTATATATATGATCATTAATTTTGCAGTCAAGAATACGACATTATGTTACGGAAGAGTGAGTATTCAAATTCAAGTTGTTTCAAAATCAACTTAATGTGGTTTTGTGTTTTGTTTCATTCTGTTTTATTTTATGATGAATGGTAAAAATGCAGAGACTGATAAAGCATTGTAGTTGCAAATTTTAATGCAAAAAACTTAGCTTTAATTTGTTAAGGCAGAAACACTAAAGAGGGTACTCTGGTGTTAAATTGACCTGATTAAGTCATTTTCTGATTATATTTGCTTTGATCTTGAAGATGTATTTTGCTATGGTTTTATGATTTTCTTTGGACTTTAGATGTTACTGAGTACAAATGTTGCTTATGTATATGCAAAAGAGTTCTAATCATATCAGATACAAATACAACTCATTCGTATTCAACTTCGAGTTCCAGAATATGGTTGGAGAACACAAAAGGTTTTTCATCTCATGAATTTTATAGTCAATGGCGGTGAGCTATGCTGAATTTAACTTGACTTTGTTAGTCTGTTTGATGCAGAAGAACAAGGTTTGAGATATATTCACAAGCACTAAAAATTTGTAGTCTAGGTAGTGTTCCAGATAAAATGTTGAAAGAAACATCTAACATCATGGGATGAGGTAGATTTGCCAAACCATTTTGGTACCTCTCCAGAGAGATTATTGTAGCCAAGACAAAGAACCTCCAGATGACTCAACACTACAATACTATCTGGAATACAGCCTGTTAAATCATTTAATGATAAATCTAACACAACGAAGTTTGTCAATTTCTACAGGAATATTCCCTGAAATATTGTTCCATGCTAATGATAACACTTTGAGCTTTACCAGACTTCCCATTTCTTTTGGAATAGGCCCTTCTAACAAATTGGAACTAAGGTCAAAATGAATCATATTACTAATTCTACCAAAAGCAACTGTTATTGATCCAGTAATGTTGTTGCAGCAACAGGTTCAAGGTGCATCAAGGAACTGCACTTAGCAAGCCTCAATAAAACTGCATCTCCTGATATTTGATTTGAATATTTAAAGTTATGTCATCCAACCTCCCACAATCACCAAAGAGAAGCTCATTTGTATTTTTTCCTATCAAAGAATTGTCACTAATGTTAAAAGTACATCATGCAAGGAATTGGGAGATGCGTATGAATGTTTCCAATAGGCCCATTTGAACTCAAATCAAGAAACACCATACTCTTGATTTTGTTGAACTCTTAGGTAATTGAACTAGAAATGAAGTTCTATGCAAAACTGACCATCTAAAGAATTAAAATTAGGGAGAATAAATGCAACTTATCTTATTACCAAAGAGAACTTTTCAATAATCCCATTGTCAATACTGAAAGTAAATAGTTTGTGAAAGTAAATAGTTTGTGTTGCCATATATTGCCTCCCTTAAAATCTCCAAATATTGAATTTGCAACTCAAACTTCTTAAAAATTTTCTTAAAAGTGCCACAACCTCATAAAGCTTGCTCCATTAAATGGCTAAAATGTGCCAACACATCCTCAAGTTCAAAATACTTGTTAATCATCTCGAGCCAAAATACTTGTTAATCATCTCGAGCCAACATCTGAGAGATTGAGCCAAAAATGGAGATTTTGCTAGATTGGATAGAAGCTAGCTATATCTAGATCTACAACCAACCATATCAACACTATCAACCAAGACCTATAATAAACCATATCTCCAAATCTCACTTCAAATCTTATTTATATCCCATTATTCATATGTTGTTTTACCTAGGATTTGAAGCCTATCAAGGAAAATAAAGCCTGGCACGAACCCTTTGCTACAACATTATTAATTCTTATTAGGGTAATTTTTTTTTATTCCCTTGAGTTTTGGTTTTATGTTTAGTGCAAATTCACTTGACCAATTCTATTTGTTCATTACTACTTGCCAATTTGCCTAAACTCTCAAATCTAAATATTTTAAAATTATTTTCTATAATTTGGCTAATCTCTAAGATCTTTTTTTATGCACAGGATGTTAGTTAATGTTTTGACAAAGTTTGACCACATCTTCACTAGTTTTTGTCACATTTTGCTTTTTTCTCTAATTCTACTGATAATTTAGATATAGAACTAGGGTTTCAGATCATTTTTCATGTTTTGATACCCAAGATGACTTTGGATGATGTCAACCCAAAAGCAAAGTTAATTTGCACATTAGCACAGATAACAAGGCATCCTTACAATTCATCCAAACAATGTCATGACAAATATTTTTTATTATTTTTGGATTTGTCTTAAAAAATGGAGAAACTTTGAAAAGTGATTAGTCACCTTTGGGTAATGGAAAATTGAGAAAATGACCAAAATGATATTTTTAGGACTACTAAAATGCCTTAAAACTAGAATCGACAAATGCTAAAGTTTTAATAGTTGTAAGAGCCTATAATGGCCCTAAGATGCTTATATCTCCATTTGGCAATATTTTAATATTTTTGCACACATTCATTTAAACTTATACTTTGGGTTTGAACCCCATATGACATGTCAAAACTTTTAGTTTGGAAACATTCCTTGACCTTTGGGCTTAAATCTTCTAGTTTGGACCTTTAGCATTTTGGCAAATCTATTTACCCCTCTTTGGTTGACACAATGTGAAATTTAGGCTTACTAGTCATTTAGCAAACATGTGAATTTTAGATTCATCAAATATGTGCTTAATGTAAGATTCAGGATTACCAGTCATTTAGCAAACACATGAATTTTAGGTTCATCAATTGTGTGCTTAATGTGAGATTTAGGCTCACTAGTTATTTAGTAAACATATGAATTTTAGATTCATAAACTATGTACTTAATGTGGGTTGACAAATCCTTTGGTTTGGAATAGTTGGCTTTTTTGGACATTTAAGTTTGTTTCCCCGCAACCCAATGATTTTTTTGTTGGATCTATTATTTGTTTATTTGGTAGTAAGTTTAGTTTGGCCAATTTGAAAAAGGGTGGGGTTTAACTTACGAATTTCATAATATGTGCAATTTAAACTCACCAATATGTGGGTTATAGACTCACCAATTTGATAATATGTAGATTCCAAACTCACCAGTCATTTGATAATATGCAAGTTTTAGACTCATCAATTTGTTTGTCTGTTGGATGGATTAATGGGTGGTGGTAGATTATCATTTTATTGATTGGTTATCTATCCACATTTCTATTTATTTAATGCATTGGTTTGGCTTTTGTATTTATCTGCTAACTTTTGGTTGTAACTATCCATGTGCTTAATTGAAATGCATTAAAGTAAAGTGCATTAAAGGAAACATTAATCTATTCTCAGTGGTGCAAGGATTGTCAAAAGAGTTTGTTTTTATTCTTGTCACACTGTTGTGCTCAGGTACATCAATGTTTGAACATCCATTTAGACTCCTGCTACGGGCACTCAGAAAATATTCTAACTCTAGAGAAAACAAACTGCAAGAGCTTCACTACTCTGACTAAAAATTGATACGAGCCCAAGTGCTATATTTATAGGTTGACGTATACCTCGTGACATCGGATATCCAATATCGCATCTGGGCTTCGACATTAGATACCTGATGTCGGGTACCTGACATCGGAGCACATGAAAAAATGTGATTCATCACTACTTAATCTTTAAACTAATTTGCTTCATTTTGTGTGATTTTTAGGTGAATATTTTAGTTTATACAAGGAGGATTTAGAGGAAGGTTGATGAGCAGTTGAGTATCCAACACCAACCATATGAGATATGAGTGTTCATGCACAATCCCGGTCAAACTCCATAGATAAGGCAATGTGCTTATACTAGTAATTAGTTAGCATTCATGATCATTGTCTTCCCACATGAGCTAGTAAAATTAGTGCGTGTGATTTACTCACAGTGAGATATATGATATTGATGTTGTTTTGGCCATTAAGCTCCTAGTAAAAAGGGTTTGTGAATCTAAGTGATAGTAAAACAAATCTAAACTAGCCTATGTGATGAGTAGCTAGTCCTAATCTTTCAGTCACACCTTGGACTTCGTGCAACTACTACTGGGATTACCAAGTACTACATTACTAGGCATACCAAGTGATAGTACTACTAGGTTACCAAGTAGTTACACTTATGTACTCAAGATTAGTCGTACTCATTCCGCTTAATGACATTAAAAGTAAATTGCAAGTAATCGTAAACATTAACTATGAAAATAGTAAATAGTAATAAAAATAAAACTAAGTGTTCCTGTGATGATGTAGAGTAATCTCAATCTTTATTGCTAGTTATGCAATGCATCCAAGAACATCTCACTTGAATAAAGATTCTGTTCAATTACAAAACATCACATTGNAAGAAAATAAACTGAAAGAGTTCTATTCCTAAGCTATCAAACCTACTATGGATCCATGCACCCAAGTGTTGGTTATATAGGCTAGCACGCACCTTGCAATATTGTTTATACAATAACATATCTACAACATCGTACATACGATATCATAACTATGATATCATTGACTTAAAATTTTTGGATTTATCATATCCACACAATTGACTGAACACTCATCCTTGAGTTAAAACAAAATGAGAATGGAGTTCCTTACAAAATTGGAAGGTATGTTTGTATGATACTAACTTTTATATACATGACTCTTTAGTGCTGCAGTGGAGTGCTGCAAGGTTGAGTGTAGCCTTATGTTGTTCTAGACAAAGGTGGCTCTTCCATAGGTTTCTTCCCCTTGTCATCAGGCTTCTTAAATTGGTACTTGTTTAGGAGCACCTACAACTTTTCTTCTTCTATTCTTTGATTGTGCATCATCCATGATGATGAGCCAATGTTTCATGGATTTGTTACATTCTACAAACATGGTAGTTGTAGAAACATCTGATTGGCTTTAACATACCATGCCGCAAATTGTTGTTGCTCTTCTTCAAAAGGTTTGGCCTTTTCTCTAAGCTCATGATAGTTTATTAATTTTTTGGCTAGATTTGTTGCTAAATATTTCTATCCCTAGTAGCTAGCCTTAACTACTTCTAGTTCTAAGTTTTCTACTTAAAGTTTTTGTAGAGCATCTTTTCAATTTGCAAACTCCTTCTCATACAAAGCATAAGTAGCTACTATTTGTTGTTCTAATTCATTTCTGGGGTTGTTTGTTGTTAACATGCTGAGGTTAGCATAATGGAGGTTTTTTAATGTCATGTATTCTTTTAAGTCTTCTATCTACAGGTCTTTATTTTTCACTTCCACTTGATAGGTTTAGGCCATGCTGTCCAAGATGAGTTGCCAATCAAGATTTTGTGCTGCAATCAAATTAATTTTGACCTTTTTTCATCTAGTTCTCTTTCTCATTTATCTACTTGTACATGTCCACTTGGTCTCAAAAGTATTCTTTGAGCCTTTCATGTTTCTTAGCCTCGTTTTTCCATGTGCTGATTTTGATAGTTGATTTCTATTTGATGGTGTGTACCTCCCCCATAGAGAGGGTTCTATTTTCTCTTGCGCGGTGGCTCATATCATGGTTAA
>MNCI01002119.1:946086-1039705 GCA_015680685.1 Gnetum montanum | reverse complement strand
TACACTTATTTTCTATAGGATGACTAGTTTAGATGGAGATACTTCCAATGTAACATTATATTGCCACCTAATCATTCAACATTGTTTATGCTCTAAGCAACTCTATTGAAATCAAGTCTTCGCCATGCCTAAGAAGGCTACCAAGTTACCAAGAACATGACAAGGCCATACTAACTAATAGAGGCCTAAGCATGAAGAGATGTTATTATAGTAGCAACATTTGAACAAGAGAAAGGGAAAAAGGCATCACAAACAAGCATCCTTATAGAGAAGGAATATATACCATACAAAGTTGAGAAGTCTCATCATTCTCATAGATCTAGTTCTCGATCACCTATTTTGTACATTGAAGATCCTGTGAAGTCAAAATTACGTTTAGCCCTTGCAAAAACTTTGAGAAGAGATGAGGTGGATTTCAAACTTAGGAGGATTTCAAGGCCTAGGACCTCCAATTGACCCAAAAGAGCCTAGATAATTCCGAGTGCCCTTTTGATTACTCTTACTCCCATTTGTCATTAGATCTACAAGGATCTTAGTACAACCATATTGCATGATAACTCCCATAGATGTCACCAAAGAGAATCCACAAGTCCCCTTGATGTCACACCCTAATCATTCCCTCTTGGTCCATCCTTCTTCATTCTGGGTACAATGAACACAAAATTAATTTTAAGTTTAGAAATTTCAAGAATATCACTGTACCCTCGAACAAAACCTCTTATTTATAGAGTGGATGAGTGGGTGTAATGGGCTCATTGTTCCAAATAATTGATTACTCATGACTTAATAACATAAAACACACCTCAACCAACGAGCCACATGAGTGTTTATTCGTAGACGAGATTACTTACAAAAATGTAAAAAGACAAACACACAAACACACAAAAAGATAAAAAGATAAAAACAAAAAGTTGAAAAATGAAAAACTAAAAAACAAAAAGTTGTAAAATCAAAAAAATGAAAAATATTTATTAATCCTGCTTATTATTGAAATGGGGGATATCCCCCATAACTAAACGGTTGAGTATGGCAAGGATTAATAAATGGGAAATAAGGATCCTTGCATGTTGGAAGTATTGGAATCGGTCCATACTTATCCCCTTGGATTTCAGACACTTCATAATAAGCATAGTGGGGCACTACATACGATGTAGTTCCCAGATAACGAGTTGACCCACTATGATGTTTGTGACCGTTAGATGGTATGCAAGGATTTGGCTGATGCCTCCCATGGTTGTGTTCATTGCACCGTATGGTTGTTGGAGTGTTAGTTGGTGGCCCTGATGAAGTTACATGAGGCGTTGGGTTTGAAGGTAAGGGTGCACCACAATGTTGGACTTGTGCTGAGTTGGAAGGTGCAGTGGCCTCTGAATTGTGTTGTCCCTTCCTACGGCTGTGTTTAAAGAAAGGACGCTTTTGATGTTGAGGAGGCTCTTCACTGCTGTTAGTAGTAGTAGCACAAGTGTTGTTCATGGGTTGTTGCTGTGGCACAAACACCTTAGGAACAATTGGTGGCATTGTTGAAGGAGGGAAAGGATGAGAATATTGAAAGTTAGGAGGAATATAAGGTGCATAAGGTGGTGGTTGTGTTGGAGGCGTGGGTTGATAGTATTGTGGAGAGATAGAGTATGTTGGCCCAATTGAAGAAACAGGATGTTGAACATGATAAGCATTTGGATTTGGAAAATATGAAGGGTGCCTCCAGTCTAAGGGTGGTTTCCCCCACGACTGGGATTGTTGCCACTGTGATCGAACACAGTATCTCTGTACGAACTCTGGATGTAACGTGGTTCCCCAATGCTCATGTAGATCTAACAATATTGGGCATTGGCCCTTGGGGTGATCGTACAGGCATATGTTGCATTCATACGTAGGATTGGCAGTTGAGCACTTATTCCCTTCATTCTTTTTCTCTGAATATCTACTATTTTGTCCTGCTTCTTGGGTTGTCAAAATTCTATCTCCAATGATGTTGATATATTCTTCACACTTTTGATTCATCCATTCCAACATCTTATTGATCTTTGCCTCGGCTTCTTCTAATCATTCTTGTATTGGCAAAGATCATGTTTCCATCTTGAGATTTGTTGATCTCTCCTTTTCATGACCATGGACCTTTATTAAGTTGAAATTTTGGTCCCGTTGATGTTTTTCAACACTCTCCCATGTAGCTATTTCTCCTTCTTCTTTTGCTACCCGCTTAATAAGCTCTTGGATTTGATGGATTTGTAGTTCGTATAATTGACCTTGGGCATACGTTCCTAAGGTCTCTCTTGTTTTGTTATGTAGCCCATCAATAATATGGTACATTAGCCTTTCCTCGGAAAACCCATGACTTGGACAGTTGTTTAACAGTGCATAATATCTTTCTAAGGCCATGTCCAAGGGTTCATGTTTAGCTTGTTTCCATCCTTGGATTTGTTTCCTCAAGGCTGACACTCTTGTGTAGGTTTGATATTTTTCATTAAAGACCTCTACCATTGTTGACTAGCGTCGTATTGAATTTGGTTTTAATGATCTATACCATACTTTTGCTTGGTCAACGAGTGTCATAAGAAAGAGCTTAAGTTTTTACCACCCATTATCAATGTTATTCCATGTGCAAGCATCGTAGAAGGCTAGTAAGTGTTGATGCGGATCTAAGTCATAGCATCTTGAAAATTTGGGAAAGTTATTTAAATCGAGCTTGGGTAGACGGCTCTCTTTACGATGCTTACGTGAGATTCAAACAGCTTCTTGTATTTGCATTAAGCTTGTAGTGGCCAGTGGGGGTTCATCGTCATCAGGTAAGTTATGTCTTCGTGTGTTGCGATGACGTTGTTTTTGTTCATGTTTATAAGAAACTCCCACTTCAGGTTGTATGCTCCAATCTTCATTGTCATATAGTTTGTTGGTTATCCAATGAATTTCCTCACTAAGTATGACATTATTATCATCTTGTAGGAGAGGCATTGTTGTGTGTGAATTTATGTGACTTTTTAATAATTACTTCTTTTCTAAGAGATATATCGTTAAGTTCTTTACAACGGCCTTGTATGATATAGCTAATCTAGATAACTAGCACCGTCCCTGGCAACGGCGCCAATGATGAGTGGCAAGGTAACCCTACACTCAACCATACGAAATGAGCGTAGCACGTGCGATCCGGTCGAACTCCACAAATGGACTAGTTGTGGCACCTAGACAGTTATCCTTAGGTCGTAGTTTGCTGTCTTCCCACATGGACTAGTATTGCATATTTGTCACGTATGGTTTAGTCCAGATGAGGTGTATGATGTGTTCCTAATCTATACTACTCCTGAAGGCAGTGGAAAATAATATTTAACTAAGCTAAGCTAGGGGGAAAAGGGTAAGAGAATCTAATCTAGCCTAAGTGCGACGAGCAATCGATTCCTTGATCAACCGTACACATCTTGGACCTCGTGCACAACTACCACTGGGATTACCAAGCATAGATCCTAGGTACGCCACTGGGATTACCAAGCGTAGATCCCAGATACGCCACTGGGTTACCAAGCGTAGATCTTGGATACACCACTGGGCTACAAGTAGTCACACTTAAATGCTCGTAATCAAGTCGTACTTGTTCTGCGTTCTAGGAGTTTAAGGGTGAGAGAGAGAAAAAGTAAATAACATTAAATAAATAAACAAATAAATAAATGACAAATTGAATGCTGCAATGATGAAGTAATCTCGATCTTTATTGCCGGTCATGTGCGTGTCCAAGTACGGCACACTCAAATAAAGACACCGTACAATTACATTCACCACACTGCAGGTAGACACGGGAAAAAAATCTAACTCTGGAGGGATCAAACTACCAGAGCTTCACTACTTCTAACTCCCAATTGCCAAACAAGGGAGAGCTGCCTCTTATTTATAGATATGGCGGCAGACTGCGATATTGCGTATGCGATATCGTAGGGAAGACGCGATATCACGAGGGATGTGATATTGCGGCGGACACGATATCGCGGCCTATGCGAATCACATCTCATCACACCTCAATGAAGAGGTAGATCTTTGTTTATTTATAACATTTACAACTTTAAATAAATTCTTAAGATAAAAAATTAACATTTTAATTATTTTTCTTTTTCTATTCAAATCATAAAGGCTAAAAGCCTCATTCCACATAATTTATGTATCATGAACACAGAAACCAAAAACTGCAATAATACCAAACTTGCTCCACATAAAACACAATATAGATAAATTAGTAGCCTAAGCTCCTTCATTAAAAGGAAGCCATCATGGGCTAATTTGCTTAAGCATATCTTCTAAAATTGTAATATAATTGTAATTTTAATACTTAGCTTTTATCATATCTTTTAACTTTGTTTAAATACTAGAGAACTATGAATAGAAATGGCCCAAGGAAAAAGAATAACTATTATCATTGTTAGGGTTTCCTTGCATAATTATGTTTCCTTAAAGTAGAATCACACTAGTTATAACAATTAATGAGGCCAAGTTCTCCATCTTTCTTACTACTAGTACAAATATTTAGAGCAACTCTAGAAAAGCTTTTACTATGTTTCTTAATAAACCAAAGAAATTGATGAATGATTCAATCAATTCTAACACACGAAGCTTTTATAGGAGCCCAAAAACTAGAGTAATAAAAATGAGTTAATTGAAGCTCTTGCTTAATAACTAATTAAAGCTCTGTTAGTAAGGATAGGATTTTCTTCTTTTCATTTATCAAGCCTCTATTTAATTTCATTAATTGCATAATTTCAAAAAAAAAAATTATTATTAAGATTGAAAGAAAAAGATGTTTCTAAAATTTTGAAGACTATTTTTTCAAGATTTTCCAAGGATTGAAAGTAACCCCCACATCAATATTGACATTATAATAAATGACAAATTTTTGCCAATTAATACAAGAGCCATGTAATATGCACTAATCCTCCGCTCTACATAATCCTTCATTTTTTAAACTTAACATTTGTCGTACAATGCATGTCACTAATAGCTGACAAAACATTAGCAAAAGTTAAGAGAGAAGGAAGTACCTCATGGCTTTTTAAATTGAAATCATTATGTGTAGGCCTTTTCTTTTGCATTGCACTAAGTAAAATCCTTTTAAATTAGCACTTTTATTACTATCCCTTGCTTAAAAAAACTTTTTTTTTCTATTTACTAGCATCTTCAAACGTAAGAGGACAAGTAAAAGGTTGAGAAGTTGTTAAAGGAGGTTTCAATTATGTTTGCTAAAATAGGTTGATTATATTCTTCATGAACTTTTTTATTGATAAAATGATAAATCCTAATAACATGGGCATTACGATGACAGTATTTGCAACATCATTACAAGTTATGAAAGCAATTTTATAGGCAAAATATTCATTACCTGCCTTGAGTTTTAATTATATCTTCATTTACTATAATCAATCTCTATAAAATAATGTGTGCACTACACACCATCTAGTAATGTCTTTTTACTATGTTTTGAGAATCATGCCAATGTTGTCAACACTTTCACTTTTAACAACAACATCATCATCATCTTAGCCTTGTCCTAATAAAATGGGGTTAGTTACATAGGTTTTTTTTCTTCATTTGCCTCAACGAAGATCTAGATCTTTTCTTCAAATCATCTTCAATGATTTTTTTTCCTATGTCTTTTTTGGTCTTACTTTCGGTGGCTTTCTCGAAATAGTAATTTAACAAATTGATCAATAATGATATCCACTATATTTCAATGATTTTCTTTTTTTGAGTAAGTGTGTAACCCTTGCCTAGATTTCTAGCTTTCTTCCATTTGCATCTTATTTCACGAAGGTAGGCAATGTAGCTTCTTCATCTTTTCATGGTGTTGATAATTTCAAAGGTCTTTTTATTGACAGTGTCAATGTTTTGGGTTGTAATCCAAAATTTATGGCACTAGACCTATTTCTTTATCCATACCCATCCTTGATGTGGGAACCGTTGTCTACTTCCCACAACATCTAAACAATAATGTTGCACGTCATTTTTGGAGGATGCCTTAGTAAAGCCTTGTCATTTTCCACAACAATTGGGCCTTGTGACTACTATGCATTGCATTTTAAGAATTTCATACATTTCTACGATTTGAAAAAAAACTCATCCATGAGATTTAACATTGTTTTATAGTTGGTTGTCAACCTAATGGTTACTCTCCTTCTTTCAAATTTAGGCTTTTCACTTTCAATATTTTAAAAAATAAGAGGATGATTTTCTAATTTAATTCAACAATAAAATTTAGAATAATTAGAAGAATTGAGATCAAAATCCACTTTTTATTCATAAGTAATAAAAGTATTGCACTAATCCATAAAAACTTTAAGATCCAATGATTTTTGAACCATTTCAGAATTGGCTAGTTTGATAAGTGAAAAAGGACTGGTAAAAATAACAAACATGCAAAACACTAAGTTCTATAGCATTCAAGGATAACCTAAATCACTAATGTAAAACCTTTGTTCAAGTGAATAGATCCAATGATTTGCAGAAAGATATATCAATATGTGATATCTTTTGATAGAGATTCATATAAAATCATAAGCAAAACAAAATCAAAAGCTTTAGAATCCTTCATAATTTTTATGGTCTAACAAACATTAGTATTCTTCATATTTAGAATAGTCTTTTCTAAGAAATAATCTATCAAAATATCTTTGCAAAAAATCCTCAAGATCAACAAAAGTTCAAACTAAGCTTACACCATATGCTATAAAGACATATATACTTAATAGCCTATGGTTTATTATTTTTTTAGGGTAAGGTGATTCAAGATGCCTAGAACAATGTCTCAAGGCTAACATGTTTAGGGTGTTGGTACCAAATTTTAAAGTTACTACCTTCAAGTATAGAGCAAGGTGATGGGACGCAATATCGCGAGGTACCCCTACACTCAACCATACGAATACAAGCATTACATGCATGATCTGGTCAAACTTCACAGACTAAGTGCCTACATGCCTCATGGAACACTTAAGGTTAATCATTCGTTATCTTCCTAGACTTACTTGTATTTGTCACGGTTGTATGGTTAAGTAAGTCTAAGGTATGTGATTTTTATAGTTTTTATGTTTTATCTCCTATGCTAATGAGCTGAAGGGTGAAGAGACTAATTAACTAACTTTAACTAACTAACTAAGCCTTAATTAACCTAGCATCAGCATCCGTTCCCACTTACCATTCACACCCTGAACCAATGCAACCTTGGTTACCAAACGCTATTCGTTACTGGGATCACCAAGCGTAACGCACATGCTTGAAGCGGTTGTACTGAATGCACTTAACGATGGGAGAAGGGTTGAGAGAGATTTAATTACTAATAAAGCATTTAAATGATAAACAATAAATAACAGTAAATAAAGTCCTATCTAGCTTAGTCCATGCACTGCAAGGTTTATCCAAGAAGTTCATCTTTATTTCTGTACACAAACTTATGTTCAGGTACAATATTTGTTCGAATAAAGATCCGTTCACTTTGGAGCTCCTACTATGGGCACATGGAAATTATTTTCTCTCTAGAGAGGAAAAACTACTAGAGTTTTGCTACAGTCTAGCCCTAAACTTAGAAACAAGGGTGAGCCATCACAAGGTAAGCTAACCAACTAGCCAACACCTTATGCTTAGCCCATGGTTTATTATTATTGAAAAATCACAAAGAAGATAATTCATCAAGCATTGAAGCATAAGTTATGAAATTGTTAAAGTCTAAAAAATCATTAATAAATCTCCAAGTATTTCAAGTATGTTTTATAGTGGTAAATACTAAGACAATTATACCTTTAGGGAAAAAACTAGTTTTAAAAAAAAAAATAAGCTTCTTTCTACTAATCACTACTTCCAAGCTTTTCCATTTGGATGAGTTGATGAAAAATAAGCTTCTAACACTCCATATTAATTAAGCACTTTACCACCCACTCAACACATAGGGTAATGTCTTGCTTATAATAATTCATCAAGCTTAAGCCATCATCCTCTTTATGAGAAGTAGAAATATGCTAAGCATCACAAAGCTCTTTCTAGAATGGCTACTACTCCCAAAAAAAAGTTTTCACGTGTTGTTGAATTGATGATATGTAATAATACTAGTAGCCTAACACAAGGAATAGTACCTGAGTTGCTTGGATAATATGTTGATAAATAATAAACTTTCTAGTCATCGAAAGCCTTTTGTTCTTCTCTTTATAAAGTTTTTTTTTTCAATTTTCTTGTAATATCCCACAAAGCTTTTGAGAATCCATGAGAGAAAAAATGAATTCCTAACAACTTGAAGACATTTAATTTTCCATAAAATGTTAAGATTTATAGAAAGACTATTATTGGGAACATTTATTGTAGAACATATAAGAGTTTGAGTAATTAGGTTAAGAGCTTGAGAGTCTACAATATTAATCAACATGATTAAAAAAGGTTTGACATGTCATTTCTTATCATAAAAAATGAATCTATTTTAAAATGAATATTTAATAATGTAGGAACCTTATTTTCAATAAAAATCCATTGTAAAAAATTAAATTACTAATCATTCTAAATAGCATGATAGAGAAAATTTGAACAAAAAATGAAGAGATATGGTGTAAAATAATAACATTAACAAATTGAGCATTCAAGTTTAAAATTGGGAGTTATGTTAATATTTATAGCCACTAGTGCAATAGCTTTAGCAAAATGAGTTTCAACCATCTTAACAAAGCTAACTTTAAAATCATATTTATGAAGACAATTGTAATGATTGAAATCAAGCTTTATTACATTAGAAGACCCATAGGATCTATTAGAAAAATATTACATTTTCATGAAAAATAAAGATAGACTCTACAAATTGATCAAGCATCAATGGGGACATAAAAAAAAATGATACATGATTTTTATTGTAACAACATAATGTTATCTCAAATGGGTAGTCACAACACACATAAAAAATACATGTAACTCATGTTCAAGGGCTCCTAATTTGCACAACCTATAAATGTGTTCTTATTAATTCATCTTCCATTTTTAATTCTAAGATGATGAAAACTTAAGTGAACTTTGCTGGTAAAATTCTAATACTTGATGGAAATAGCAACTAAGAGATAGTGAGCTTCTACATCTAGTTGATTAGATCTAATATGGTGTAAATAAAATTGCCTCTTGCCTTCCACATTAGACTACATCTATGTTAAAACCTTATACTTGATTAGTTGGAGAATATGCTTAGGATTTTGCTACACCTCCTTCTAAGAGATATTCCATTTTCCATACCATTACATCCCTTGAAAATACCAACCACAATCTTACGAGTCATCAAGAACTGGATTAGATAAATTGTCTTACCTTAAGATATGTGTGCTATGAGTATATATAATAAATTGACAAAATGCTTCTGCTTCTAAAAAGTATAAATCACATTCACATAATAACATTGAGTAAGGTATTCCCATCTTCACCTTTAATTACTTGAGAAGAATAATGTTTTGCACTTTTCAATATCTTTCTAAAGTTTAGCATTAAGTCCAAGTTTCTAAATAACACATCCATACAATATAGTAGCATATATGGCAGTATGAAGAATTTGTTTTTTTTGACCTTCCAAGTCATAAGTCCTAAATCCTTACACTTGCTTTTGAAAGCATACATAGCCTTTAAACCACATGCTATTTGTGCTTTGATGCACTACCCTCCACATGTAATTGTTCATATAAATGAGACCCAAATATTTAAAAGAATCTACTATTTACCCCATATCATCAATTTAGTTTTATCTCCATAGGATTTTTAATTCTATAATAGGCTTTAACATAATTAATCTTAAAAAATGCAATATCTTAATTAGAATCCACAACCAATTACATACACTTCTAAGTAGCAATAATATTGAGGTGTTACCCTATTGTTAAGACTCTTGATTTGGAAATTACTCCAAGTTATTACTTGGATTTTTGTGGGTAATATTAAGTTATAAATTTCCCAGAAACCCCATATCCCCCTCCTGCAGCAACAACATTATTCAAAACATATCAACTTATAGCATGTTAAATTCACCTTATTATGTGGTTAATGAATAGAGATTGACTTACTAGTCTCAAGTTTCCTTATCATAAAAATTAAGATGCAAATATTTGAAAATACATAGGCTTTATATTTTGCTACAAGTTGCAAGTAAACAATTATAGTTGAAACTTAACATGTCTTGTAAATTCTTAAGATTTGGTGGTTTTGACTTAATTATTTTTAACTTTATGATTAAAAGTAGAAAATATTTTTATAAACAATGTTAAATTCCAAGGAGGATTATTGAAACCTAATTTTGACTTTATGTATTATAAACTATAATGATAGCTCAAGCATGATGCATACTTGCAAGTTTACTTTTACATGGGAAGAATTGATTACTTCAAATTGATAGCTCATAAGGGAAATATTTCCTTATATGATAAGAATACGATTAACTCAAAGATCAAAACTAATGTTGAGAATTAGGCTATAGGTAATGGCAAGAAAAATTTTACATAAGGTCAATCACGATAGATAATATATGTGATTATCTTCGATTGCATCTTCATTTTCTACAAAAATTTGTATTTTGTCATAGCTTTCTATGACTACCTCAAGGAAGGGAGGTGTGAGACCGCAAAAAATGAATAATAATAAAATTCATAGTACATTAGATCATTGAAGAAAAAGTCAAAAGAAAAATTCTAACACTTTTGGGAATACCATTTTAGGTTTTCATGGGGTAGGAAAAGTATCAAGCCTTGCCCTTATTCAGAAGTACCCTCATGAGCTTTCACTTCTTAGTGAAGAGTTTATTATAAATAGAAAGAGAAAACTCTCTATAAAAAAAATACATCAATTAGAGATAAACAACAAATAACAACATAAGTCGAAAGCTTCCTAAGTTTGAGCCTCCAAAACAAAAACAAAATATTGTAGAAAATAAATTAATTATTTAGCTTTCACTTAGAGCTCTTTTTCTTGAAGTTGTACCTAAAAAGTGACATCTTTGAGAATTTGGTATTTGATATTCGAAGCAAGATCATAGTTATGTACTTGCTACTGGAAAATAATTGCACATGGAAGCTTCCAAATAGAGTAGAGAACAAATAGTCGAAACCAAGTCCAAATGCAAAGATATGAAGCAAACAAAGCAATGAATTCATTGATTCTTTGTTTAAAGCTATTATAAATTCTAGATGTCCATTTCCAAGACTTCTACAAAGAAGACATCGAGGAGAAACATTTCTCATATGTTTAATACAAGTATTAATGAGAAGACCTTGATGAATAAGTCACCATAAAAAATATGAATTTTAGGAAATATATGATCTCTCCAAATATCTTTCATTTTCCTCATCAAAAACTGCAAGGATAATTGAATTTTCTAGTTCTTATTGAATTTGTAATGAAGAAAATCATTCTTTGTAATAATCTCATAAAAAACTTTCAAATTAAAAGGAAAAACATGTCTACTATCTTTCTAAAAAATATCTAGAAAAGCCTAATGCAAATTGTTGTCCACTTTAAATAAGATCTTAAGATTATAAATTAATTTTTCAAAATTTTTTCCTCTTTCTATTCAAATCAGATAGGCTAAAATTTTTATTCCAAGTAATCCATCTATCATGCATATGCAGACAAGAAGTTGCAGTGATACCAAATCTGCTCCAAGTGTTACATAATCTAGATGCATTAGTAGTCCAAGCTCCCTCATTAAAAGAAAGCCATCATGGGCTAATTTTCTTAAGCATATCTTCTCATATGATAATATGATTGTAATTCCAACATACACTAAGCTTCAACCATGTCTTCCAACTTTGTTTGAGAATTAGAAAACCAAAAATAGAAATGGCTTGAGGAAAAAGAAGATAGCGAAGAAGGTTATTAGAAGACTAATTATTATTATTCTTAGGCTTTCCTTACATAAGTCTATTTCTTAAAAGAAGAATTTAAACATTATCTCTATTAATGCACTTTGTAATCCATTTTGCTAAAAAATGTCTAGGTTATAAAAATTAATAAGGCCAAGTCCTCCATCTTTCTTGCTACCACTGCAAATATCCCAAGCAACTCTAAAATAACCTTTTTGATGTTGCTTAGTAGACCAAAGAAACCAATAGATAATATGATCAATTCTCTTAGAAAATGTTTTAGAATGATCCAACAACTAGAGTAATAAACATGAGTTGATTGAAGCATGCACTTAATAATTAAAACTTTGATAGCAAGCGTGAGCTTTTTTTCTTTCCATTTATCAAGCTTCTTTTGAATTTAATCAATCACATAATTCCAAAAAATAGTAAGATTATGCTCAAAGGAAAAAAATATCCTTGTTTTATATCACTACATCGAATCCTTTTACTATTCTAATTTTAAGCACATATGTTGAGAGTGATGTAAATGTTGTCAAATTTGGCACCATCTTCCCTACTAATTTTGGCCGAAAGGCCAATACGATTGGCGCGATGGGGGGAGGGGGGAGTGTATTTTGTCACCCTCCACATCACACACCATGTAAGATCCCACACAATGGAGAAAAATATGTTGGAAAGTCCACGCCATGGAAAAACATGCAATGTAAAGTCTACGCTATGGAAAAAAAACACTATGAATCAATTTTCAATAAATCAATATGAATATCAATTCTTGATAAATCAATTTGAGATTTTATTAATTTGTAAAATATATAAGATTCTCTTGGCCAAATAATAGATATATATTATAAATATATAGCTAAACTAGTGATTAATTTTTCTTTATTGATATTTCAAAGCATCATCCAATGCTAAAAACTTTTTTCTTTTCCATGTTGTGTTTGGTATTTTTTACTCAATGCTAAGAATATGATGTACTCTAAATTTTTTACTTATTATTGAGGTCTAACATCCCCCAGTTAAGTTATGCTCAAATTTTAAAAGAGGAGGGGAATATCAAAAACCCGAAAGAATAACTACAAGCATACCCTAATATGTGTAGCCAACATGATACTTTAGAGAGGAAATTTTGAGATTTAAACTTATTAGATATTAACATAATGGCCAAGTTTCTTAGTGGCTTTTTTAATGTGTTGGCAAGTTAGTCTCCTTATTATCATGTTCAGGTTGCAAAGGCTAAGTGAATAGCCATTTATTTTTTATTTTTTTTGTTTCTTCACCTATAAGGATACCTAACATGCTTACTGAATGTTTTTTATACTTTTTGTTTTTATTAATATAATCTTTTTTATTGAAATTTCATAAAAAATTATGTATTTATCAACCAACAACTTACAAGTTTAAAATACACTTAAGACTCACTTTTCTTTTTTCTTTATAAGATGTCTTAGTTCATCTACATTTTGAGTTTACATGTGGTGTCCAAGGATTAGCAAGTATGGGGTGTTAAATTCTGATTTCCCCTTGCATATTTTTGAAATTGAAATCATAGATGTAATAAAATTTTATTTTATTAGGTGAAGTAGCAATGCAATAGCCTTTATAGTGGGATACTATTACTTAGTAGATCACATCTATTTGATTGTAGCCCCTATGGTCTTAATCAAAAAATAAAATCAAATATTAGTTTTACTTTTATCATTTATGTAACTAAATTATTGTAATCATAATTCATTATATATGTAACATGTGAAATTTCAATAAATTACACTAAGTTATATACAAACATAGCCTTAAGAGTCCTAACTTATAAAACCTATGTCATAGGTTTGAGTCTAATGGGTTGCATTGAGTTATGTAAAAAAAAGTTTCCTAAAAAAGAATTTAAAATTATTCCACCAAATATAAAGGGTCTTAGTGGATGCAAACAAAAAATCATTTTTCATTTCATTTCAGTATTTATGGAGATTACATGACATGAATTTTTACTAACTCATGTAGTCAACCCCATGTTGTTTTGGATAAGGCTATGAGAAGGAGGAGGATGTACATTGAAACCTTGTTGGATGTACTAGATTATAACAAATTCATAATTATTTTTACTACTAATAAGGTATTTTCTAGTTGGGATGAGGCCAAGATGATGATGATGAGATGTTAGCCTAGTTGTAAGACTCTTAGTTTTGAAGCTCCAAGTTATCAGTTCGATTCTATTGGGTAATGTTGAGTCATAAAGTTCTAATTTGACCGTAAATCTTAAGGGTAAATATTGTTTAAATTTTTTTCATTTCCAATAAATTATATTAGCTCAATGTTGCCCCCTAGAATCAAACATGTGACTTAAGGTTTTCATATCGAAACTCTTACCACTAAGCCAATACCATCAGAAAAGAAATAGTTGAAAGCCAATTATATTTGGTATCACCAAGCTTCACTTAGAGTCAACACTATTTAAAAGAAATGATTGATGATGATGATCTTTAAAAGTATCACAATATTCACATAAATATAATAAAAGATTGCTAATTAAAATGTTAATGAGAAAGTCTTAATTGCTTATCATACTGTTGGATAAGTGATTAAGTGTTAATGTGTCGCGTCGATGGGCCCCTGTTGACATGGCCTCATTGATGGGCCCTCGTCAATGATGTCCCATTTACATGGTCTTAGCTCATTGATGGGGCTACGTTGACATAGTGTTTACTATGTCCATGGGGTCCCGTCAGTGTAATCCTACAGCAAAAACTATAAATACAGGCTCCTAGCGATGTTTATGGGCATTCAAGTCATAGTAGTAGCCAAACTCTTGCAATTTTTACATTCAAAAGTTAGAATATTTTCCCAAGTGCTCATAGTAGGAGTCATTGAGTGTACAGATCTTTATTTGAGCATTATTGTACCTAAACCACACTAGTGTGTACAACAATAAAGATGAGCTTTTGATAAACCTTGCAGCATTCTGGATAGTTTAAATGTTTTATTTATGCATTCATTATTTTTATTAAATATTTAATTAATTAAGCTAAATTATAATTTAACCAATTAAGCTAAATAGATTAAGTACATAAGTATGACTGCTTTGAGCGTAGACATGTATTCACTTGTTAATCCCAGCAACATTATTACTTGGTGCACCTAGTAGTGTAGTGCTTGGTAACCTAGTAGTTAATACGTGGGTTCAGGACGTGTATGGAAAGTGGGATTAGATGCTTATGTTGGGATTAGTTAGAGATTAGTTAAATAGTTAAATTAAATTAGTTCTCAATTTACTTCATCTCTCTCTTTAAGCACTGAAAATATAAAACATAAAATGATAAAAATCATATGCCTCAATTACACTTAACCATATCATTCCACATCACATGTGTTATTGGGAAGATAATGAACAACCATTAGGACAAGGTTCACTTCCTAGAAAACCAGTACACCGGGGGCTATAGAGTCTACAAAATTCGACCGGATCACGCATGAATGCCTTGTGATTCGTATGGTTGGGCGTAGGGGTACCTTCAACGACTCATCATTGGTGCCATTGTTGGGGACTTTGGTTGTTAAAATGTGCACTATCTAGGTTTAGTGGATATCATTAATATTGTTGAATGAACCCCAAGTTTGACATCATTCCCAAATAATATAACTACAAAGCACACTAATGCTTTATTTGTTTGCAAAATTTCTTCTTCTCATAGGTGGAATGACACAAAATCGCTAGTTCCACAAGAGTGCAAAGTGGTATATACTCATCCAGATGAGTTTTTGCCTGATTTCACCTTTATCCTGCTTCAAGATGAGCAACTGCAATGGCATGATATGGAAGGCAACGTTTTATTGTCTCCTGATCGATCTATGCCCAGGATGCTACTTCAAACTCTGAAGAAGTTAGACATCTCAGATCTTCAAGAGGAATACATTGTGTATGGTTATGATACTCAGGACTACCATCCCATTGACATACAACGTATGCAAGATCAACATCAAGAGAGACATCATGAGGATGTTAAGGGGAAATGGTTCACTAATCTCTTATTCTTACTAAACCAAGATGAAAATGAGGAACCTCCCTTTGAGGGCTCTCAGCATGAAGATTCTCTACCCTTTGTTACTGGTGATGAGGGTGTGACCTTGAATCTGTAGTCTACAATTCATAATTTAGGTTTAGGAAAGGATAAAAATCATGGTAAGGAATTGACTAAGCATCAAGATGATACAAAAAGTAATGAACATGGCCATGATAATCGAAGGGGAGTTGGTAGACACCATGGTGGTGGCAATCCACCTCCCTCTTCATCCTCTTCATTTAAATCTCTTTCTTTCTCTTCTTCTGATTCTGAGAGATGTTGTTGAAGAAACGACTATAATGAAGGTGAGCATTGAAACAATAATACTAATCGCCATGCCCACAATAATCAAAGGGGTAACAAAGGACATTATCAGTGACAACAAAATACTGATGATGATGAGCCTTTATTAGTAACTCAAAGAGTATGCTTAACATTGCAAAGGTAGTTAAGATTCTAACTAGGCATATGAAGGACAGTCAAATCAAGTGCTTAGACATGAACAATATCTAAAGATTTGAGGGGGATATAACTGTGTCTTAAAAAACATTTAAAATGATTGGCAAAAACTCAAACTCTTCCCCAAGATACTTATTAAGGAAGCTGAAGGCTAGTATTGGTCTTTAGAGCTAGAATCTATCTGCACATGGAGTACCATATTATAACTATTCAATGATAAATATCAGATGCACTCCAAAGTGTCCAATCTGAGAAGGCAAATCCAAGGCTAAAAACAAGGAACACATGAACCCTTAGATGTTGACATTGGCATATATTATTCTCTCTTACACTGATGCATTGACCATGATTATTGATGGGAGACGATATCGTGTACACGATATCGCGTCTTCCCTATGATATCGCGTACGCAATGTCGTAATCCACCGCAATGTCTATAAATAAGAAGCGGCTCTCCCTTATTTATCATCCTAGAATAGAAGTAGCGAAGCTCTGGCAGTTTGATCCTTCCAGAGATAGATTATTTTCCCGTGTCTGCCCGTAGTGTGGCGAATGTAATTATACGGCATTCTTTATTTGAGTGTGATGTACTTGGACACGCACATGACTGGCAATAAAGATCGAGATTACTTCATCATTACAACATTCTCTTTGTTTATTTATTTATTTAATTTTTATTTACTACTTTCTCTCTCACCCTCATCTCTTAGCAACGCAAAATGAGTACGACTTGGTTACGAGCATTTAAGTGTGACTACTTGGTATCCCAGTGGCATACCTAGGATTTGCGCTTGGTAATCCTAGTGGTAGTCATGCACGAAGTCCAAGATGTGTATGGTTGATCAAGGAATCGGATGCTCATCGCACTTAGGCTAGATTAGATTCTCTTACCCTTTCCCTCCTAGCTTAGCTTGGTTAATATTATTTTCCACTACCTTTAGGAGTAGCATTAGAATTAGAACCACATTATACACCTTACTCTAGACTAAACCATACGTGATAAAATATAATACTAGTCCATGTGGGAAGACAGTGAACTGCAACCTAAGGATAATTGTCTAGGTGCCACAACTAGTCTGTTTGCGGAGTTCGATCGGATCGCGCATGAGAACGCTCGTATTCGTATGGTTGAGTGTAGGGGTACCTCACCACTCATCATTGGTGCCGTTGCTGGTGACGGTGCTAGTTATCTAGATCAGTTATATCATACAAGGTTGTTGTATAGGACTTAACGATATATCTCTTAGAAAGAAGAAATAATTATAAAAAGTCACGCCTAAATTCACACACAACTTTAAACAATGCCTCTCCTACAAGACTATTATAATAATGCCACACTTAGTGAGGAAGTACATTGGAGAACCAACAAACTATATGACAATGAAGATTAGAGTATACAACCTGAAGTGGGAGTTTCTTATCAACATGAACAAAAGCAACGTCATCCCAACACACGAAAGCATAACTTACCCGATGACGATGAACCCCCACTGGCCACTACAAGCTTAATGCAAATACAAGAGGTTGTTCAAATCTCACGTAGGCATCGTAAAGAGAGCCATCTACCCAGGCTCGATTTAAAAAACTTCCCTACTTTTTCAGGAGGCTATGACTTAGATCTGCATAAACATTTATAAGCCTTCTACGATGCCTGTACATGGAACAACATTGATAACGATTGGAAAAAACTTAAGCTCTTTCCGATAACACTCGTTGACCAAGCAAAAGTATGGTATAGATCATTAAAACCAAATTCAATATGACGTTGGTTAACAATCGTAGAAGTATTTAACGAAAAATATCAAACCTACGTAAGAGTGTCAGCCTTGAGGAAACAAATCCAAGTATGGAAACAAGCAAAACATGAACCCTTGGACATGGCCTTAGAAAGATATTATTCACTATTAAACAACTATCCAGGCCATGGGTTTTTCGAGGAAAGGCTAATGTACCATATTATTAATGGGTTACGTAATGCAACAAGAGAAACCTTAGGGATCCTATACAAACTACAAACCCACCAAATCCAATAGCTTATTAAGCGAGTATCAAAAGAAGAAGGAGAATTAGCTAGATGGGAGAGTATTGAAAAACATCAACGGGACCAAAATCTCAACTCAACAAAGGTCCATGATCATAAAAAGGAGAAATCAACCAATCTCAAGGTGGAAACATCATCTTTGCTAATACAACAATCATTAGAGGAAGCCGAGGCAAAGATCAATAAGATGTTGGAATAGATGTATCAAAAGTGTGGAAAATATACCAACACCATTGGAGATAGAGTTTTGACAACCTAAGAAGCAGGAAAAAACATTAGACATTCGGAAAAAAAGAATGAAGGGAATAAGTGCTCAATTGCCAATCATACATACGAATGCAACATATGCCTATACGAACACCCCAAAGGCTAATGCCCAATATTGTTACATCTACATGAGCATTGGGGAAACACGTTACATCTAGAGTTCGTACAGAGATACTGTGTTCAATCACAGTGGCAACAATCCCAGTCCTGGGGGAGACCACCCTTAGACTGGAGACACCCTTCATATTTTTCGAATCCAAATGCTTATCACTTTCAACATCTTGTTTCTCCAATTGGTCCAACACACTTTATCTCACCACAATACCATCAACCCATGCCTCCAACACAACCACCACCTTGTGCACCTTATATCCCTGCTAACTTTCAACATTCTCATCCTTTCCCTCCTTCCATAGTGCCACCAACTATTCCTAAGGTGCCCATGCCACAGCAACAACCTCTGAGCGCTACTTATGCTCCTGCTATCAATAGCAGTGAGAGGCCTCCTCAACATCCAAAGCACCCCTTCTTTAAACACGGCCATAAGAAGGGACAACCCAATTCCGAGGCCATTGCATCTTCCAACTCAGCACAAGCCCCACACTGTGGTGCACCCTTACCTTCGAACCCAATGCCTCATGTAACTTCATCAGGGCCACCAACTAACCCTCCAACAAACATACAACCCAATGAACACAATCAGGGAAGGCAACATCCCGATCCTTGCATACCATCTACTGGTCACAAACATTATAGTGGGTCAACTCGTTATCCGGGAACTACATCGTATAAAGTGCCCCACTATGCTTATTATAATCAAGTGTGTGAACCCCGAGGGGCTAAGTATAGACCAGCTCCAATACTTCCAACATGCAAGGATCCTTATCTTTCATTTATTAATCCTTATCATCCTCAACCGTTTAGTTATGGGGGATATCCCCCATTTTACTAAGAAGCAAGATTAATAAATATTTTTCATTTTCTTTGATTTTACAACCTTTTGTTTTCCAGTTTTTCATTTTTCAACTTTTTGTTTTATCGTTTTATCTTTTTATCTTTTTTGTGTTTTTGTCTTTTTACGTTTTTGTAAGTAATCTCATCTACGAATAAAACACTCATGTGGATCATTGGTCGAGGTGTGTTCTATGTTATTAAGTCATGAGTGATCAATTATTTGGAACAGTGAGCCCATTACACCCACTCATCCATTCTACAAATAAGAGGTTCTATTTAAGGGTACAGTGATATTCTTGAAATTCTTAAAACTTAAAATTAATTTTGTGTTCATCATACCCAGAATAAAGAAGGATGGACCAAGAGGGAATGATTAGGGTGTGACATCAAGGGGATTTGTGGATTCTCTTTGGTGACGTCTATGGGAGTTATCATGCAACATGGTTGTACTAAGATCCTTGTAGATCTAATGAAAAATGGGAGTAAGAGTAATCAAAAGGGCACTCGGAATTCAAACGCTATTCTAGGGGGTCCCACTGGAAAGACATGCACCCATGCCTAAAGGTTGGCAGCTTCTCTGGATTCAGTAAAGTAAAAAGAAAGAAGAAGAAAGAAAAGAAAAAGAACAAGGAAGTGCAATAAAACCAAAATCACTCCTCCCTTGAACTAAACGCCAAGTAATCATACGCCTTGTGCATATGGTACTCTTATAGTTGCTCATCATGGGATGAAACGATGCGATGTCACTAATTTGAAGGATGGACTTGGTCCTGATCTTGGAATGATGGGTTAATGACACCTTAATCATGCTTTACATGCAGGATTCATTATGCCTTGGGTCAGTTACCTCATGTCCCAATCTCTACTATCCCTTTCTATAGTTCATCTCATCTCACTGTTTGTGTAATTGTAGCTTGTGTCCCGTGTAACATAGAATTTTCATCTCATTCCGGTGATAATTACATGTGTGTGTTTTGTGGAGTTAGTGCGAATTACATTTAACCCTTCTAGTGCCCACGGACACCTTAAGTGTGGTTACACGAGGGCATTATAGGTTAAAACCTGCTTTGGGGAGGATCCACTTGTGTAATTTTATTGTACTCTTCACTAATTCTCTAGCTCACACACAAAATTTCTTACCCTCAGCTTAATTTTTCATAATTTTCTTTCCCTATTATTATCCCTCTAAATTTTAACGTTCCAATGTATCATTACATTCCTTTTTTTTCTTAACCACCAAATTTTTACGACTAGAGTTCACATCATTATCATTCATGGTGCCTCTCGAATCAATGAAATTACCCTAGGACATCTTAATACTTGCCAATGTCCTCAATTTCCAACATTAATTTCAAGAAAATTCTTTAAAAATTCAGTATTTCCTTGGTGTCTCACATCATTAGGGATGAGATATTGCATACACGATGTATTGTACGCGATATCACGTCCTATTTTCCTATAAATAGGTACCCTCGCCGCAACACTTAGCATCCTTTTGCCATTCACATAAGGGGAGTTGTTGAAATTTTTCTCTGCAACTTGCGACTGCGTGACCCTTGCTTTTTCACTTATATCTCCCTCACTAGTGCTCCAATTTTAATTCCATTTGAATCTACTTGAACCTAGAGTGTTCAGTTTCGTTGTGGGGGAGAGACACTTACCAAAAAGTGCCTAACTTTTTTGAAATTTATCATCACCCAAAGGACATCAATTAGGGTAATTAACACTAACACTTAGAATAATTGTGCCAAAAAATCATATACCTGTTAGGTATACCAGGAAACTAAAATGAAAACCACCTAAGTCACAGGACTCATTATTATAAACTTTCAGGCACGATCATGCATGATAACATTAGATCTTTAACTAAGACAAGAAGTAAGGTATAACTTGACTTTGAAAACAACCTTACTAACGCTTGGCCCGTGTGATTGCATATGGTCCCAAAACTTGGACAACAGGAGGGTCTTGTTCAAGGTGGAATGAAACGATCTCGGAGAGGTGGAAGACAAGGCCTTGCCGAACAACATGCAGAATAGGAGGTGCAATCATTCAGCATCCATCAGGAAGAACCTCCTACCAGACAGTCCGAGTAGGTAGAAGTGGGAGCTGCTACTGCGCCTGAACCAGGACAACAACTCACATTGCCCTCGGAATGTGTTCAGGCTATCCATGAGAAGTCCACATTCGCTGCAGTGATTGTGGAGCTAAACTTCGAATCTTTTGCAGAGTTCGCTCCTGAGGCTATTAGGGATCACCTCAAAGGATCTCCCTTTTGGCATATCCTCTCTGAAAGTGGTGCCTGGTACTTAGGAGAAATGTACCAGTTCTTGCACAATAGGGAGCAAGGCACCACAGTTAATATTTGTGGTGTGATAGTTGACTTCTCTGCACAGGAAATTTCGAAAGTGTTAAACCTTCCGAACTTAGGGCCCCAGGTTGCTTGATTATCTACTTGTTCAGACCCTAATGTGCGAAAGGATTGGTTAGAGAAGGCTTATGGTAGAGACAAAGCATTTGGTGAATTGATGATGGAAGAGAGAGTTTATTTCAAAATCGGAACATATCACCTCTTCCCCACAAAGGGCCTAAAAAGAATATCGATGTATGCAGCTAGAGCATATGGAGTGTTGATGGGAAAGGTTAATGCTAACCTACCCCATCTATATTTAATGGAGATCCTGAGGCGGTTCGAAGAACAAAAGATAGGGAAGATGGCACTGCCTTTCCCTTGTCTTATTAGAAAGCTTTGCCGACGTGCTGGTATTCGGGGATACACTAATAATGTCCTCCGAAAAGCCCAAAATGCTTCGTACGCTGAATTGCTAAAGGCGCCAGCTCCAAGGAAGAGCACTGGCGAAGAGCTGAGACTAGAACAAGAAGAACAAGTGGTTGGAACTAGTCAACCTCCAGCCATAGGTCCCAGCCAACAACAAGAAGCAGGGCCTAGCACAGGCCAGGATCAACCGCCACCGTCGCAAGACTACAGACCGTCGATGAGCCATTTGAGAGCCATCGCTAAGACAGTCAGTTGGGGAAGTCGTGATAACGCAAACCTCTTCCGCGTCATCAATGATGCCAATCAACCTACAGTTTCATTAGATCGCACAAGGGAAGAAATATCCATTCAAATAGGAGGAGGAGAAAGTAGATGGTCACAACAGATCTCAGGAAACGCAACATCTTTTCAGGTGTAATTAGAGACTAGTGAAGGGGCCACTGTGGTGGTCATGCAACACCAGAATGCCATGGGAGCTGTATAAGTGGTCACAGACCACATCAAAGAATCCTTCAACATAC
This sequence comes from Gnetum montanum, assembly GCA_015680685.1. Lineage (NCBI taxonomy): Eukaryota > Viridiplantae > Streptophyta > Gnetopsida > Gnetales > Gnetaceae > Gnetum > Gnetum montanum. The sequence continues at coordinate 1,016,789 of MNCI01002119.1, read as the reverse complement.
CTGTTGTGCCACCGGCAAATCTTACAGGAACACAAGATGCTCAAACTCTCGCCGAAACCTTAATGACTCCTGCGGAACATGAGGATGCACTGGATACATTGCTTCAAATAGGGCAAGTCATGACGTCCCTGTTTGACATCCCCCAGGATGTAATAGCAATTCAATCAGACCTCATTTCCACAAAGGGAAAGCTGGTCATATCTGAAGTAAGGGCTGAGCATGCTGAAGCTGAAGTGCTAAGACTACAAGAGCAGCTCGTGGCCTTACAAGCAACATAGCAGGATCCTCTACAATTTGTTCCCACAGATCAGCTAGAAAATTTTAGAATGGAGCAGCTAATAAGATTAATAACAAAGAATAGGAAGGTGGTAGGAGAAAAAGAGATGACTGTTTGGGATGCCTCCACATCACAGGCGCAAACCCATGCGCATCTTAAGGTACTCAAGCCCTTAGAAGAAGAAAACAAACAGTTGGTTGCAGACGACCTTCGATTGACCACTGTAGAGAAACAACAGAACGTTCTCGATGAACACTTTCATCAACTATGAGAACAATTCATTCGGGTCAACCGAGATGTAAGCCGTTTAGCCAGAGAAAACCAAACCCTCTCAATGGAGGAGGTACGCGCTATTCGCCAAAAGTCAGCAATTGAAATAAGCGTGTGGCAGAATGAGGCTAAACGACATGAGAAGCTGAAGGAGCACTTCCATGATTAGGTGGGGATGTACAAACAAATCCTAGAGAAGGAGATCCATATGGCCAAGGCTCAAATCAACACTATCAGTGCTCAACACACTGATTGGAGGCCATATTGGACACCTACGCCTTCTCCCACCAAGCGGAAGTTAAGAACTGGGACTTGCAGATCCAAGACTTGACAGAATACATGGAGTTGGCAAACCTTAGATATGCCAACCTTGCCATGTTAACAACAGGACGCCCTAGGTCAAAGCTCAAGCAACAGGTAGCTTCCACCCACATCAAATACGAAGCAGAATTTGCAGAACGCAAGAAGCTAGTTGAAAAATCAGATGTTGCAAATTTTGAACTTGAGGTGGCAAAAGCAAGCTACCAAGGATAGAAAGATGTTGCAACCAACTTGGCTCAATGGCTAACAGATCTTCATGAATACAAAGATAAAGCCAGAGCCTATGAGGAGGAACGACGAGTGTTCGTGGCGTTGTATGTCAAGGCCACCCAGATGTTCCCGCAACTACCCTGTTCATGGGAAGTGCCGACTTCGTCAAACATCGGAACACTAGCATGGATGGCACAAGAACCTTGAACTGAAGAGGAGAAGCTTTAGGCCATACTTCAATGCCATCAAGCTTCAAAGCCAGGAGCACATGACAAAGGGAAAGCACCCATGGAGGAGCCACCGCCACTAGGAACTACATGAGTTCCCATTTTTTCTAGTTGTAGTATTTTTCTGTGTTGTGTCTTCCCACACTGCGGCATCATTTCATTTCTTTTTCCAGTTAATAATCCCATACCTATCTACTGTGTAATCAATGGAGCTTGTTCTCTTTGTAACTCGAGGATGAGTTTTTATTCAGTTGTGGGGGTATGATGGGATGCGATATTGCATGGGCCGCGATATTGCATCCCTCACGATATTGCGTACGTGATATCGTGTCTTCCATGCGATATCGCATACGTGATATCGCAGTTCAATGTAATTTCTATAAATAAGAAGCAATTCTCCCTTGTTTATCATCCTAGAATAGAAGTAGCGAAGCTCTGGCAGTTTGATCCTTCCAGAGATAGATTATTTTCCTGTGTCTACCCGCAGTGTGGTGAATGTAATTGTACGGCATTCTTTATTCAAGTGTGACATACTTGGACATGCACATGACCTGCAATAAAGAGCGAGATTACTTCATCATTGCAACATTCACTTTGTTTATTTATTTATTTAATTGTTATTTACTACTTTCTCTCTCACCCTTATCTCCTAGTAACACGGAATGAGTACGACATGGTTACGAGCATTTAAGTGTGACTACTTGGTATCCTAGTGGTGTACCTAAGATCTATGCTTGGTAATCCCAGTGGTAGTTGTGCACAAAGTCCAAGATGTGTACGGTTGATCAAGGAATCAGATGCTCATCGCACTTAGGCTAGATTAGATTCTCTTACCCTTTCCCTCCTAGCTTAGCTTGGTTAATATTATTTTCCATTGCCTTCAGGAGTAGCATTAGAATTAGGACCACATCATACACCTCACTCTGGACTAAATCATACGTAACAAATATAATACTAGTCCAGGTGGGAAGAAAGCAAACTATGACCTAAGGATAATTATCTAGGTGCCACAACTAGTTTGTCTGTGGAGTTCTACCAGATCGGGCATGAGAATGCTCGTATTCATATGGTTGAGTGTAGGGGTACCTCGCCACTCATCAATTACTCTCAGAGGAAAGAACTCCACCACATGATAGATGGACTTAGAGCAAAAACCAGAAGAACTCTTGGGATTTATGCCCAAGAAAGATTGTCTAAACTAAGAGCTCATTAGATACAAAGGCTTATAGAATAGGTTGTAATAGAAGAAGATGAGTTGCGAAAAAGAAAAAGTGTAGAAGAATATAATAGGGATCCTTCCATAAGAAAATGGGAAGTTCAATTTTGTGACAAGGAAGAGTCACCACTAGATGAAGTGATGAACCAAAAAACCTTGCCCATCCAAAAACTTGTTTTTAATATTTTGGCAAAGGTTGATAAATTATGGGACTCTTTGGATGAAAAATTTCAAACTACTATGAAGATTGCTGAAGAATCCAAAGAGAAAAATAATGATCGTAATTGAAGGAGATGGAAAGAAGCTGAACATGCCTACCAGAGAGGTAAGGGCAAAGCTGTTGCAGTAGAGGAAGTTGTGAAGATAGACTCTAATGATGATGTTGGTTATGACATTTGTTAGTATGAACATCCTAAGGGATGTTACTTTGTGGTGTCACACTTACAAGAGTCTAGGGTGTACACGTTGAATCCTTGACTAACACAGAGGCAAGCACCCAGATGATTACCTTAGCCACAAGCCAATCCAAGATAGTTCCACCAACAACAACAAGCTTCCTATCCAAGTGGCATTCCACCACAACCATATGACCAGTATCAACAATGGCACTAATCACAATCATGGGGAATGCCACTGCCAAGGTAGGAATAGCCTTATAAGCAACCAAATCCATATAGGTACTATGTTCAGCAACCTGTCTCTCCAAGAAGCTCTGCAAGCCATGCCTCATTTTAGAATCACTATTACCCTTCAAAGTACCATCGAACTCATTCACCATCTACTCGAGGGGAGCACCCATATCCATACCACCCTCCACATGCATCTGCACACATCCCTTGGCCCTCAACCTAGTTACCTCCCATTCCATCCATGTAGGGTGAAATTCCTCCATAGCTGCAACAACAAAATGCTACGAGTGCTGTACATTCACAACTAGCCTTCTAGCTAAGTGATTTGAACAATTGTTCCAAGAAACGACCATTTTCCAATCCAACACTACTCCCAAACCCTCACAACATAATGTGGCTAGTCGCCCTATATCTCTAACACCCTCATCCTCTTCATCGAAATCATTTGAGTGCCCTTCAAACCAAACGATGCCTTGGATCCACATTGTGATGTTAACTCATGTTGTTTCTGATTGGCTCAAGGTTGAAAATCTTCCCACGAAAAGGTCTAACCCGAGAAGTCCTCTTATTTAGTTATAGATCATTGGACATGGGCCATGCAAGGCACTTCTTAATTTTGGTTCTAGTATCAATTTTATCTCCCATGACATGTACAAGGCCTAGAACCTACCTCCTCTCAAGAAGAGCAACGTTTATTTAGAATTGGCAAATTAGTCAATCATTGTTCCTTTGGGACTAGTGGAGGACATTGTGACCATAATTTGTGGGTGGTCCTAGCCTACTGATTTTTTGGTGATCAAGGTAGAAAATTGCAAAGGTGACTTTCCTATCATTATGGGAAGGGAATGGTTAAGCACAGTAGATGCATGTATGGGCATAAGGGACCTCTCCTTGGAAATATCCAAGGAAAATGAATTTGGAAGGCTAGAGAAGAAGCACATTCCATGCATCATGTACAATGATAATGGGTGCATTTACATGCAAAATATTTGGTCCATCAAGAGTACATTCATTACAACATGTAATAAGTGTGCACAAGAAACAGATATCCAAAGGTGTCTATACACAGTAGCTGCAAAATAGAACGGCACCTAGTGGCTAATAGCTGACTTTGATAGCAGCACATTATGCATGAAACCTACTAAGAGCTTGACATGTGCCTATGTTGAAAGTATGGACAAACTTGAGCAAGTTCATCACCAACTCTCCAATGATGAAGATAATGATACTTGTTGGGGAGAGTTGGAAATCCTTGATAATTTTAAGCAGGAGTCCCTAGAGTTAAAAAGATATACCAAGTAGCATGCAGTACGCATTTTTAAATAATGGCAAGCCGATCATAATCAATGAAAATCTTGCTTCTAAACAAAAAGATAAGCTATTGTAGGTCATCAACAAATGGCCAAGAACCTTTGCTTGGTCATATCCTGAACTAACAAGAATTGATCAAAGGATATGCTAGCATCACATCTACATCGACCTGACCACAAAGCTAAGAAGATAACCATAAAGGTAGCTGAATCCTAAGTTAAAGTAGATTGTCAAGGAGGAAATAGAATAACTCCTCAAGGCACGGTTCATCTATCCCATAGTGGATAGTTAGTGGGTTAGCCCACTTGTAATTGTGCTAAAGAAAGATGGCAAGTGGTGGATTTGCATTAACTTCAAGTTGTTGAATATGGAAACATTTAAAAATCATTTCCCATTGCCATTTGTGGACCAAGCATTGGACACTATCTCTAGGCATTGCTATTATAGCTTTTTGGATGGTTATAGTGGCTATAACCAAATCTAAATTACACTAGAGGATTAGGCTAAGACAACATTCATAAGTCCTTGGGGAACTTTTGCATATTGTAAGATGCCATTTGGTCTATGTAATGCCTCTGCAACATTTTAATGCCTAGTCCTTTGTATCTTTCAACAAAAGATTGGTAGTGGGATAGAAGTCTTTATGGATGACTTCTCTACCTATGGGGCTACATTTGAGCAAGCCTTAGACTACCTTGAGTAGGTTATAAAAAGATGTGTTGAAACAAACTTTAGGCTCAATTGGCAAAAAAGACATTTAATGGTCTAGGAAGGCATAGTACTGGGGCATAGAATTACTTAGGTAGGGATTTAGGTAGACCCAGAAAAAATAAGGGTCATCCAAGGAATCACACATCAACCAGAGATGGTTAAAGATGTCCAATCATTCCTTGGACATACTAGCTATTATTGGCAATTCATAGAGAATTTCTCTAAGATCGCAAAGCCATTGGTCGAGCTTACAAAGAAAGATGCTCCCTTCATTTGGACTAAGAAGTGCAAACATGCATTCTAGTAGCTAAAGAAAAAACTCATAGAAACTCTAATTCTACTGGTACTATACTAGTCCAAACCATTTTATATAATGACAAATGTATTTAATTATGCCTTGGGAGCCATGCTTATGCAATCGGGCGATGAGAAACATCCATATTACATCCACTATATGAGCCAAAGCATTGTCGATGCACAATTGAATTACACCACAATTGAGAAAGAATTAATGGCAGTGGCGTATGCTCTCAAAAAGTTTAAGCACTATGTGCTTAGCTACAAAGTGTTTGTGCACACATATCATAGTGCCATCCACTTTCTAATAAACAAGCCAACAATGAGCTCGTGTATCATGCAATGGCTTATGATCTTGTAGGAATTTGATCTCACAATGGTAGATTGGAAAGGGTCTGAGAATGTGGTTGCTAACCATCTCTCTTGGTTAAGATGGGATAACAAAGAGGAGGAGATTCCACTTTCTAATCAATTTATAGATGAACTCCTCTTTAACGAAGCAGTAAATGACCAAGTTGCATCTGAACCAAAATGGTATAATGGCATCCTCATTTACCTTCTCACTCAAGAGATGCCACAAGATTTCAACTTTAGGAAGAAACAGCAATTTCTTCATTGGGCAAAGTACTTCATGGAAATCAATGAACACTTTTATAAGATGTGCATTGATGGCTTGGTTCATTGGCGTGTCCTTGATGTAGACCAACTGTGTGTTCTCTAGGATGCTCACAAAGGTGCTCGCTGAGGCCAATATGCAAGGAGACGCATGGTCATAAAAACCCTGATGGCAGGATACTATTAACCTATAATATTTAGGGATGCACACCAGTTTGTTCAATCTTGTGAGCATTTTCAAAGAGATGGTGGGGTTACTGCATGCATGGAGGATCCTCAATAATGGATTCATCCACTAGAGCCCTTTGACATATGGGGCATTGACTTTATGGGTCCCATCACACCCATGTCCAATGGAAAGGCGTATATCATCATAGTAGTTGACTACTGCACCAAATGGGTAGAAGTAGCAGTCGTCACCGATTGTACATCATCCACTGCTACTAGATTTGTATAATAACATGTTGTAAATAAGTTTGGGGTGCCACGTGCACTGATTTTTGACAATGGAACTCATTTTACATGTGCCACCTTTTAAAAACTTATGCAATGCTTGGGAGTTGAACATAAATTAACAACACCTTATCACCCCCAAGCCAACGATCAAGTAGAGGTAACCAATAGGGAGATTATAAAGATCCTAACAAGGACCTTAAGCAAATATAGGAAAGATTGGAGCACAAAACTCAACAATGCCCTATGGGCCTATTGCTCAACATGGAAACTTCCTATTGGCTATTCTTCCTATGAGTTAGTGTAGAGGAAACTTTCAATGCTCATGATTCAATTTGTGCTTCATATACTTTTAACAGCCTGTGACTTGAATCTTGACATAAGTCTAGCCCAAAAAGAAAGACTAATCAACCTCAATGTGCTAGATGAATCGATTGGTGACCCTATCTTTCAATGAAGTGCACAAGGCATTCAACAAACAATGGCATGACCTTAGAATATAGAAAGTGAAATTTCAATAGGGAGATAAGGTTCTCTACTAGAACCCCCCACACGTACCTTAGAAAACAAAGTTCCAAACATTGTGGTAGGGACCTTATAAAATTGTCGAAACCTTTTCTTTTGGGACCATGACCATATACAAACCTAAGAGCCTAAATAAAAGGCAATTGGTCAACATCCAACAAGTAAACCTTTTCCATGTACCCAAGCAAGTTAGTGCAACAAATACCTCAACGAATGAACAATCACGCTCAATTTTTTGAATCTCCTCCTTCCAACTCGGTCATGGTGGAGATGGTCATCCATGCTAATCATCCACATGGCTTCTCAATTTTTCTATTTTTTGTTTCCACATTTTTGATTTTGAAAGTTATTTATTTTACAAATTTTTTATTTTCAAATTTTTTCCTATTTTTACACCATTTTTTATTTTACACCATCATTAGTACATTTTAATCTTTATTGGATATTTTACACTTTCTTATATATTTCACTTTGTTTTGTTTGAATGTGATTTTCAAATTTTTGCTAATAAAAATGCTTTATTGCCAATAGGACATAGTGGTGCTATGGCTACTACTAATGGTGGTTTCTGCTATGACATAGTCCATTTTTGAGTACCAATGACCTAGTCATGGTTTCTTTTTCATGGAATAGGTAGTAAGTCCACGACATCCATCCATGCACAACCTCTATGGTTTTGGAAGTTTGAGATCCCTTTCATTAAATCAACTTTTAATAACATTGTGACCTTGGTAGTTTTCAGAATTATGAAGGATTCAAACGTTTGTATAGGGTGTGACTTCAAAGGAACTCAATACTCTTTATACTCTTCTACTTGGGTGCTTGAGTGTTTTTCATTGACTTCTTACCGTTCCATATTTCAATAATAGGAAGTTAAATAAAGTCTTTGCATGGTGTGGTTCCCATCCAAAAAGAAAAAAAATAAACAAACAAACAAAAAAACACATGATGGGAATTCAAAGCACATCCCTTAGACAAATAAATGGGCTACAAGCATTTGTTATGGGACTAGAAGGAAATGTTACCCATGCCTAAAGGTCCCCTCTAACTAAAGCCCTATCTCACTTCCTGCTTATCTTTTCTTCTCTTTATGGAATGATGGTTGTTTTATGGGAACACTCTTGTGTCTCAAGGGGGTGGATTGATTTTGGAGTGATGATGCAAAGTCATTAAAAGAAGTTGGTTTTGGTCTGGATTAAGGATGGAGCTCTCAAGTCATTTTAAACATAACCTCTACAAAGGACTTCTTATGACCTTAGTTGCAACTCCATTCCACCTTCTACATCATCCATTTATGTTGTCCATAACTCATCTCATTGTTGGTGTCCATGTTCTTGGTTTCATGTCTTGGTCTGATGTACTTAAATTCTTAGATAGAATCTTTCGGGTTTTGGTCCTTAACTTCCATTGACCATTAGTCACCTCTAGGGCCCACAGACTCCTTAGGTTGAGGTTATGCAAGGGCAAAAAGGGCATGTGCCTACTATGGGGAGGATCCACTTGCATATCCCTTGGTTGGGTTCATTAAGCACCTTATCCTTAGGCATTCTTGCAACCTAAATCTTTCGTACACCCATCTTCCACATCAGCCCATGTGTTGCTTTATATATTTTGTTCATTAAATACATTCTCCATCAAATTTTTCAATTTTTTAAGGTTTCAAAGATCCTCTTTAATGATTTTATCATATTCTTGGCTTCTCTAAAATTCCATGGACCCTAATTTCATTGAAAAATTCATATATTTTTTGAGATATTAACATTTGAAAATTTTTGCTGATGGGCCCCATATACGGGGCCCCATCGAGGGAGGCCCCATCAACATAAGGGAAAAATAATATAAATAGGCACAATTCCACTTAGAAAATTTTACATTTTCTCACAAACACCAAAGAAGTTTTGCAAATTTTCAAAGCCTAGAACATTCCAGAGCCCATAACTTACAAACCATTTATCCAAATCACTCCATTCTTCGACCTTGTAGCTACTAGGGGTAAGCTCTTTATCATGGAAGCCAAAAATGTGCCATTTTTGATAGAAAATTTTTCACAATTTTTTCCGAATCCCATAAAGGTTTAACTGAAAAATCAACTATCAAACACCAAATTACAAGAGTTAAACCTTTCCAACAAGCTTCAGTGACATTTATAATAAATAATAAATAATTAATGAATAAAATAATCAACCTGCCATGGTCCAACCTTAGCCAAAGTGTAACTAACTAACTACCAAGAAAAGGTATTCAAAACTTTAAAGTTACACATTATATCTACTAATCCATGGATGTGTTGTGATCGTAGATGGCACCAAAAGGAAAGCACATGCATTTAGGACCGTTCCAACCAAGGGAGAAATGACCTAGAATGGGAAGTGGCCAAGAACATCCCCAAGAAGAACCATTGGTAACCCATGCCATAGGTCCTCTTAGGGAAGAGGGAAAAGTGAAATCTATTAAACAAATTCTAGAACTAGCAGCAGTAGCAATAGAACACTCCCATTGGGATGATGCACCAACACAACCAACAAACCTCGAGATGACCTTAATAGAGGCCTACTTGAATCAAATCAAATTAAGGGAGGTCCAAAAATCTATGCTCCACGAGTTTAACTTTGGCCCTTTCTTGGAGCATGCACCAAAAGAAGTGCAAAACCAACTAAAGACCTCTCCCACGTGGCCAATCATGACTTCTACTAGGGAGTGGTATATGGAAGAGACATTCCTATTCTGGAACAATAGGCAACCTGGATCAACGATGAAAATCAAGGACATCTAAATGTTCTACTCAACACAAGCCATTGCTGTAGCACTTGGATTGTCCAAAACGAGGATGAACCTTACTAAGATCCCAATGTAGGTGGATCCAAATATCAAGAAATAATGGGTGCAACGGTGTTATGGTATCAACCACAAAGAGTTTGTCATGCTCACATCGGTAGAGAGGATTTACTACAAGATTTCGGCCTTCCACCTCAATCCCATGCTAAGGCCAAGTAAAATCACCACCTTCTCTGCCTAAGCATGCACTGCTCTAAGTGGAAGATTCCCAATCAACCTTCCACAGTTGATCTATTTAGAGATGAAGAAGCAATTTAAAGAAAATGAATGCGAAAGAAAGGCACTCCCCTTTCCATGCCTCAATAGGAAACTCTATCGAAGGGGAGGGATAATTTGTTACACAAATGATACTATTAGAACTATTTTGATCACCAATTGGGTAGAATTGATGAAGGACAAGACACCTACAACCATAATTCAACAAGGCGAGTAGTGACCACCACCTCCACCTACCACTCAAACAACAATGTTAGACATCACTGCAACTGCCCAATAGTTGCAAGAACAAAGAGAATGGCTCTTGAGTGAACAAGAGCAACAAGCAAGCACAAGTGGTGGAAACCCATACATATATAGACCAGCCATGAGTCACAATAATGAGATGGCCCGAATGATTAGCTTGATGGGTGAGGGTGTATCCATTTTCTTAGTCTAAATAACACAATTGCTCACAAGGTTGAATCCAAGCATTAGAGAGGTCACAGTATCTCTTGTAGAATAATAGACACTCCCAAGAATCTCTAGAAACTTTGCAACCTTCTCAATGTGCTTGGAGGAGGGTGAAGGGGAAACTGTATTGGTGATGCAACGCTAAGGGCAAGAGGTAGCAGTAGAAGTGGTCACTAATCGTATTGCCAAAACTCTCAATGCACTTGTGGTGTCTATACTAGACATCACCGCACTCAAGGATGTGTAGACATCCACAAGAACCACAAGCGACAAAATAAATGCAGCATAACATGAAGAACTACTAGACCAACTAGTGGGAATTGGGCAACCACTTTTGGATGTCTTTGATCTTTTGGATAACATTACTGCAATCCAGTCGGAGCTATTGAAGGCAAGGGGCAAAAACATCATATTGGAGGGGCAACTTGAAATAGCCAGGGAGTAGAATGAATACTTGGCTGTAGAAGTTGCCAAACTAAGAGCCCAAATTACCAATCCTGCATTCCTCAACCTAGCACTAACAAGAGATGAGGCTATGGAACAACTTCACACCAAACTCAAAGGGGTTGAGGGTGCAATGAAGATGGTGGTATTCTATCGATCCTTAGTAGAGGCCACATAACATGAGATTCAAAAGGCCTTCGATCAAACTTGCTAGGAGAATGTTCAATTGACTGTAGAAAATCATCACCTATAAAATGTTAATGTGCATAACCAATAGTTAACAGATTTTGTCCATCAACAGTAGAAGCAATTGGCCAAACCAAATATAGAAGTAAGGAGATTGGCAACAAAAAATAGAAATATCTTTATGGAGGAAGTCTATGCCCTTCACAAGAAAATTGTGATTGAGGTAGTCACCTGGAAATAAGAGGTTCTCAAATTTAAGAGAGTTAAGGACCATTACAAAGAATAGGTCGGTCTACAAAAAGAAGTCAGTGAGAAGCACATCCAATTAGTAAAGGCAAAGGTAAATGAGATCCTCCAGAAACTCCAATAAGGAAGAGAGTTTTTGCAACCCATTGTTGATGTGATAGATGACTACAACAAAGTGGAAATCTACATGAAGGAGTTGCAGATTGAAGAGATGACAGAGTATGTGGAGCTTGCCAATCTCTGTTATGCAAACTTGGCCATGTTGACTACCAAAAAACCATGATTTGAATTAGAGAAGTAGGTGGCCAACTTGTACTTATTGTACGAGGCCAAGCTCAAGCACCACAAGGACACTAAGGACAAGATTGCAGTGGCTAACACTGAACTTAAGGTTCTCAAGGCATAATTCATAGATCAATGATCAACTGCTAAGAACTTGGCCAAGAGGATGAATGACTACCAATTTTTGTAGAGCATAGTTAAGGCATTTGACATCAAATGCAAATAGTTTGTTGCCTAGTTTGTTAATGTAAAGGAAATGTTCCTAATAATGCCTTATCCATGGGATGTTCCCATTCTGGTTAATAGTGCTGATGCTACGTGGACCATGAATGATCCATAGAGTAAGGAGGAGAAGATGAAGACATTACTTAATACCTTTTGCCTTCCACTAGAGGTCGCAGCCACAACAAGACAACCAAAGCCACCTCAGCTACTGCACATGCCTAGAGCCGACGAAGGTCCTTCAGAGCCTTAGGAGCCACCACTGCTTGGGACTATTTGATCTTCTCCACCATCTTCATGCAATCAAAGGATGTGCTATCCCAATTTTTATAAAGCCATGTCATGATATTCAATTTTGTGTCATGAACACCATAATTTTTTGTAATTTGTGCGATTTGTACACTTGGGCACTCAATTTTGTCAAGTTAGTTTGTTTTGTTAAGAGTTAGTCAATAATTCCATACCTTCCCAATTTTGTAAGGGAACTTGAGGATGAGTTTTCATTTAATCATGGGGGTATGATGAAATGTTAATGTGTCGGGTCAATGAGCCTCGGTCAATGGGGCCCCATTTACATGGTGTTGCCTCATCGACAAGGCTGCATCGACATAGCGTTTGCTACATCTATGGGGCCCCATTGATGAATTGTGGTTGGGTTGTGTCAATGAGGCCTTGTCGATGAAGCATTGTTGATGTAGGGTTCACTTTTCAACTATAAATATGTGCTCACCAACTACATTTATGGCACTTAGATTCATAATAGTAGCCAAACTCTTACAATTTTTACATTTGAAAGTTAGAATATTTCTCCTGAGTGCCCATAGTAAGAGTCATTGAGTGTACGAATCTTTATTCAAGCATTGTTGTACCTGATCACAATAGTATGTGTGGCAATAAATACAAGCTTTCTAATAAACCTTGCAACATTTTAGATAGATTAAATATTTCATTTATGCATTTAATGTTTTCAATCAGCTATTCAATATTTTCTAGTAATTAAGCTAATTAAGATGATTAAGCAAGCTAGGCTAGATAGATTAAATACATAAGTATGATCACTTTGAGCGTAACATGCATCCGCTTGGTAATCTCAACAGTGTTGGTGCTTAGTATGCTGAATAGCATAGCGCTTGGTAACCTAGTAGTGGATACGTGGGTTCAGGACGTGTATGGAAAGTGGGAACAAATGCTTATGTTAGGATTAGTTAGAGACTAGTTAGTTAGTTAATTTAGATTAGTCATTAAATTACTCTATCTCTCTCTCACTCTCTTCAAGCACCTAAAAACATAAAACATAAAATGATAAAAATGATATGCCTCGATTACTCTTAACCATGCCATTATGCTTCACAAGTGTAATTGGGAAGACAACGAATGATCTTAGGGTAAGGTTCACTTCCTAGAAGACTAATGTACCATAAACTGTAGAGTCCATGAAATTTAACTAGATTGCACATGAACACATTGTGACTCATATGGTTGGACATAGGGGTACCTTGCCACTCATCATTGGCATTGTTGCCAAGGACTTTGTTTGTTGAACATGCACTATCTAGGATTAGTGAATATTATTTATATCGTTTGACAAACTTAAGGTCAACATCACTTTCACACAACATATAACTACTAAGCACACTAATAATTTTATTTGTTTTGCAAAATGTCTTCTTCGTCTCATAGGCGTGAAGATGTCAAACCGTCGGTTCCACAAGAGTGCAAAGTGGTATATACTCATCCAGATGAGTATGTATCAAACTTCACCTTCATCCTACATCAGGATGAATAGCTCCAATGGTGTGACATGGAGGGTAACATCGTATTGCCCCCTAATTGATCTATGCCCAGGATGCTACTTCAAATCCTTAAAAAGTTGCACATCTCAAATCTTCACAAGGAATATGTTATGAATGATCATGCCACTTGAGACTACCATCCCACTAAAACACAATGCAAGCGAGATTAACACTAGGCAAAGCACCATGAGTTTATGAAGGGGAAACATTTCACTAATCCCTTGTTCCTCCTAAATCAAGATGACAATGAGGATCCTCCCTTTGAAGGTTCTTAACATGAAGATTCTCCATCCCTTGTTGTTGGTAATGAGGGTGTGACCTTGAACCTATGATCCACTATTCATAGACCAGGTTTGGGAAAAAGTGACAGTCAAGGTAGGGACTTAGGTAAACCTCATAATGGCAAAGGATCTAAAGATGGTGGTCATAATGAACGAAGAGGTGGTGGTGAACACCATGATGGTGATGGCAATTCACCTTCCTCTTCATCTGATTCCAAACATTTCTCTTTTGATTCTAGTTCTCATAAAATCCACCATCAAAATAATCACGATGAAGGTGATCAACAAAATAATAATGACCATCAAAGCCATGAAGAACGTAGAGGTGATAGAAACCATCATCGATGTCATCAATATAATCATGATGATGAACCTCTATTGGCAACTCGAAGCATGCTCAACATTGCAAAGGCAATAAAGATCACAACCAAGCATATGAAAGATAGTCAAATCAAGCACTTAGACATGAATAATATCCCATGATTTGATGGGGGATACAATTATACTTTGTAGAATCATCTACAAGCTTTCCACGATGCCTATGCCTTACAGAACATTGAAAATGACTAGCATAAACTCAAACTTTTCCCCAGGATATTCATTAAGGAAGTTGAGAGTTGGTACAAGTCCTTGGAACTAGAATCCATTCACTGATGGAGTACCATGTTAGAGCTATTTAATGAAAAATATCAAACATACTCTATAGTGTCTAATCTGAAAAGGAAAATCTAAGAATGGAAATAGGGAACACATGAACCCTTGGATTCCACCATGGATAGATACTATTCACTCTTACACCAATGACCTAGCCATGGTTATTCTTAGAGGGAACAACTTTGCCACATCATAGATGGGCTCAGAGCAAAAACTAGAAGAACTCTTGGGGTGTATGCTAAGGGAGATTCTCTAAATTGAGAGCTCATTAGATCCAAAGGCTGATAGAGTAGGTAGAAAAGAAGAAGGTGATTTGTAAAAAAGGGAAAGTGTAGAAGAGTATAATAAGGATCCTTCCATCAAGAAATAGGAGGTTCAATTTTGTGATGAGGACAAGTCACCACTCAATGAAGTAGTGAACAAGAAAATCTTGCCCATCCAAAAATCTATTTTTAATATTTTAGCAAAGGTTGATAAATTATGGGACTCTTTGGATGAAAAATGCCAAACTACTATGAAGATTACTAAAGAATCCAAAGAGCAAAATAGTGATCGTAATCGTAGGAGGGGAAAAGAAGCTGAACATGCCTACCAAAGAGGTAAGGGCAAAGCTATCATCTTAGAGGAAGTTGTGGAAAGTGACCTTGATGATAAAACCAGTTGTTGCATTTATCAATATGAACATCCAAAGGGATGTTGACCTATGGTGTCACACTTATAAGAGTTTGGGGTGTACACATTGAATCCTTGACTAGTGTGTAGGCAATCACCCATGCAATTGCCTTATCCTCAAGGCAATCTAAGGCAATTCCATTAGCAATAATAAGCTTACTACCCAAGTGGAGCTCCACCACAACCATATGAGCAATACCAATAGTGGCATCAACCACAATTGTGGAGAATGCCGCCAACAAAGCAACAGTACCCTTATAGGCAACCAAATCCATACAGGTACTATGTTCAACAACCTGTTTCTTCAAGAAGTTCTGCAAGTCATACCTCATTTCAGCATCACTATTACCCTCTAGAGTACCACCAAAAATATTCACCATCTACATGAGGAGAAAACCCATATCTATACCATCCTCTACATCTGTCTACACACACACATTCGCGCTCAATCCAGTTACCTCCTACTCCATCCATGTAGAATGAGATTCCTCCATAGTTGCAGTACAAAATGCTATGAGGGCTGTACATACAACTAGCTTTCTAGCTGAGTGGTTTGAATAATCGATCCAAAAAAAGATCCTTCTTACAACCCAATAGTTCTCTCTGACCCTCACAACCTAGTATGGCTAATTGCTCTACATCTCTAGTACCCTCATCATCTGCATCAAATACCTTTAAGTGCCCTTCAAACCAAATGTCACCTTGAATCTACACTGTGATGCTAATTCATGTTGTTTCCAATTGGATCAAGGCTAGCAACCTTCCTACGAAAAGATCTCTGACCTAGGAAGTTCACTCATTTACCTATAGATCACTAAACATGAGCCATGCAAGGCTCTTCTTAACTCTGGTTCTAGTGTTAATCTCATCTTCCATGACATGTATAAGGCCTGGAACCTAGCACCTCTTAAGAAGAGCAACATCTATCTAGAATTAGCATATCAATCAATCACTATTCCTTTGGGATTAGTGGAGGACATTGTAACCACAATAAGTGGGGTGGTTCTATCTTGCTGATTTTCTGGTGATCAAGGTTGAAAACTACAAAGGTGACTTCCCCATAATTATGGGAAGGGCTTGATTAAGCATGGTTGATGCACGTATGAGCATAAGAAACCTTTCCTTGAAAATCTCCAGAAAAAATGAATTTGAAAAGTTAGAGAAGAAGCATATTCCATGCATCACGTACAACAATAATAGGTGCAATTGCGTGCAAAATATTTGTTCCATCAAAAGTACATACATCAAAGCATGCAATCAGTGTGCACAAGAAATGGATATTTAAAGGTGTCTCTACACAGTAGCCACAAAACAAGAGGGCACCTAGTGGTTGATAACTGACTCAGATAGTAGCACATTATGCATGGAACCAACTGAGAGCCTAACATGTGCTTATGTTGAAAGCATAGATGAACTTAAGCAAGTTCATCACTAACTCTCTAATGATGAAGATGACGATACCTATTGGGGAAAGTTGGAAATCCCTGATAACTTCAAGCAAAAGCCCCTAGAACTAAAAACTCTACCAACGAGCATGGAATATGCATTTTAAAAAAATGGTAAACCAATCATAATCAATGCTAAACTTACTTCTAAACAAAAAGAAAAGCTGTTAAAGATGGTTAAAAAATGGCTAATAGCCTTTGCTTGGTCATATACTAAGCTAATAGGAATTGATCCAAGGATATGCCAACATCACATTTACACCGACCTAGCAATGAAGCCAAGAAGGCTGCCGTAGAGGTAGTTGAACCCGAAATTGAAGCAAATTGTCAAGGATGAATTAGAGCAACTCCTCAAGGAAGGGTTCATCTATCCCATCATGGATAGTGAGAGGGTTAGCCCACTCATAATTATGCCAAAGAAAGGTGGCAAGTGGTGGGTCTACATCAACTTCAGGCTGTTGAATATGGCAATGTTTAAAGATCATTTTCCATTGTCATTTGTGGATTAAGTGTTGGAAACCATATCCAAGCATTGCTATTATAGCTTCTTGGATGGTTATAGTCACTATAAACAAATCCAAATTACACTAGAAGATCAAGCCAAGACAACATTCATGAGTCCCTAGGGGACTTTTGCATAATGTAAGATGCCATTTGGTCTATGCAATGCCCATGCAACATTTCAATGCCAAGTCCTTAGTATTTTTCAATAGAAAATCGAAAGTGGTATGGAAGTCTTCATGGACAAGTTCTCCACCCATGGAGCTATGTTTGGATAAGCCTTGGACCACCTTGAGCAAGTACTAAAAAGATGTGTGAAAATAAATTTGTGACTCAATTAGCAAAAAAATCACCTTATGGTCCAAGAAGGCATTGTGTTGGGGCATTGAATTTCACAAGAAGGGATTAAGGTAGATCAAAAAAAGATAAGGGTGATCCAAGGAATTACACGTCAACCAAAGATAGTCAAAGATGTTAGATCATTCCTTGGACATACTGGCTACTACTGGCAATTCATAGAGAATTTCTCTAAGATTGTAAAGCCATTGTTCAAGCTGATGAAGAAAGATGCTCCATTCATTTGGACCAAGGAATGTGAACATGCATTCCAATAGCTGAAGAAAAAATTCATAGAAACTCAAATTCCATGAGCACTAGACAAGTCTAGACCATTTCACATAATGATGGATGCATCTAATGATGCTTTAGGAGCTATGCTTACGTAGTTGGATGATAAAAAACGTCCATATTACATCCACTGCGTGAGCCGAAGCATTGTGGGTACACAGTTGAATTACACCACAACTGAAAAAGAACTAATGGCAATGGTGTATATTCTTAATAAGCTCAAGCACTATGTGCTTGGCTATAAAGTATTTGTGCACACAAACCACAATGCCATACGCTTCCTAATGAATAAGCTAACAATGAGCCCTTGTATCATACGATGGCTTATGATCTTACAAGAATTTGATCTCATGATGGTAGATTGAAAAGAGATCGAGAATGTGATCGTTGACCACCTCTCTTAATTAAGATGGGGTAACAAAGAGAAAGAGAGCCCACTCTCTGATCAGTTTTTAGATGAAATCCTCTTTACAGGAGCAATAAGTGACCAAGTGCACATAGAAACAAAATGGTATGACGACATCCTCATTTACCTTCTCACTCAGGAGATGCCACAAGATCTTGACTTTAGAAAGAAGCAACAATTTCTTCATCAGGCCAAATACTTCATGGAAATCAATAGACACCTCGACAAGGTCTGCGCTAATGGCCTAATTCATTAGTGTGTCCTTGATGAAGATCAACTACACATTCTCTAGGATGCTCATGAAGGACCTTGTGGAGGCCACTACGTAGGGAGATAAATGGCCATAAAAATCCTGATGGCAAGATACTATTGGCCTATAATATTCAGGGATGTCCACTAGTTTGTTCAATCTTGTAAACATTGTCAACGAGATGGTGGGATGACTACACGAATGGAAGGTCCTCAACAGTGGATTCAATCACTTGAGCCTTTTGACATATGGAGCATTGACTTCATGGATCCCATCACATCCATGTCTAATTGAAAGGCATACATCATTGTAGTGGTTAACTACTACACAAAGTGGGCAAAAGTAGCAACCATTACTAACTGTACATCATCCACTGCTGCTAGATTTATACAACAAAATGTTGGTGCCATGTGCACTAATTTCTAACAATCAAACTCATTTCACAAGTGCCACTTTTCGAAAGTTGATGCAATGCTTGGGGGTTGAACATAAATTAACAACACCCTATCATCCCCAAGCTAACAGTCAAGCAAAGGTAACTAACCAGGAGGTCACAAAAATCCTAACATGGACCATTAGCAAATATAGGAAAGATGGGAGTACAAAACTCAATGATGCCCTCTAGGCTTATCGCTCAACATGAAAATTTCCTATTGGCTATTCTCCCTGTAAGCTAGTATATGGAAAACTTCCAACACTCCCAATTCAATCCAAGCTCTGTACACTCTCAATAGCCTATGATCTGAATCTTGAGCTAAGTTTAGCACAGAGAGAAAGGCTAATCAACCTAAATGTACTAAATGAAAATCGATTGGTGGCCCTATCTTTGAATGAGATGCACAACGCATTTAACAAGAAATGTCATGACCTAAGAATACAAAAGGTAAAACTTCAACCAGAAGATAAGGTTCTCTATTGGAATCCCACACATGTACCCCAGAAAACAAAGTTCCAAACATTGTGGAAGGGACCTTATATAATTGATCAAACGTTTCCTTATGAGGTCATGTTAATTTACAAACCTGGGAGCCTAAATAAAAAGTAGTTGATCAACATCCAATAAGTGAAACCTTTCCTAGAACTAAGACAAGCCAGTGCAACTACCACCTTAATGGATGGACAATCATGTTCAATTTTTTAGATCTCCTCCTTCCAACTTAGTTATGGGGGAGATGGCCATCTATGCTAACAATCCATATGGCTTCTTAGTTTTTCTACTTTTTGTTTTCCACATTTTTGATTTTACAAGTTATTTATATTACAAATTTTGATTTTCAATTTCTTCTATTTTTTGCCATTTTTTGTTTTGCATCATTATTAGTATATTTGAACCTTTCTTGATTATTTTACACTTTTTTATATATCTTACCTTGTTTTGTTTTATTTGAGTGTGACTTTTCATCGTTCTTGTTAATAAAAGTGTTTTATTACTGTAGGAAAGAGTACCACTATTGCTATTTACTAATGATGGTTGTGCTTAATATTGTGATTTTCAATGTTTGGTTTCTATTATTGAATTCTGATGTCTAATGACTATGACATAGTTTATTTTTTATGGAATAGGCAGTGAGTCCACATCATCTGCCCATCCAAAAAACTTTATGGTTTTCCTTGTTTTGGGAATTTGAGGTCCCTTCTATTAAAGAAACTTTTAATCAATTGGTGACCTTGGTAGTTCTGGAATTGGGAAGGATTCAAAGGTTTGTAGAGGGTGTGACTTTAAGGGGACTTAATACTCTTTATACTCTTCTACTTGCTTGAGTGCTTGAGTGTTTTTCATGAACTTCTTACCATTCCATTTCAACCGCTCCAGGAAGTCAAATAAAGTCTTTGCATGGTGTGGTTCCCATCTAAAAATTCAAAAAAAAAAAAACATGATGGGAATTCAAAGCACACCCCTTAGACAAATAAATAGGCTACAAGCATTAGTTATGGGACTAGAAAGACATGCACCCATGCCTGAAGGTCCCCTCTAACTAAGGCCCTTTCTCACTTCCTACTTCCCTTTTCTTCTCTTTATGGAACAGTGGTTGTTTTGTGGAAACACTCTTGTGTCTTGAGGGGGTGGATCAGTCTTATAGTGGTGATGTGAAGTCATTGAAAGTGGCTGGTTTTGGTTTGGACTAAGGATGGATCTTTTTAGATCATTTTAAACATATCTTCCAGAAGGAACTTCTTATGACCTTAATTCAGGATTCCATTACACCTCCTTAGTCATCCATCTATGCTGCAATAACTCATCTCATGGTCGGGTTCTATGTTATGATCTATGTCTTAGTTTGATGTGTTTGAATTCTTGGATAGATTCTTTTTTGTTGGTCCTTAACTTTTCATGACCATTAATTAACTGTGGGGCCCACGAACTCCTTAATTAAGGTTATGCAAGGGTAACAAGGGCATGAGCCTGCTATGGGGAGGACCCACTTGTATATCTCTTGGTTTGGTTAGTTAAGTCCCTTACCTTAGACATTGCTATAATCCTATCTTTCACATATTCCATTATGCAAATCACTGTGTGCTTCTTGATCTCTCATTTTCCACCCTCTTTTTCCATTTTCTTAATTTTCTCAATTTTTGGAACTTCAACATCCTCTTCTAACATTTTCATCATGTTCATGGTTGTTTGGGCTTCCATTTGATCCCAATTTTTTTCAAAATCTCTTTGTAATTTTCAAGTTTTGACTAAGTTAACAAAAGTCAATGGTGGTCAACAATTGCATTGATGAGGCCCCATCAACATAGCCAACCGTGTCGACTGGGCGCCGTTGACGAGGCCCCATTGACACATCACAAAAACTCTATATATACTATCGCAAACTTTGAAATTCTTATCACTTGCTTCATAATGCTAAGGGAGTTTTTGCCATTTTTTAGAGCCTAAAACCCTCCAGACCCCATAAGTTTCCAACCATTTGCCCAAATCACTCCATTCTTTGATCCTGTAGCTATTGGAGGTAAACTCTTTATCATGGGAGCCATAAATCTTAAGGTTTTCAATGAAATTTTTGTTTTTGAAAATCTTTCTAACTTCCCTAGAGGGTTAATAAATTTAACAATATACAAACATCAATTTTTTTAAGAGTTAACCCTTCCAACATCCTCTAGGATGATTTATTAATAATAAAACATAGATAAATTAATGATTAAATTAATTAAATCAACCATAATCACAACTTAGCCAAGTGTAACTATCCTAAGGAGATAAGGTTATCCCAATTGTTTCATGTTACACAACAAATTGCTAACCCATGGTCTTATTATAATTACAAATGGCACCAAGATTGAAACACCTACAGGAAGGAGAACCCTCTAAACCAAGGGAGAAATGGCCCAAAGCTGGAAAGGACCAACAAGAACAAGCCTAGGAACCACCAGAGGAAACCCATGCAACGTGACCTCTTTGAGAGGAGCCCAAAGTGTAATTTGTTTAACAGATTCCAAAAGAAGAAGTGTCAATAGAGCAACCACAGTGAGGGGAAGCACCAAGACCCATGCCAAGGCTTAGAGTCACTTTAACTCAAGATTTCCTTGACATCATCAGACCCTGAGAGATCCAACTCTTAGTTCTCGAAGAATTGAACTTTGGATCATTTTTAGAAAAAAGCTCCAATAGAAGTCAAAACACAATTGCAAACCTCTCTCATGTGGCCAATCATCACCTCTAGTGGGGAGTGGTACATGGGAGAGACATATCTCTTCTAGAACAACAAAAAGCTAGGGTCCACAGTAAAAATCATGGATATTTAGGTGTTCTACTTGGCCAAGGCTATTGCACAGGCACTGGGGTTGCCTGATATTGGGACATAGTTAGCAGAGCTATCAACACAAGGTGACCCTTAGGCCAAAAAGGAGTGAACTTAGTGGTGTTACAAGGTCGACCATAAGGAGTTCAATGCACTCACATCGATAGAGCGCATCTACTTCAAGATAGTAGCCTATCACCTCAATTTGATAGTAAGGCCTAGCAAGGTGATTGCCTTTTTTGCCCAAGCATGTGCTGCTCTAAGCAGGAAATTTCCTGAAACCATCCACAACTAATCTATTCAGAGATCGAAAAGCACTTTAAGGAAAATGAATGTGGAAGGAAAACCTTGCCATTTCCATGCCTCATCTAGAAACTTTGCAAAAGGACAGAAATCATCTACTATGCCAATGACACAATCAAATATGCTCCTTTGGCTTCATGGCCTAAAATCATGAAAGATACGACACCTACCACAACTAAAGGAGAGGAGTAGCCACCACCTCCATCGCTTACTTAAGAAACAATGCTAGAGGTCCACATAGCCATTAAATGCTCATGCGAAATTTGAGAGCAACTCTTGTATGACCAAGAGCAGTGTACAAGGACAAGTAGTGTGGACCCATCTATGTATTGACTAGCAATGAGTCACCTTAATAAGATGGCTTGGACAATCGGCTAGATGAAAAGGGGTGGGCCAATATTCTCTGCCCAACAAACACATTTTCCTATGATATTTAATCCTAATGCTCAAGAAGTGATAATGTTATTATCACAATACCATTTATTCCTAGAAATCTTTGGGAATGTCACCTCTAAGTGCATTTGGAGAAAGGTGAAGGGGCCACTATACTAGTGATGTAGCACCAAGGGTAAGAAACTATAGTTGAAGTAGTTGTTGATTGCATCATTGAAGTGCTTGATGCACTTGCGGCATCTATACTAGACATATTTTCACTTCAAGATGTGTAGACTTTCGTAGGCATCATTAGTGGAAGATTGAGTGCAACCCAGCATGAGGAATTGCTAGATTGACTAATAGTAACTGGGTAACTGATTTTGGATATCTTTGATTTTCTAGATAACATCACTGCAACCCAGTTGAAGCTATTGAAAGTAAGAGGCAGATGCATCATCTTGGAGGGACAACTTGAAACGGCTCAGACATAGAATTAATGCTTAACAATAGAGGTTGCCGAATTATGTGTTCATCTTACTGATCCCACACTCCTCAAGCTAGCAATAACTAGAGATGAAGCTTTTCGATAGCTTCAGCAAAGACTAAAACAAGTTAAGGAGAAATTTGTGATGGCCATTTTCAATCAATTTGTGGCGAAAGTAAAGACCTATTCAATTCAAAAGGACTTTGTTTAGATGCGCTAGGAGAATGAGGCACTAACTACAGAAAATCATTGCCTACGCAATGTTGATGCCCAAAAAGAACAAATGTAGGAATTCATTCATCAATAGTAGGAGCAACTAGCTAGGGTCAATATTAAATTGAGAAAATTGACCATAGAAAATTGAAATTTATGTATGGAGGAAGTTCGTGCCTTATGCCAAAAGTTTGCCATTGAGATCACCACCTAGAAAAATGAAGCTTTGAAGTTTGAAAAAGTTAAAAATTACTATAGATACTAGATTGGCTTGCAAAATGAAGTAAATGAGAAACACATCTAGATGACAAAGGTAAAAGTAAATGAAGCCCTCTAGAAAATTCAACAAGGAAGAGAAGTATGGCAACCCATCATTGATGGGATTGATGCTTATAACAAAGTGAAGGGCCACCTAAAGGAGTTGCAGATTAAAGAGATGATAGAATACATGGAGTTGGCTAACCTTTACTATGTGAACCTGGCAATGTTGACTGCCAGACAACCATAGTCAGAATTGGAAAAATAAGTGGCCAACTCGTATTTTCTATACAAGGTAGAGTTCAAGCACCATAAAGACACCAAGTAGAAGCTTGAGACTGCAAATGCTGAACTCAAAGTTCTCAGGGCATGATTCATGGATCAACAATCAACTACAAAGAACTTGACCAAAAGAATGAAAGATTACCAGGAGTTGAAGGATGCAGTTAGAGTATTTGACATTGAATGCAAATAATTCGTTGCCTGCTTTATCAATGCAAAGGAGTTCTTTCCAGCAATCCCATGTTCCTAAGATGTGCCTGTTCCAACCCATATTGACGAAGGTACATGGATGATGCACAATCCTAGAAGTAAGGAGAAGAAAATGAAGGCATTGCTGGATGCTTTCTGCCTCCCACCAGAAGTTGCAGCAGCAGCAGGATAGCCATAGTCGCCTCGACTGCTGCACATGCTTGAAGCTAGTGAAGGTTGCTTAGAACCTCAAGAGCCACCACCTCCTAGGACCGTTTGACCTTCTCCACCAACCTCACACCATTAGAGGGCATGTTGTCCAAGTTTAAAGTGTCACGCCATGGTGTTCAATTTTGTGTCATGAACACCATAATTTTTCTAATGTGTTGATCTGTACACTCAGGTACTCAGTTTTATCAAGTCAATTTGTTTTGTCTTGTTTTGTTAAGAGTTAGACAATAATCCCGTACCTTCCCAATTTTATAAAGGAACTCAAGGACGAGTTTTCATTCAGTCATGGGGTATGACAAGTCATGGTTTGGTTGCATCAACAAGGCCTTGTCAATGACGCCTCGTTGATGCATGTAATGATGCATCAACAAGGCCCCATCAAAATAGGGTTCGCTTTTTAGCTATAAATACACACTTACTAGCCACATTTATGGCAATCAAATTCATAGTAGTAGTTTAACTCTTATAATTTTTACATTTACAAGTTAGAATGTTTCTGCCAAGTGCTCGCAATAGGAGTCATTCAGTGTATGGATCTTTATTTAAACATTGTTGTACCTAAGCACAACAGTGTGTGCAACAATAAAGATGAGCTTTCTGATAAACCTTGTAGCATTTTGGAAAGATTAAATATTTCATTTATGCATTTAATGTTTTCAATTAGCTGTTCAATATTTTTTAGTAACTAACCTAATTAAGATAATTAAGCAAGATAAGCTATACAGATTAAATATATAAGTATGACCGCTTCGAGCGTGACATGTATTCGCTTGGTAATCTCAATAGCATTAGTGCTTGGTATGCTCGGTAGCATAGCGCTTGGTAACCCAGCAGTGAATACGTGGGTTTAGGACATGTACAGAAAGTGGAAATAGATGCTTATATTAGGATTAGTTGGAGACTAATTAGTTAGTTAATTTAGATTAGTCATTAAATTACTCTATCTCTCTCTCTCTCTCTCTCTCTTCAAGCACCCAAAAACATAAAACATAAAATGATAAAAATGATATGCCTTGATTACTCTTAACCATGCCATTATGCTTCACAAGTGTAATCGGGAAGACAATGAATGACCTTAGGGCAAGGTTTGATTCCTAGAAGACTAGTGTACTAGAAATTGTAAAGTCCATGAAATTCGACTAGATTGCGTCTAAATGCTTTATGATTCATATGGTTAGACATAGGGGTACCTTGTCGCTCATCACCCGTCGATGCAGTCTTATAACAAAAACTATAAATATGAGCTCTTAGCCATTCAAGTCATAGTAGTAGCCAAACTCTTGCAATTTTTACATTCAAAAGTTAGAATACTTTCCCAAGTGCTCTCAATAAGAGTCATTGAGTGTAAGGATCTTTATTCAATCATTGTTGTACTTGAACCACACTAGTGTATACGACAATAAAGATGAGCTTCTTGATAAACCTTGTAGCATTTTGGATAGTTTAAATGTTTTATTTATGCATTCATTGTTTTTATTAAATATTCAATTAATTAAGTTTATTAAACTTTAATCAATTAAGCTAAATAGATTAAGTACATAAGTATGACCGCTTCGAGCGTAGACACGTATTCACTTGGTAATCCTAGCAACGTTATTGCTTGGTGCACCTAGTAGCATAGTGCTTGGTAACCTAGCAATGGATACATGGGCTCATGACATGTATGAAAAGTGGGATCAGATGCTTAAGTTTGAACTAGTTAGAGATTAGTTAAATAGTTAAATTAAATTAGTTTTCAATTTACTTCATCTCTCTCTTTAAGCATCAAAAATATAAAACATAAAATGATAAAAATCATATGCCTTGATTACACTTAATCATACCATTGTGCATCACAAGCGTAATTGGGAAGACAACAAACGACCATTGGCAAGGTTCACTTCCTAGAAGACCAGTGCATTGGAGACTATAAAATCTGCAAAATTCGACCGAATTGCACATGAACGCTTCGTGATTCGTATGGTTGGGCATAGGGGTACCTTTAACCGCTCGTCAAATAAGTAATATGCACCAAAAGATTATTTGTTCAAACTACAAATAGCTCATTGTGTTGTTATGTAGGAAGTTGCTAGGATCACACTTAAGCCATCATTATATTCCTCATGTGTACTTATAGCATTTTGACATTCTTATTTTAGTTGACTTCAATGCTACCTACATGGAGCACTTTATGAGTAGTTTATGTCTTATCTTTATTAACCCTTTATTTTCCACATCATTATTGTCTATGCCTAAGGTTCCTAAAATCACTCACATTTGGAAAATATATGGTGTGTTGGAAAAAAGAAAGAAACATAAGGGGCTACAACTCATACATTAATTAAAATTTGTATCTCCACATATATGACTAAAGGTTTTAAAAAATAGTTGAGATGTAAAGAGTTTGTTTTTGGAAAAACTTAAAATTCTATGTGAAATTTCAAAATATACAGCGATGAACTTGTGTAACTTTAAGAAAATTGAAATTTGAAGAATATTTTTTAGGAAAAATTATAAATTTATCAACAAAAAGATTTTGGAGATTTTGTAAAGGAAGATGGTGGGAAAAACATTCAAAAGTCATTCAAGTGACCAGAAATGAAATTGAAATGTAAATTTTTTAAAACTATTTTCAACCACAAAACCTTATTTTGGTCGGGAGGCCAACTCGTCTCATAGGATAGGGGGAAGAGGGGAGTGGATTTGTCACCCTCCATGTTCTCATAGGATAGGGGGGGAGGGGGGAGTGGATTTTTCGCCCTCCATGTAATGCACCATGTGTAGGGAAGCCAAAAAGTCACTGCAGGGGAGCTAAATCTGAAAAGTCAAAAAGCCAAAGAGTCACTACAAGGGAGCTAAATCTCTATTTAATTGACACCCCTTGATCCTTGGGCTCCCCATTTGTCTTTTCGTATTTCCTTATGCTCATGCACCACATGCAGGGGAGCTAAAGAGTCACTGTAAGGGAGTTGAATCTCTATTCAATTGATGCCCTTGACCCTTGGGCTCCCCATTCATCTTTTTGTATTCTCTCATGTGCATGCACCATGTGCAGGGAAGCCAAAGAGTCATTGCAGGGGAGCCAAATCTTTATTCGATTGATGCCCTCGATCCCTAGGCTTCCCATTTGTTTCTTTGTATTACCTCACACGTAGGCCCCGACGTGGGTAACCAATGAATATTTTTTATTATAAATGATGGGTAATATTGAATAGTTATTATTATTATAAATAGTGACGATTACGATTACAGTAATAATGAAAATTTTTTATTATAAACAATGGGCAATAATGAATATTTATTATTAATAAAAATGATGATGATTACGATCATAGTGACAATTAGGGTGATGATGGTTTTGGTGTGGTACAGTATTTATAGATATTGAACTTGGGCATTGTCTTACAAGATTAAGAGGTGATGGATCCTGCTGCTATTCATCTCAATAGAGAAGGTGAAGAACACTCTCTTCAAGATCAGCAACAACACTCATCTACTACAACAAGTAATACAATTTATGGAGGTTATGGTAGTGGGCATGCGTGTGGGCATGGCCGAAGAAGAGGACAACTATGGATTATAAAAACTAAAAATCCAGGATTGATGATTGCAGAGGAGAGAAGACGATTTCTAAAACGAAAAGCAAAATAATGTGAATGAGAATGAGAACTAATTCTATGAGATTTAGGAGTATGTAATTTATGCATTTTTTAATATTTTAAAACAAATATTTATCATAGGGAAATCTTCTCATTTTATTTACATACTTACATTGCATATATTTTTTTTAGGTTACGTCAACTTCAAATCCCCTCTCATCACTTGGAAATTCATCCAATGCAATGATCCACATTATTGATACTAAAATGTAAATAATCAAGAAGAAATGCAGGTTGGTGTTTGCCCATACTCAAGTTGGCAAATAGTTTCATTCAATTTTTAGTTTAAATTTTGAAACATTTTTTGCAGGACATTAGAAATGCATCTGTGCCTATTAATCAAGCAACATCTGTTCTAAAAATCACACACGAAAAAGAACAACAATTGCAAGAAAATCAAGAACAACTACATTATAGTGAGAGTGAGCACCAAAAGAGGCAATGTCAACAAGAAGAAAATTCATTTCATCGAATAAATGAAGCTATAGATGTTGCTAGTGCACCAACAATGGAAATGCCTTCTTCAGAACCTATTCAGTCTTTCCTAAGATTGCAAAAGGTAAGTACAGAAATTGCTCAAGCAATACATAATTTTAATATTGCAGTTAGAAGTTTTGCAAACCCACATTCCTGCAATGTATGCAACGAAATGTTTCTTAGCATATTATTGGATTCAACCAGAAGTAGAGGACCCACATGCAATAGGTGCATTAAAGAAAAGAAACATAATATTTTTGACAGTTTTGGTTGTGAAATCAAACGATTTTCTATTGAAAATAACATAGATCCTGGTGTCCAACCACCTATCCTAGGCTGTTTAACTGAGGTTGAAGAAATGTTAATTGCAAAAATCAATCCCATTTTATAAGTTACACATGTAGTTGGTGAATAGTTCAAGTATAAAGGTCACATAATTAGCTTTGCTTAGGATGTCACACAGATTACTAAGAGACTTCCTCTTAGAATTAAAGACATTCCTTTCTTGATATTGAAAAGAGTAGATCAAATGGGGACCGAGTATAATTTCATTATCAATAAGAGATAGGTTTATGAAGCTTTGATTTTTAAGAAGGCAAATGATCCATACTATTGAGATGTCGAGATTGATATGCATGCATTAAATGATGTTGCTGATACCGGTGATGTTAACATCTTCCATAACATTCCTTATATTCCATTGTCAGAAAAGGATGGAGAAATGAGATTGCAATTTCAAGGTACTTTGCTTCAGACAGATGATGAAAACATTATCAATCACACATCATTAGTTGCACAATGTGTTGGAATTGGAGGTTGAGAAATAACGGGTCAATAAAATTTATTATTGTGAAAATAAATCAGTTGCACATCATTCGTTTGGTTAATTTTTTATGTGTGTTTTTGTTAATTTTTTATAGTGAATTGTAACATGTTGAACATTACATTTTGATGATTTTGTGCAATTTTCATAGTTTTACTTCAAGCTGAGCTCTTCTGTCATCAATACTTGGCATGCTTTCTTATACCGTTACATTCCCTATGCAAAAACATTTTGAAGTATGGTTCTGTTCTTTTTTCAATACTTTTTGGAGTGGCAGGGAATTCTGAAATTGTAATTTTCTACTACTATCTTGAGTAATCTTCTTTTGCTATACCTTTTTTCAATGTAAAGGAACATTTGTAAGTTCATGTTCTCTTTATCTCTTTGTATATTTTGTGTAGGTTTTATCATTTCTATAACTGTGTTTTGAATTTCAGTAGTTACCATAGAGTAGATGCATTTAGTTGTTACGATTGTGATTACTTTTTCGTTTACAATATGCATTTTAATAAAAGGAAAAAGTGTTAGCATTTTTGCTAGCACATGAAAATTATTGGCCAATTTGAGATGTCGGCCTAACTTTGGTCATAATTTTAACATTTTTTATTGCTTATTGGGAGGACTTAAAGAGTTCAAATTTGATAATCTCTTCTTACATTCTCGCATGCAGTGAGGCCTTTTCTTTATGTACATATTCTTTGATTGATGGAATCTAATGGATTATATAACTTGGTAAATTTTAAAAATGAGAACTTCTGCACCTCTGGTAGCCTAGACCCTAGGAAGATCTTTGGCAAGATCATGCTATGATGATCCTAGCCAATGTTGAGGAAAACGACGACGAGCTCTCCACCGATGCACATGTCCTGCCATAATCATAAATAACCAATTATTTATAAATCTCCCCTAGCTAAAGAGTCACTACAAAGGAGCCAATGATTATATTTATCTCAGTTATTTATAATCTCGATTATATATAATGATATATTTATAATCATAAACATAAATGATTATATATAATGATTATAAACACTTCATCATATAAAAGTTAGTTATTTATAATCATTTCATTATATATATCTTATGGATAATGCTAACCGAGATATAATGATTATGGGTTAGCATTATGAATGAAAAAATAATATCTCTAACATTATAGATTATGAGTAATATTTCATCATATATTGGCTTTATTTATTGTGAAATGTTTACCATTCGAATGAATCTTATAATTCATAATATCTCAAATTATAATTATGGATTATTGCTCTAATTATAATAATCTCATAACATTTATTGGATTCCACAATAATTATAATATAATAATTATGAATGAGGTGTTAACATCATTCATATCTTGTCCATTGTAACAACAATGTTAATATACAAAAGCCCGTGATATAATAATAACATTATTTATGCATTTGTAATGTGATTTTTTATATCTCCACAAATGAATATGCATTACAAATATATGTTGTAGTGCCAATTTAGTTTGATCTCTTCATATTCCCTCACGCCCATGTGCCACATGCATGGGAGCTAAAGAATTAGTGCAAGAGAGTTGAATCTCTACTCGATTAATGTTCCTTAACCGCTGAGCTTTCCATTCGTCTCTTTGTATTCCTTCACATGCACGCACCACATGCAAGGGAGCTAAAGAGTCATTGCAAGGGAGTCAAATCTTATTCAATTGATGCCCCCTGACCCTTGGGCTCCCCATTCATCTCTTCATATTTCCTCACGTGTAGGGCCCGACGTGGGTAATAATGAATATTTATTATTATTATAAATGGTGATGATTATGGTTACAGTGATGGTTACGATCATGGCAACGGTTAAGGTGATGACGATTACAATGTGAGTAGTATTTAAAAATATTGAACATAGACATCATATTACAACATTAAGAGGTGCAATATTGGAATTTATGCATTTTCAGAAACATGGATCCTGCTGCTATTAGTCCCAATAGAGAAGGTGAAGAACACTCTTTTCAAGATCAACAACAACAACCATCTACTACAACAAGTAGTGCAACAACTATCTACTACAACAAGTAATGCAATCTTTGCTTATATGTGAAGGTGCAAGGGTAATGCTTACAGTTAACCTTTGGCCTGAAGCAGGATTGGTGAATGGTGCACTTGGCATGATTCACAATATTATGTATCTTTAAAGTAAATAGCCACTTGCATTGCCATTATACGTTATTGTTGATTTTGACTCCTACATTGGATGTGCCTTTGACAATGGTAATTCCCATCATGTGCCAATTGTACTTGTGGTCTGAGGAGCATCTCGTCAGTCATCATTACGGTTGGCATGGGTCATGACTATTCATAAATCTTAAGGAATGACACTAGATAAGGCTGTAACGTTTGTTGCATTATTCGGAGTCAAGACCATTGATTCTTTAAAGATTCATCCTCCTTTTCATGTGCAAAGATACAAAAAGATTTCAGATGCTAAATATCTCCAAAGTAGAATTGCATAAGAAGTTCATTTTGCTCAGTTGGAGAATTAGGCATATTGAGTTCACACTTATCATTGTATTTTGCCTTTTGCTCAATCCTNATATATATATATATATATATCTATAAATTGGCTGAGATGATTTTGAAAAAAAATTGATTTTAACGAAACCCACTAGCTTCGTTAACATNTATATATATATATCTATAAATTGGCTGAGATGATTTTGAAAAAAAAATGATGTTAACGAAACCCACTAGCTTCGTTAACATCATTTTTTTTTTAAATCATCTTGACCGATTTATAGATATATTTAACCATCCCACGGCTGCCCAACCACGATCATGGTCCAAGAGATCGACCCCATTTAATAAACTCCCTACCAACGTAGCAATAACAACATTTAGTATTGGGACGGTGTGAGAGGACTCCTTGCATTTGAAAAAGTTACGAGGCTGAAATGCAAAAAAGAGAAATGGCGACTTTAAATTTTGAGAAAAATTTGTATCAAATTCAAATTAGCTATTTGAATTACGCATAAGGGAAAAATTACCCATATATGAATTAGCTATTTCCGTGTAACGTTTACGAATTTTCTGGAAATACCAGGTGGCGGTAACGTGCGGGAATAAGAAAAATGATCCCACGCGGCAGCCAAAATTTGAAACGGGCGAAAACGATCCCCGAGTGAGACCGCAAGAGAGACACAGAGAGCCCAACCTAAACCTGGGGTTGGCTTTAGCCTGTCGGAGATGCGAATCCCTAACTCCACATATCTAAGCTAAGCCAACTCAAGCGGCCAAGCCAAAGCATCAAATAAAATCCAACGTCTCAATTTAAACCACTTTCAACCGAATCTCGAAACTCTGCACAGCACAGACCAGCGCGGCGTTGCCCCTACGCGAGCCGCATAATACAAAACAGCGATCAACCTTCATCTTCATCTACATATTCTCCGTCGTCATCCGTTGAGCATTTAAGCTCAACATCACGAGCTTTCTCGATCGTGATTCAGATCAAGTTCAAGCTGGATTGACATAAAAAGCCTCGCTTTGGATTGTTTTTGCTTCGTCGAGCTTTATCAATTTTGAGTTTTTGCGTCCGTTTTCGTCTGCAAATCGGCGTCGGCGTCGGATTCGGTGTGTCTGGTTTCGGCGGCAGCGATGAGGAGTCCCAAGGGTAGGAAAGGCGTGAAGAAGTTGCAGCAGCAACGGCAGAGCGGATCGTCGCCGCCGCTTGGTTCCACCAAAGCGTCGCCGCGCGGCAAGCGAGTTAAGGCGCCTGCGTCGCGCAAGCAAAAGGCGCAGCAGCAAAAAGCAAAGCCTCCGCAGAAACAGGTTGAGCCGGAAGTGTTTCCAGAACCTAGGAATCTTGTAAGTCACCGTCGGAAACGGATTTTGCTTCCAATTTTATCGCCGGTTTTGTGAAGATTCGTTTTGTGCGTGATTGTCTTTTTGATCAAACGTTTTGTACGTGATTATTATATGCAATTCGGTGTACCTTCTTAGAAATGCATTTTTTTCTTAGGGCATTATGCAGCAACGTAGCAGGCGTACGTTCCCTCAGAAATCGAATCAGTCGAGTTCAAATGCGTTTTAGTTTTCTTACCCCAGAGCAACGAGTTGGATTGATGATTTAAATAGTTTTTATACGAATGACTGTAGCAACTATCGGTTGGAACATTCATCACTGCTTTTCTGATTGTCCTATTTCTAAATATGAATGTTTTAGATCCTATGGATCCTATATTGAACGATCAACTTCAGTTTAAGTGATGTGTATTTTCATCTGTTGATCTCGGCTGTAAGATTTCCTATCGTGCGCAATTTACGGCAACATGTTAAGAATGTGTTTCGGTTGAGATGTTTTCTCGAATTACTCTTTTCAGGTTTTTTCTTGTTTTTTTAATAAAATTTTTCTGGTTGAGATGATTTTATTGAAAGCTGAAGGTTTTGTTTATATAGGTTAAAAGAAAATTCTCTCTTGAGTTTTTACGGTTTTCTATTTGAATGTTTCAACTCCTAGCATTCCCTATTCTTTGGAAGGCAATGTGCAGCAATGGTATTTGGCTTGTAGTTGACCACTAAATGGCTGCCAAAAGAAAATGAACATTTTTTAATTTCATTAATGTTGTTGGATTTTTTTGCAGTGTTCAGGAGGTGTTCAAAATTATGATTGATGAAGCAGAATTTGAAATTTTCTCATTATTTGTTTTTTTGCAGGAAGATCTCTGGAAAGCTGCGTTTCCTGTTGGCACCGAGGTTTATTTCTTGTTTATCTGTATTCTATATTCCAAGCTTGTAAATACTAATGTTGAGTTTCAGTTTTCTTCGTTGTTTTCATGCATAACTTGATCGAAAAGTACGGATATAACGAGCTTAAGATTCTTTCTATTTTTGGTTACTTTACAACAATTGTTTTTCCTGGACAGTGGGATCACATGGATGCCGTTTATAATAACTTCAATTGGGATTTTTCGAACTTAGAGGTATGTGGTCTCATTTTTATGGTGATTTTTGTTGTTTATGTCCATCCATTATAATAATTATTGATGTATTTTCTGTCGTACGCCACATAATTTAAAAAACTCTTGGTAATTACTAATTTAGTAAACATATATTGTCCTCTTTGCATGCCCGTTAGCATAATCTGAAATTTTATCGTGTTGGCTTTGGTTTTGCACCAGGAAGTGTTCGAGGAAGGTGGTGAATTGCATGGTAAACAGGTCTATTTGTTTGGATGCACAGAACGTAAGCCATGATTTTCTATAATACTGTTGTAAGGCTGAAATGTTATCAATTCTAATACATATGATATAGGATGAATGTTGTTAATTAATGGTGACTTTGTTCCAACATTTGCAGCTCAATTGGTATCTTACAATGGTCAAAGCAAGGTTATGTACATCCCAGTAGTTGTTGCGGTGAGTATTGTTTTTATTTTGCATTCGCAGCCTAAATCTTTGAAGTATCGTATGTTGTTATTGCATAGATTTTCAAAATGTTGCCCCTGCCAAAAATTAAACATGGGCCTGTATCATACCAATTGGATTATTAGTTATGAAGATAGATGATTATATTTATTTTTTCAAAGTGTAGGATGCTATTTGTTATGTTTTGCTGAAATGTGCAATTCAAAAGTATCTGGTTTTTCAAATTTTTACATAGTTATCTGTGTTATGCTTTCCTTGACATTGTACACGAACTGTTTAACATGTATTAGTCTTGGCAATGAGCATATGATAATGAATGACCTGTCACAACATTTGAGAAATGTTTGTGTTAAAAATTTGACTTTCTGAGCGGCCCCATTTTCTTGGAATATTTTTGTAGGTTGCTTCCCCATTTCCCCCTTCTGAAAAAATTGGCATCAAGTCTGTTCAAATGGAAGGTGAAATGATTGTTCCAATGAAGGATATGAAAATGGGCTGGGTACCATATATACCATTAGAAAACAGGTATTAGTTTTTATCTGGTCTGGTTTACTTTTTGTTATTTACTGTTAAGTGCCTCATATTTTCCCATTGAAATGATCATACTTTTTGTTGCAATTACAGACATACATTGGTTGAGCGCATGAAAACTCAAATTTTTACCCTGCAATGTACACAGAGAAAGTAGGTTAAAGAGATACAAATTCATGTCCAATTTACTGTTATTTTCCAGTTCCTGTAATTTTATAGATTTCTTTGAAGCTTTTAAGTGTAAAGCCCAATGTGCATATGCAAGTTTTGGAGGATTTTTACACTGTTTGAATGTTTACATCTCAGGTCTGCTTTAAAGTGTCTAAGTCAGGAGCGTATCAAGAAGTATGATTATTGCTTACCTTGTGAGTATTTCATCCTTTTTCTAAATACACTATTTAGCTACTTTCAAGCTTCCGAAGCAATAGAAATAGCAGAACCCTGACCCTAATATTCTGGGCATTATATCTTAAATTTAAACATTTTTCACAAATAACCGTGCATGATAGGACCTTTTCATCAATGTGATAATAACATGATTAAATGTTTTTATTGTGGGATGGCTGCAAATGTTATGAACATGTTTTCTGAAAGAAACTACAGCATTCTTTATCTTTTTCTTGTGAAATTTTGTGCTGCCTTTCTATAGTCTCTATTTAATTGCATTCCCCGTTAACTTTTTCTTTGTTTAACATAGGTATTGTTTTTTTTGGTAATATTGAGGTGGGTCTATTGTGAACTAAATTCTGGTGTAAATAAAAATGCAAAAGAAATAGTCTGATAATAATGAAGATAGTTATATAATGGAGATGTACAAATTCAATGCATACAGATGAAATTACGTTGTTCGTCTTCCTTTTTCTGGAAACCAACATATATTAGCCCAATTTTGACATTTCTAGCATTAGTAACAGCTCTCTTTTGTCTATTGTGTTGTTTTTCCAAACAGATTTTTACCAACCACTGAAAGAAGAAGAAATGGAGGAGAACACTACTGTGCAGATAATGTATCCTCTGGAGCCACCTGTAAGTTAATTCTCCAAACTTCTGGTTTTAAAAATTATTTTTATGTTAATTTTTACCAATCTTTAAATTTACGAGTAGTTTTATGACTTGACAGTGTGGTAAGATGGGAGTTCTTTGACAATTGACAATGGTTCACTTGTGATATTGTGTCTGATCTGTTTTTAATTCAAAACACTTATTTGGATGAAAGAACATGCAAAAAATTTTTAAAGAACATTTGTAATACTAAATATTGCTTGCCAATAATGTTTGGAGCACTACTAGAATTACTTGGGAACTTAGAAAGTTGCCAAAGAGAGTAGAGTAGAAAACTCTACTCTCTTATAAATAATAAAAGGACAAAATTTGTATAATTATACTTAAGGTTTCAGCGCACCTCTTAAGTTGATTTACAGCTTTTTGATCTCACTAGTTCCAACCTCTGATTTCGTTTTAAGCCTGATTCTTGATGTAACCTGTTACTGCCAAGTCCTTTATTAGCACTAAGATGTTTTGGGTAATCATTACTCTCAATACTTCAGTTATTTGTTTCTTTTCAAATGCTAAAGACCATATGTGCAGGTAATATGCTTCAAGTTCTGTTTCTGCATTGCGTTCCACAAATTCATACTCAGGCTCTGCAAAATCCTTTAAAGACGCGAGCATTTACAATGCAGTAAAATACTGATTTGGTTACGGGCTGTTTATGCATTTCTGAAAACCCTCTATTGATTATTGTCCATCCCTGTTTCATCAATTTATCTATGGTAGAAAATTTCCCTTTGCTTGCCATTTCAAATTATACATGAACTTTTAGATATGAGATGCGGCTCTTTCTAATGTTAAGCTTCTTTTTCTATTTGTCCTGTATGTAATGTATCATATGTCTCAACTGCCTTGCCTGACTGTTTACTGTCCCATGCTCAGTCCTCACAATCGTGAAATTTTTGCACCAAGAATGCTTAAACTGAGTTGTTTTATTACAACAATGTGAAGATTAGTATATTATTACCTTCATTTGAAGACCAGAAAGCCCTAGGAATCTATTGGATGCATTTCAGTCTCAGTCATTCGTTTAATATAATTCCACTACATCTCAATGTGAGACATTTGGATTGAAATTATAGTTTGTAGAGTGCAAGTCACAATCTGCTACATCGTACCCATGGATAACAGACTCTCATTCCTGCACCCTGTCAGTAAACTTATTGCTTCAATTTTTATTTCCTTTTTGTTACTTCAAATTAATTGGAATCTACTAGTTTTAATAAGAAGACCATGCTGGGAAGTTGATCTTTGGCCACTCTGTTCAGTTCTCCAGTTCAATGTTTCTTTAATTCCTTACAGTAAATCTTTATACACAGCATTGTAATTTCTTAGTCCCATTAAAGCACTAGTAATATTCTGTTTCTATTTTTGAAAGACTAAAAGGTGCCGTAGTGCTTTTTCTTTCAAAATTAGTAAAATCTAATGCCTTTAAATTTTTTTCCAACACCTAAAGATTTTTGGCATGTATCTTTAACAAATTTCACAGGTGTGGTGACTTTGCAAATTGCATTGAATGACTTGTTTGCTGCTTCTTTCAAATGTATTAGACTCTAGTTTTTAATATTATTAATATTTTGCTAAGTTTCATGATTATATCAATAAAATGGTGTTTCTAAGCATGAATTTGTTTTGAAGGTGGTTTGTGAGTTTGATTGGGAATTGGATGAGCTGGAGGTCAGTTTCTAGTTTGATTTTTCACATTGTATATACTAAGGAATTTTCTGTAGGAAGCATACTAGTTTTAATTTTATTCATCTTGATAAAGTTGACATCTTGTTCATATCAGGAATTCACGGACGGTCTGATCAAGGAAGAAGCCTTGTCAGAAGATCAGAGGGATGAATTTATGGTATTGATCAACCCATTGTTCAAAATTGCTGAATATATATTTACCACTGTGACTATCTAATACCTTGGTACCTTTTACCAGAAATTCGTCAAAGAAAAAGTAAATGAGTCAAAGAGGGAGCAGCGACAGGTATACCAGAAACTTCTGCCTTATTATTGATTGTACTAAATACGGTAAATTTATGTATTTGAACTTTTCTATTTTTGAACAATTCTGAAATGAGTTTTTACTTTGTTCAGGAAAGGGAGGCTCGGAAGAAGGCTATAGAAAATATGAGTCCAGAGCAGAAAGCTGCTTTTGAAAATATGCGATTTTATAAATTTTATCCTGTACAGACCCCTAATTGCCCTGACATTTCTCATGTAAAGGTTAGTCATGTCTTTCCTTGCAGAGTTCTTGGAGACGAATTTGTATGGCATCTAAGATTGCTATTCTATTGTGTGTGTTCGTTTCTTATTTTTAATTGAATTTTGTTTTGAATGTGCAGGTTCCATTTATCAATAGATATTACGGGAAGGCTCACATGGTTCTGTGACCTCATAAAATCAATTTTCGTAAAATTTTTCACAGATAAGATGTTGATGATTCATGTCCGGTTCAGTTGAATGGTAACTGACAGGACATGCTGGTTGCACAGTAAGATGTCTGTGTCAAAGAGGTTTCATTTGGGAAGAGTTATCATTCCATGTCTGGGAAGGCAGTTTTGGATGAGGAGGGGGAGATGAATCAATGGCAAATAAATTCATTTGCCACTGCTGTAGTCAATTTACCTCGTTTCCACCGTTCTTGATTTTATATTACGAAGTTTATTTCGCACAAGTATCAAAATCTCAATTTTTTTTTGGATCTTACGAATGTAATGTCAAGGCTAGGGACAGTTTCTTTCAAATCATGATGAAATGTAATGTTTTAATATTTTTAAAAATGTTTTTCCAGGAGGATGTAATTTGATATTAGCTGACGACTTATTCATGAGATGAATAATGTGTATTTTGGACATAGGAAGCCAGGTTGATTCCCCTTTTCCGTATAAATCAATCTCCTACTATCTGAAAATCAGAACATCTGGGATCTTTGGAGTTAATTTTCTTCTATACCATGTTCTTTTTGAGACTGGTCCTGCTTTAAATGTTGTGGTTGTTTTATCCTCAAGGTCTTAGGTCAAGAGAAGCGACATGTAACTTGAGACTGTATTATCAAGTTGCAAGAAATTGTAACGTAAGCATTTCCTTTTTCGAGTTATAAATTATATTTTCATATTAGAGGTATAGCTTGATGGAACCAGTTTGTTCTAGCTCTCTTTTGCATACAATGTTCGTGAGTGGGCTTTCATAGTCATTGGATGTAGAGTATATTCACTCAACATCATTATCGTAGCCTTGTCCTAAAAGTTTGCACGCATTTTTTTGGAAGGGTGGTAAATGTGTTTTTACTTTTTTAACTCAAAAGTTGTGGAAATTATTAGTAAGAATGATTTTATTCAGAATTAATTCAATAAGATTTAGAAAATGCAATTATTAAATGGAAGGTTAAAATGAAGATATTTAAAGAGGTTTTACCTTTTCAAAAATTCTTCCGTTTTTTTGTCTTATTTGCCAAGGATTTTTTTAGCAGCAATTGTCTTCAACTGACGGGAATTGGAAAGTACAACACCCAACCAAATTCCTAAAAAATGCGTCCAAAGAAATGTTAAAATAAGTAGGTTGAATGCATTGACCATGGTGTAAGTAACATTGGTTAGATCTTGAAGGAGAGTATGCTCATCATGGTGTAGGTAACATTGGTTAGATCTTGAAGGAGAGTATGCTCATCATGGTGGATTCTCTATGCTAGGATTAGATGGTGATTCTCTATACTAAGATTAGAACCCTAGAATCCTACTCTTGCCTATGGCTATGTCTAATGGCTTCCGTGCTATGTTTTGATAGAGTATAGATGGTGATAAGAGTATAAATGGTGATTAAGATTGTAAACCGTGATTACTCAAAAGTTAGTTGTGATTGTTGCATTAAATGGGATTGTGGCTTGATTTCATGGACAAGTATCTTTTTTTTTTAAACGTTATTTGAGCTTTTCCTAGGAGTATGTTTCTCTTCAATGTTCTTTCTGTGAAAATTAAGACTCATTTTTTTTAGTGTCATGTTGCACAATGTGTTTAAAAATGGACATCCAAAACATTTTACAACTTTAAACCAAACATCAATGATATTATTATTGTTAATTAATTTGCTTTGTCTACTTCCTTTTTATGCATTTGGAAGTGTCATTGGCTCCTTGTTTTTTATTCTATTTGAAAGCCTTTGTGTGGTTATTTTCCAGGAGTTAAATATCATATTTTCAAAAATGTTGCATTTTAGCTATAGCTTTAAGCAAAAAAGCTTTTGGTGATAAATGAACAATTAATTTGTTTCTTTCAGTATTAATTTTTTTTTTATCGTTATTTGTTTATGATTTTTGTTTTGGAAGCTAAGGTGACATCTTTCAATTTTTATTTTTATGTGTTTATTATTTTTGATTGATGTTTTCTTTTGTGGTTAGAGAGAGTTTCTTTTTTTCTTTTAAATAAGAAATCCTTTAGTAAGAAGTGAAAATCTGTAAAGGTGCTTTTAAATCAGGGTAAGATTTGTTTATGTCCCTACTTAGAAGGGAGGGGTTTTTTATGATTGGTACTATGGGTGAAAACTTGAAAAAACATCTCCAAAACCTAGGAGGGCATCCATATCTACATATATATTCTAATTAGAGCTTTATAAACCAACGTTATTGACTAGAATTAAACCCATGACTTGAGCTTTTAAATTAAGAGTGTTACTAGTAGGCTAACACCTCATTGTTTTTGATGGAAGTATATGGGATTCTTGTATCTATATTAAAATGCCTCAACAAAACAAGATTAGTAAGAAAGAAAATGATTTGGATTTTGAATAGATTTTGCAATTATTACTTTTAAATTATAGTAAAAATAAAAAAAATTGCAACATATAGGATTCAACAATAAATGAAAGTCATAATTTCCAAAAAAATAAAAATAAAAATAAAAATCAAATGAAAATTATTTTGTAGTATGGTTTATTTGGTTGTTATCCATGGATGTCATATTTGGGGATTATAGTAGAAAAATATGGGGGAAAATGGAAAATTGGCAAAAAGAATTTGTACTCCATAAGTTCAAGTTTAAGTAGCATAAACTATATTAAGTTGGCTAAAATATGAGTATTGACAAGTGTATGATGAAATGTGGAAAGAAAGAAAAAAACTCCACTTAGCATATTAGAGATAGTTCTTTAGATTCACTAGTCTAGTATCTTACAACTAATATCTTGATTAGAGTTTGTACTTTTATTTGCATGCTTTGTTTGAGTTCACATTATCTAACAATAGAAAGTGAAAATGGATTCATCTACCTAGAGAAGAGTGCACATGTAGGCTGTCTAGAACCCTTGTAGACAAACAACATGTTTTGATTATTTTCCATATGATTGAATATTTGGGGTAAAAATACAATATTGTTTCCAAAAATTTGTATGAGTTATTGTTACATTTATAATTTGTTAGTCACTTTGTTGAGATAGTATTTGTTTTTCATGACACAAATGTATTAGTTATCCAATAGATCCTATAGGTTTACAAACATAATAAAATATCTAATTTCAGTACTAAGTAATGCTATTGGAGGAAGCTTTGGAGTGACTTCTATTTTAGATAAGTTATAAGAATATTGTTTTAGGTACAATGAAGATCAAATAATAATAAGCTTATTAATAAAAAGTTGCTATATCACTATTCTAGGAAAATAATCAA
The DNA here is from genome assembly GCA_015680685.1 of Gnetum montanum. Lineage (NCBI taxonomy): Eukaryota > Viridiplantae > Streptophyta > Gnetopsida > Gnetales > Gnetaceae > Gnetum > Gnetum montanum. The sequence goes on along the minus strand of MNCI01002119.1, from coordinate 974,557 downwards.
AAAGAAGATCAAAAAAAGACATGAGAAAACCACTTGATGATTTGAAGAAAATGCAAATAAATAATAATTTAGTTATTCGTATAGATGAATAATCAAAGATAACTCATGTAACCAACCATATTTTGTTAGGACAAGGCTAACTAATGATGATAACAATGATAATGAAGTCTATAAGAACATTTTATCCTAAAAAATTTCAACCACTTTTCAAATATATTGTATGTTTTAAAAAATACTTAACAAGATATTAAATTTTCAACATTATTATTGCATGCATCCTAGGTGGAAGGCTCAGGAGCTATCATTTGGAATGATGATAAGGTGCTTGTATCTTAGGTTGTAAAGCTTAGATTCAAACCTAGGTGCCACAACTCCAAAAGATGTTAGACTATCACTAATTTGCTAGACTTAAGACTCACTTGATGCAATGAGCATTAAGCCTTTATTTTATCAACAAACTCCATTTTGTTGAGAATAAGCTAGGAGGAGGAGGATGAAATATTAAGCCTTTTCATAAATGTTAAAATGTGAAATGTAAGAAGGAACTTTATATTAAATACTTGATAAAATAGAGAGTTATGTCGTATAGTAAACTTAAGTTATGGCATTGAAATCTCATCATATTATTGAGACAAGGATACAAATTGGAAATTGAAGGAAAGAAAAACTTGTAGTGAGTTGAAACAAAATATCATGTCTTGTTACATCATGTTGAAGCATTCTTTGTAGATTATGATGTCACAGCTTTGATGTCACATCTACAATGTATTCAAGGGTGGCAAAATCTATAATTAACTACCACTTATTGCATTAAATGTATCATTTTGGTCATAGCGTAGTGAACCCCTTGTAGTTTATTTCTATGAAAGTTAGAATTTGTCACTAAGTGCCTACAACATGAACTAAGTGGATTTTTTAGAATCTTATTTGAGTGATTATGTACTTGAACACATTCTCATTATAGCAATAAGATTGAGATCTATTTACCTTCATTGCAGTATTTTACATAACTTAGTAATTCTCTTAATTACAATTTAATTTCTTAATGTACTTAGCATAATATTTACCTTTCCAAATGTGTTAATGATTTGGTGGGATAAACACAATTAGTTTTGAGTGCAAACATGTATTCACTTGGTAAGCCTAACAACACTATTGCTTGGTTTACCTAATAGCTTAATGTTTGGTAATCTCAACAAGGGGTATGTGAGTTCAAGACATATATGGTAGACTAGGATTGAATGCTTATCACCTTAGGCTAGTCTATATTTATTTAATTGTAAAATAGATTATTTAAATTAATTTTTTATGTTTTAATATTTTAATAATTTTAATAATATTTTAATATGCTCACCTCAACATCAATATCATATGAACAACAAAGTGTTTCTAACGCCCAACCATATGATCTACAAGCATCCTAGTAGATTGTGTCATAATTCGTAGATGGGACTAGCATGGTATTTAGATGGTTAAATGTTTGATTGGAGGTAGTGGCTCTTCATGCGTATAGTTAAGTATAGTTGAGGTACATGATGATTGATGTTGTTCAACCATGAACTAAACTAATTAATAACAAAGATATTAATTATTTAATCTAATCAATGATGAAATTAAATCCTTGACTAGCCTATGGTAATGAGTGTTAGTTCCTAGCTTGTCATACATGTCTTGAACTTATGTATCCACTGTTGGAATTACCAAGTATTATGCTACTAGGAAAACCAAGTAATAGTGTTGCTAGGATTACCAAGTGAATATGTGTTTATGTTCAAAATTGATCACACTCATTCTACCAAATTCTATATATATGAAGAAAAAGTAAATATTAAGTTAATCTCATAGGAAATAACATGCATTGAAAGTAAATTTTATCCTAAGTTAGAGTACTACAATAAATGCAAATCAATTTTGATCTTATTGTTGTTTATGAATTGTGTCAAGGTACAATACATTTGAATAAGACATTGTACATTTAACTTAGGTTCATGCTATGGGTGCTTGTTGACTATTACAAAAACCGAGAAATGAAATAGATAGTGTCTAGCTACCTATTGACCAAATGATGCTATACATGTGCTAGGTGAATCATATTTATAGGCATCGAGTGTAATTGCGGCATTGCATTTATGATATAACATCTTAGCCTGAGACATTGTAGATGTGATTTCTTAGCTAAATGATATAATGTTAATTACGATTTTTGATATTCAGCAAATGATGCTTCATCATAGTCCCACGACTCATCAAAAATGTGTCCTCGAGTTGTACAAAATAGACAATGTTTCATTACAAAATTTGTGGGGTGACCATGACTAGATTGATTGACATTACAAAATATGAGTATCACGTTACAAAATTTATTCAAGTGGTTATTACAAGAAATTTAACAAACAACTATATAGACATAAAAAATTACAAAAATTGTATAAATCTTCAAAAATTTGCTAATAATGAGTCTTTATGTTATCCCTTGCGGTAATGGTTCTTCCAACCTTCATTACTCTATTGGCACTTCCCTTTTATATTGAAGTTTTGAAGGATGGAACAAAATTTCTCATCATTAACTCATGGTTGTAATCTAGGGAATATTTTCAAAAATCACGTCCTTAGCCACCACGATAGAGAGCTCAACTATGGAAGCTTATAGGTTTTCAAACATGTAAATCAAAGTATGATTTCCAAGACATTGCCAATGCACTAGAATATTGAAAATCATAAGAACTAGATATTTTACGTTTTGAAATGGCCAAGAAATAGAAAATTTGAAGAGAATTTCAATATAAAAGCATTTAAAGTTAATCAAAATTAATGAGAAGTAGTTTCAAAATCATGGATTTATTTAGAGAAGTTTTGCATGATGTCATTAAAGGTATGAGATTGGTTTAGAGCCATGATCAACAAAAGTCATGCAAGTGAGTTGTTTGCAAAGCAGGCTCTTGCCCATAATGCCCTTATGTAGCCACTTCTATAGGTGTTTGTGGGCACCCTAGAAGTTAAATGTGGGCCATGTCCTTGTTCCAAACAACACATAACAACCTTTATTGGAATCTTGCGCTATGCTACATAAAACCATAAAATGCACAATTGCATTGTGCTAGTGAGATGAGATGGATCGAGTAGGGATTATAGGATTGAGATGTGAGTTATCATCATAATGAGTCCCATGTACGATGCATGATTAAATGACCATTAGACCTATTTATAGGGATTCCATACCAAGTTTAACCACTACTAGTGATATCAAATTCCATCATCTAAGATCCTCCACCATCAAATCACTCATTAACACATGAGGACAACACCATTCAATGAAGAAAAAGTGGAAAACATGCATTAGAGTTATTAGAAATAAATAAATAATTAATCATTAATATTCAAGTTATGAACCCTAACCATTGGGTAGAGGATCACCTTTAGGAATGGGCCACTTATCTTTCTAGCCTTATAGCCAATGTTAATCCCATCAAAGATGCACCTTCAAGCATGGGTCACATGTCTTTCCAGTGGTAGCTAAATAATATAATTTTCATCAAGATTTTTGATATTCAAAAAATTATGCTTCATCAGTCATGCTTAACTATATGACTTAGCCTACACAAGTGTGATTAGAAAGACAATGACTAGTGATTAATCACCTAGCTATATTGATACCCATGCTAGTCAAGTCCATGGAATTCAACCAGGTTACGCATGAATGCCTATGATTTGTATGGTTGGGTGTAGGGTCTACTTTGCTACTCATCACATCATAACATTGTAAAACCTTTAAAAAACTATTAACATAGTTATTTTTTCCTAAGGTAATGTTGTGTAGCAAAGACATTACTTGAAACTCATACATTGTTGGTTCTCAATCTATATTGTAGATGCCATAGGTCCTTTTCCATACCTAAGAAGATCAAAAGCAACCATTTAGTATTATTAAAAATATTTTAACTTGAATGTATTATTTGATATGAGTATGTCTTACAAATCATAACTTAACTTTAATTTATGAAATCCAAATTGTTTTTAGTTACATCTTATGCCTTAAGAATATATTAGATAAGTTTAGAGAAATTTGGTTTCAATCTTTTTACCTAATAATCCCTTAGATTAAACATGTGTTGTATAAAAGAGTAAGTTCAACCATGTGTTGTAAGGTCTAAGGTCAATTTTAATATTTAATCAAAAAGCTTTCTCCATATACTCATGATGGATCATAGATTGGCTACATCGATGAGGCCTTGTCGACTAGGCCCTATCGACGTAGGGTCTGTTCTTGCCTATAAATACATGCCAATCCATTATTTTTGGATATCATCTTGTCATAATTTTAGTGAAGCTCTTGTAGTTTTTACATTTGAGAGTTAGAATGTTTTCTTGAGTGCCCACAATAGGAGTCATTGAGTGTATGGATCTTTATTTGAGCACTATTGTACCTGAGCACAATAGTGTGTGCGACAATAAAGACAAGCTTCTTGATAAACCTTGTAGCATTTTGGATAGCATAAATATTTTATTCATGCATTTAATGGTTTCAGTTATTTATTCAATGTTCCCTAGTAATTAAGCTAATTAAGTAATTAAGCGAGATAAGTTAAATAACAATTAAGTAAACATATAAGTATGATCGCTTCGAGCATGTGTATGATGTTTGGTAATCCCACCAGTGCTTAATGCTTGGTAACCCAGCAACGTTCTATGTGTTCAGGATGTGTATGGCAAGTCGGATTGGATACTTATGTTAGGACTAAGTACACAATAGTTAGCTAATTAGATTAAAGTAGACATTAAATTACTTTATTCTTTATTTTATTTATTTCAAGTACCAAAATCATAAAACACAAAATGATAAAAATCATGTGTTTCAATTACACTTAAACCATACCCTTGAGCTTCACAAGTGTAGTTGGGAAGACAATGAATGTTCTCAATGTCCAGTTCCTTTCCTAGAGAACTAGTGCACCAGAAAACTATAGAGTCCATGAAATTTGAGCAGATTGTGTCTAAACGCTTTGTGATTTGTATGGTTGGATGTAGGGGTACCTCGCTACTCATCATTGGCGTCGTTGCCAGGGACTCTTTTTGTTGAAACTTGTGCTATCTAGGATTAGTGAATATCACTAACATAGTTGAATGAACCCTAAGGTCAACATCATTCTTATAGATAATATAATTACCTAAGCACATTGATATTTTATTTGTTTTGCAAAATGTCTTCTTCTCATAGGCGTGATGATGCGAAACTGCCAGTCCCTTAAGAATCCAAGGTGGTATATACTCATCCAAATGAGTATGTGCCTTACTTCACCTTCATCCTACACCAAGATGAACAACTGCAATGGCAAAATATGAAAGGCAACATTGTAATGCCTCTTAATTGATCTGTGCCAGTGATGTTGCTTCAAACTCTTAGGAAGTTAGGCATCCATGATCTTTAGGAAGAGTACATTGTGCATGATTATGACTATTGGGACTGTTGTCCCACTACTCTGATGATGATGTTGGGTGTGACATTTGTTAATACGACTATCCTAAGGGATGTTGTCCTATGGTGTCACACTTACAAGAGTCTGGGATGTATGCATTGAATCCTTGATTAGCAAGGAGGCAAGCACCCAAATGATTACCTTATCCTCAAGGAAATTCATGGTACTTCCACCAATAACAACAAGTTTACTATCCAAGTGGAGCTCCACCACAACCGTATGAGCAATGCTAGCAGTGGCACCAACCATAGTCATGGGGAATGCCACCACTAAGATAGCAGTATCCTTACAGGCAACTAGATCCATACGGGTACTATGTTTAGCAACCTGTTTCTCCACGAAGCTCTACTAGCCATGCCTCATTCCAACATCACTATTATCCTCCAGAGTATCATCAAAATCATTCACCATCTACTCAAGGGAAGCTCCCACATCCATACCATCCTCCGTATCCATTTTTACAAATCCCTCTACCCTCAACCCAGTTACCTCTTACTCCATCCATGTAGGATGAAATTCCCCCACAGTCATAGCAATGAAATGTTATGAGGGTTGTAAAGTTACAACTGGCCTTCCAGCCAAGTGGTTCGGATAATCGATCCAGGAAACAACCATTTTTCCAACCCAAAAATCCTCCCAAATCCTCACAACCTAATACAGCTAGTCACCCTATATCTCCAACACCCTCATCCTCTGCATTAAACACATTCGAGGGCACTTCAAACCAAACATTACCTTAGATCTACACTATGATGTTAACTCATGCTATCTCTAATTGGATCAAGGCTAGCAATCTTCCCATGAAGCAATCTAACCCAGGAAGTCCTCTTATCTACTTACAAATCATTGGACATGAGCCATGCAAGGCTATTCTTGATTCTAGTTTTAGTGTCAATCTCATCTCCTATGACATGTATAAGGCTTGGAACCTACCACATCTCAATAAGAGCAATATTTTTTTGGAATTGGTAGATCAGTCAATCACTATTCCTTTGGGATTAGTGGATGACATTGTGACTATAGTTTGTGGATGGTCCTATCTGTTGATTTTTTGGTGATCAAGGTAGAAAACTGCAAAGGCAACTTCCCCATCATTATGGAACATGCATGGCTAAGCATTGTTGATGCAAAAATGGGCATCAGGGACCTTTCCTTGGAAATCTCCAAGAAAAATGAATTAGGATGACTCGAGAAGAAGCAACTTACATGCATCACGTACAATAATAACCAGTGTAATTGTGTGCAAAAAATATGGTCCATTAATAGTACATTCATTAAATCATGCAATCGACGTGCCCATGAAATTGATATCCAAAAGTGCTTATACATAGCAGCCACAAAATAGGAGGGCACCCAATGGCTGACAGCTAACTTTGATAGTAGCACACTATGCATGGAACTAACTGAGAGCCTAACATGTTGTTATGTTGAGGGCATGGATGAACTTGAGCAAGTTCATCACCAACTCTTTGATGATGAAGATGATGATACCTATTGGGGAGAGGTGGTAATCCCTAATCATTTCAAGCTAGAGCCCTTAGAATTAAAAAATTTACCAATTGACATGGAGTATGCATATTTGAAAAATAGTAAGCTGGTTATAATCAATGCAAATCTTACTCTTGAACAAAAAGACAAGCTGTTGAAGGTGATCAACAAATGGCCAACAACCTTTTTTGGTCATATCCTAAATTGATTGGAATTGATCCAAGGATATGCCAACATCATATTTACATTGACTTGGCCATGAAGCCAAGAAGGTAGTTGTAAAGATGGCTGAATCTTAAGTTGAAGTAGATTGTCAAGGAGGAAATAGAACAACTCCTCAATGTGGGGTTCATCTATCCCATCGCAAATAGTAAGTGGGTTAGCCCACTTGTAATTGTGCCAAAGAAAGGTGGTAAGTGGCAGGTCTACATCAACTTTAGGCTGTTGAATATAGCAACATTTAAAGATCATTTTTCATTTTTATTTGTGGACCAAGTGTTGCACACCATATCTGGGCATTGTTATTATAGCTTCTTGGATGGTTATAGTGGCTATAACCAAATCCAAATTGCACCAAAAGATAAAGCCAAGACAACATTCATGAGTCCTTAGGGGACTTTTGCATATTGCAAGATGCTATTCGGTCTGTGTAATTCCCTTGCAACACTTCAATGCCTGGTTCTTAGTATTTTCCAACAGCAAATTGGGAGGGGGGTAGAAGTCTTTATAGATGATTTCTCTACCTTTGGGGCTACATTTAAGCAAGCCCTATATTACCTTAAGCAAGTATTAAAAAGATGTGTTGAAACAAACCTTAGGCTCAATTGGTAGAAAAGCCATTTAATGGTCTAGGAGGGCATAGTACTGGGGCATCGAATTTTGCAAAAAGGGATTGAGGTAGACCTGAAAAAGATAAGGGTCATCTAAGGAATTACATGCCAACTAAAGACAATCAAAGATGCTCGATCATTCCTTGGACACACTGGTTACTATTGATGGTTTATAGAGAATTTTCCTAAGATTGCGAAGCCATTGAGCTTATAAAGAAAGATGCTCCATTCATTTGGACCAAGGATTGTGAACATGTATTCCAGTAGCTAAAGGAAAAACTTGTAGAAGATCTAATTCTATGGGCATCAGATTGATCTAGACCATTTCATATAATGATGGATGCATCTAATTATACCTTGGAAGTCATGCTTATGTAGTTGGACAATAAGAAACTTCCATATTACATTCACTATGCAAGCCAAAGCATTGTGGTGCACAGTTGAATTACACCACAACTGATAAAGAGCTAATGGTAGTGATGTATGCTCTCAAAAAGTTTAGGCACTATGCGCTTAGCTATAAAGTGTTTATGCACACAGATCATAGTGCCATTCACTTCCTAATGAATAAGCCAATAGTGAGCCCCTGTACCACATGGTGGCTTTTGATCTTGTAGGAATTTGATCTTACAATGGTAAATCAGAAAGGAATTAAGAATGTGGTTGCTAACCACCTATCTTGGTTAAGGTGGGATAATAAAGAGTAGAAGATTTCACTCTCTGATTAATTTCCAGGTGAACTCCTCTTTACAGGAGCAATAAATGACCAAGTGCCCACCAAATTAAAATGGTATGATGACATCCTCACATACCTTCTCACTTAGGAGATGCCATAAGATTTGGAATTTAGGAAGAAATAACAGTTTCTTCCTTAGGCTAAGCACTTCATGGAAGTCAAAAAACACCTTTACAAGGTGTGCGTTGATGGCCTAGTTCATTGGTGTGTCCTTGATGCAAATTAATTGCGTATTCTCTAGGATGCTCATGAAGGCCCTTGTGGAGGCCACTATGTGGGGAGACACACGACCATAAAAATCTTGATGGTAGGATACCATGGACCCACAATCTTTAGGGATGCCCACTAATTTGTTTGATCTTGTGAGTGCTGTCAATGAGATGGTGGGATGACCACTTGAATGGAGGGTCCTCAACAATGGATTTAACTACTAGAGCCCTTTGACATATGGGGCATAGACTTCATCGATCCCATCACACCCATGTCAAATGGAAAGGCATACATCATCATAGCAGTCAACGACTACACTAGATCAATAGAAGCAGCAATAGTCATCGACTACTTGATTTGTATAACAACATATTGTAAATAGGTTTGGTGTGCCATGAGCACTAATTTTTGATAATGGAACTTATTTTATAGGTGCCACCTTTTGGAAGTTGATGCAATGCTTGGGGGTTGAACATAAATTAACAACACCCTATCATCCCCAAGCCAATGGTCAAGTAGAAGTCACCAATAAGGAGATCACAAAGATCCTAGAAAGGACTATAAGAAAATATAGGAGAGACTAGAGCACAAAATTCAACAATGTCCTTTGGGCCTACCACTCCACATGAAAACTCCCCACAGGCTAATCTCCCTATGAGCTAATGTACGAAAAAATTCCAACATTTCTAGTCTGGTCTCAGCTCCGTACACTTTCAACAACCTGTGACTTGGACCTTGACTTGAGCCTAACACAAAGAGAAAGATTAATTAACTTGAATGTGCTAGATGAAAATTAATTAGTGGTCCTATCTTTTAACGAAGTGCATAAGGCATACAACAAGAAGTGACATGACCTTAGAATATGGAGAGTAAAATTTCAACTTGGAGATAAGGTTTTCTACTAGAACCCCAGACATGTACCTTAGAAAACTAAATTCCAAACATTGTGTAGGGATCTTATATAATTGATGAAACCTTTTCCTCTAGGACCATGTTAATCTATGAACTTGAGAGCCCATACAAAAAGCAGTTGGTTAACATCCAACAAGTGAAACCTTTCCTAGAGCCAAGATAAGCCAATACAACTACGACTTCATCGGATGAACAACCATGCTCCATATTTTGCATCTCCTCCTTTCAACTTAGTCATGGAGGAGATGGCCATCTGTGCTAACCATACACATGGATCTTTAGTTTTTTACTTTTTGTTTTACACATTTTTATTTTACACTTTGTTGATTTTTACCTCTTTTTGGTTTTTCATTCTATTGATTCTCTCGATTTTTGTTTTACAACATTGTTAGTAAGCTTTATATTTTTTGAATATTTTATACTTTCTTATATATTTTACTTTATCTTTGTGTGAATTTTTAGTATTTTTGCTAATAAAAGTGCCTTATTATTGCAGGACACAGTGCCAATGTTGCTGTTTACTAATGGTAGTTTGTGCTTAATGTTGTGATTGCTAATGTATGATTTTTGTTTTTGAATTCTAATGCTTGATGACTAAGACATGGTTTATTTTTCATGGAACAGGCAGTGAGTCTACGTCATCCACCTATCCACAAATTCTATGGTTTTTCTTGTTTTGGAAGTTTGAGATCCCTTTCATTAAATAAACTTTTAAATAATTGGTGACCTTAGTAGTTTCTGGAATGGGGAAGGATTCAAAGGTTGCATTGGGTGTGACTTCAAGGGGACTCAATACTTTTTGTACTTTTCCACTTACTTAGGTGCTTGAGTGTTTTCATTGACTTCTCATTATTTCATGTTGACCAATAATAGGAAGTTAAATAAAGTCTTTGCATGGTGTGGTTCCCATCTAAAAAAAAGAAGAAAAACATGATGGGAATTTAAAGCATACCCCTTAGACACATAATTGGGCTACAAGCACTAGTTATGGGACTAGAAAGACATGTTACCCATGCCTAAAGGTCCCCTCTAACTAAGGCTCTCTCTCACTTCCTACTTCTCTTTTCTTTTCTTTATGGAATGGTGGTTGTTTTATGGGTGCACTGTTGTGTCTTAAGGGGGTGGATCAATCTTGGAGTGGCGATGCAAAGTCATTGGAAGTCGTTGGTTTTGGGTTTGGACTAAGGATGGATCTTCTTGGGTCATTGTAAACATAAAATCCACAAGGGACTTCTTATTACCTCAACTCGGGATTCCATCCCACCTTAATCATCCATCCATGTTGCCCATAACTCACCTCACTACTGGTTTCCATGTTATGATCGATGTCTTAGTTTGATGTGTTGGAATTCTTGGATAGATTCTTTAGGGTTGGTCCTTGACATTTCATAACCATTATCGACTATGGGGCCCACGAACTCCTTAGTTAAGGTTATGCAAGGGTAAAAAGGGCATGTGCCTACTATGGGGAGGACCCACTTGCATATCTCTTAGTTTGAATAGTTAATCCCTTTACCTTAGACATTGCTGCAATCATATCTTTCACATGCCCCATTGTGCATCCAGCTATGTGCTCCTTAAACTTTCATAAAACTTCATTCTCCAATAATTTTCTTAATTTTCTAAATCTTCAGAACTTCAACACATTCTTCCACTATTTTCATCATGTTCATGGCTTTTTGGGCTTCCATTTGACTCCCATTTCACTTAAAAATTCCTTATATTTTCAAAGTTTTCCAAAGTCAATGGTGCTTAATAGCCACGGCGACTAGGCTTAGTCGATGCAACTGATCTTGTCGATGAGGCCTCATTGACTAGGCCACATCAATGTAATACAAAAATTCTATAAATGCCACTAAGAACTTTGAAGTTTTTATCATTTTCTTCACAAAAAGAGAGGACTTTTTACCATTTTTTAGAGCCCCAAACCTATCAGAGCCCATAACTTCCTAACCATTTGTCCAAATCATTCTGTTATTTGATCTTGTAGCTATTGGAGGCAAGCTCTTAGTTGTGGGGGCCACAAACCTTAAGGTTTTTGATGAGAATTTTTTGATAATTTTTTAACTCCCCTAAAGGATTAATGAATACAATGATTTTAAACCATCAATTTTTGAGAATTTGACCCTTTCAACGCCCTCCGGTATGACCATAATTACTTATTAATATAAAGATACAAATAAACTAATGATTAAAATTGATCAAATTAGCCAAAATAACAACTTAGCTAGGTGTAACCTTCCTAACAAGAAAAGGTATCCAAATTGTTTCATGTTACACAATAATTGCTAACCCATGATCATGTTGTGATTACATGTGGCACTAAGACCGAAACAACCATAGGAAGGAGGACCATCTCAACCAAAGGAGAAATGACCTAGAGTTGGAAGAGGCTAGCAAGATCGAGCCTAGGAATTAGTAGAAGAAACCCATGCAATGGGACCTCTTCGGGAGCCCAAAGTGGAATCTGTTTAATAGATTCCCGAGGAAGAGGTTGTAAGAAAACAATCGCAATGAGGAGAGGCACCAAGGCCTATACCGATACTTGAAGTCACATTGACACAAGCCTGTCTCAACACAATCAAACCTTGTGATGTCCAACACTCAGTTCTCTAGGAATTGAACTGTAGGCCATTTTTAGAGCATGCTCTAGTAGAGGTAAAAACACAATTGCAAACTTCTCCAATGTGATCAATCATCACTTCCAGTGGGTAGTGGTACATGGGAGAGACATACCTCCTTTGGAATAATAGATGGGTAGGTTCCATTGTGAAAATCAAGGACATTTAGGTGTCCTACTCAATTGAAACCATCGCACAGGCTCTTGGGTTGCTCAATTTTGAAACATAATTGGTAGAGCTATCTACACAAGCTGATCCAGAGGCTAAGAAGGAGTGAACCTAGTGGTGTTATGGGGTTGACTGTAAGGAGTTTGGTGTGTTCACTTAGGTAGAATGTGTATACATCAAGCTAGTAGCCTATCACCTCAATTTGATGATGAGGCCTAGTAAGGTGACTACCTTCTCTACCCAAGCATGTGCTGCTCTAAACGAGATATTTTTAGCAAACCTTCCACAATTAATCTATCTAGAGATAGAAAAGCATTTCAAATAAAATGAACATGGAAGGAAAACCCTGCCTTTTCCATGCCTTGTCTGAAAACTTTGCAAAAGAGCAGGGATAATTTGCTATGCCAATGACACAATCAGGCATACTCCTATAGCCTCTTGGTCCAAAATGATGAAAGATAAGACACTTATTATGTCTAAGGAAGAGGAGCAACAACCACTACCTCTACCACCTACTCAATAAACAACATCAGAGACTTGCATAGCCATTGAGCACTTGGGCAAAACCCAAGAATAGCTCTTATGTGAGCAGAAGCAATGAGTAGGAATGAGTGGTGGAGATCCATTTGTATATTGACCTATAATGAGTCAACTTAATGAAGTGGCTCAAATAATTAGTCAGATGGAGGGAGGTGGACCAATATTCTTAGCCCAATAAACACAATTGATGAATCATGTTTTGACTGACTCTAATATTAGATATCCAATATTGATATTGGATATTTGACATCGCATCTTAGTCTCTGACATTAGGTATTCGATATCAAGCCTAATATGTGATGTCAAATATCTGATATCGTGGAGTATATGCTGGCCTATAAATATAGTGCTTGGGTTCATGATTTTCATATAGCATAGCGAAGCTTTTGTAGTTTTTTTTCTCTAGAGTTAGAATATTTTTTGAGTGCCTACAGTAGGAGTTTGAGTGTGTACGAGTCTTTGTTCAAGCACTGATGTACCTAAGCACAACAGTGTGACAGGAATAAAAATGAACCCTTTTGATAATCCTTGTAACACTGAGAATAGATTAATGTTTCCTTTAATGCATTTGATATTCATGCACATTACTTTGATGCATTTTCATTAAGTAATTAATTTCTAGTTGTTAATGAATAGAAGCACGACCACTTCGAGCATACATGTAGCACTTGGTAACCTAGAAATGCTTAATGTTTGGTAACCCAACAGCGCTATATGCATTCAAGATGTATCTCGAGAGTGGCAGTGGGTACTTGTGTTAGGTTAGCTAGGTAGTAGATGAATTAGATCTTAAATTACTATACCTCTCATTTTGGTTCTAGGCGATTAAACTTATAAAAGTAAAATGATAAAAATCACATACCTCAGTTGCACTTAACCATATACTTGTACCTCATAAGTGGAACTAAGAAGAAAATGATCATTTCAATTAGATTTCACTTCCTTGAGACCGGTGTACTTAAGAACTTAAGGTCTATGCAGTTCAACTGGATTGCATGTGAATGCTTGTGATTCGTATGGTTGGGCATATGGGTACCTCGTCGCTCATCATTGGTGCCATTGCCAGGGATCTTTTATGTGTGCTATCTAGGATTTAATGAATATTATTTAAATCATTGGGATGAACATTAGATTCATATCACATCTTAATATTACTACAACGATATTTAGAAGCACACTGCAATTTTTATTTCCTAACATAAAATGTCTTCTTCTCACAGGAGTGATTCTTCATCCAAGTTTGATGGAGTACATTAGTCAATGCCCCAACAATACTGAGTGATATATGCTCATCTTGATGAGTATGTACCAAATTTCACCTTCATCCTACATAGAGATGAACTGCTGTGGTGGCATGACATGGAGGGCAACATTGTGTTGCTGCCCGATCGATCCATTCTTGCAATGCTCCAACAAATGCTTATATGATGGGGTCTCAAAGGACTTCATGTTGGGTATGTGGTCTAGGATAGTGATGCTAGGGATTATCATCCCACTAAGGCACAACATCTTAGGGATCACCAACTAGAATAATGTCATAAATTTGTGAAGGGAAAAGGATTCAATGATTCATCATTCCTGTTGTACCAAAAAGATGGTGGAGAGCCCTTCTTTGGGGGTTTTCCATACAGTGAAATTCCTCTCTTTGACTTTGATGAAGGAAGTCAAAACTAGAACTTGCAGTTCACGATTCACAATCCTAGTGCTGGTAAGAATAGATTCAATGACAAAGAAGAATCCAAAGAGGTAATTCAAGGCAGGGATGTGAACAAAAAGCAAGATTGTGATCATGGTTGCAATCACCGAAGAGGGGGTAGCAGGCACTGTGATGGTGCTAGTCCTCCTTCCTCTTCACCTTCATCATCATCATCATCTTCTTTTGGCTCTAATTGCAACCACAAGGGGCAAGATCATAATGGAGGTAACCAATGGGACCAAAATGATTGAAGGAACCATCGAGCAAGGTAAGACCAAGGACAAGGGCATTTAAGAGAGGCCCATCACCATGAACGAAGGGGTAGTAGAGGGCATCAGAGACATCAAAATCATGGCCTTGATGAGTCTTTTCTTGTGATGAGTGGTGAGGTACCCCTACACTCAACCATACGAATACGAGCATTTCACGCACAATCCGATCAAACTCCGTAGATGGACTAGTTATGGTATCTAAACAGTTATTCTTAGGTCGTAGTTCACTATCTTCCCATCTGGACTAATGTTAACTTTGTCACGTATGGTTTAGTCTAGAGTGAGGTGTATGATGTGTTCCTATAGTAACGCTACTCCTAGATATAATGGGAAATAATATTAACTAAGCTAAGAGAGAGAGGGTGAGAGAGAATCTAAGCTAGCCTAAGTGTGATGAGCATCTGTTCCTCAATCATTTGTACACATCTTGGACCTCATGCATGACTACCACTGGGATTACCAAGCGCATGGCCTAAGTACGCTACTGGGTTACCAAGTAGTCACACTTAAATGCTCGTGATCAAGTCGTACTCATTCTACGTTTAACAAGAGTTTAGGGTGAAGAGATATTAACTAAGAAAGTAGTAAATAACAATTAAATAAATAATTAAGCTAAGTGGATGCTACAATGATGGAGTAATCTTGATCTTTATTGTTAGTCATGTGCATGTCCAAGTACATCACACTCAAATAAGGATGCCGTACAATTACAATCACCACATTGTGGGCATGCACTGGGAGAAAAGGTTTAAGAGAAAAGTTGACAAAGAGACTCTACAAAACTACTTAACTTAACTAGAAACTTAAAACTCTTCACTAACTTTGCCTACTTCTTATTTATAGATGAGGAAGCAGGCTGTGATATCACGTACACGATATTGGGTCTAGGCTGTGATATCGCATCCGCGATATCACGTACGTGATATCATGGGTGCAATATCACAACCAAAAAATTTATGACTCATCATATCCCCACGACTAAATGAAAAGTCATCCTCGAGTTAAAGTGAGAACAAGCTCCATTGATTACACAGTGGATAGGTATGGGATTATTGATTGGTGAGAATGGGTTCATGCCACAGTGTGGAATCAAAATAAAATTGAGACACAACACAGAGAATTACAAAATTGGTGGAACTCATGTAGTTCCTGGTGGCGGTGGCTCCTCCATGGATGTCTTTCCCTTGTCTTGTGCTCCAGGTCTTGGAACTTGATGGCATTGAAGTATGGCTTGGAGTTTCTCCTCTTCAGTTTAGGGATCCTATGCCATCCATGCTAATGTTCCGATGGTTGATGGAGTTGGCACCTCCCTTGGGCAGGGTAGTTGCAGAAACATTTGATTTGCCTTGACATACCAAGCCGCAAACACCCATCGTTCCTCTTCGTAGGCTCTAGCTTTGTCTTTGTATTCTTGAAAATCTACAAGCTGTCGAATCAAGTCTGTTGCGACATCTTTTTGTCCCTGGTAGCTTTCTTTAACCGCCTCAAGTTTAGAATTTGCAACCTCCAATTTTTGTAGTATCTTCTTGTGTCCTACAAATTCTATTTCATATTTGGTGTAGGTGGTGGCTACCTGTTGCTCGAGCTCTATTCTCGGGCACCCTACTGTTAACATGGCAAGGTTGGCATACCACAAGTTTGCCAATTCCATGTATTCTGTAAGGTCCCGGATCTGTAGGTCCTGGTTCTTAACTTCCGCTTGGTGAACGAATGCATATGTGTCCAATATGGCCCGTCAGTCAGTGTGTTGAGCACTGATAGCATTGATGTGGGCCTTGGCCATATGGATATCCTTCTCAATGATCTGCTTATCCATCCCCACCTAGTCTTGGAAGTGCTCCTTTAGCTTTTCATGCCGTTTAGCCTCATTTTTCCAGATGCTTATTTCAATAGCCATCTTTTGATGGATGGCACGTACCTCCTCCATTGGGAAGGTTCGATTTTCCTTGGCTAAATGGTTCATATCCTAGTTGACCCTAATGAGTTGTCATTACAACTATTGAAAATGTTCTTCGAGAACATTCTTTTGCTTTTCCACAGAGGTCAACCAAAGGTTGTCAGCAACAAGCTGCTTGTTTTCCTCTTGTAAGGCCTTGAGTGCCTTGGTATGTGCATAAGTTTATGCTTGTGCTACAGAGGCATCCCAAACAGCCTTGTATTTTTCTTCTGCCACCTTCTTATTCTCCGTTAGTAGTTTGGTTAGTTGCTCAATTTTGAAAGTGTCCAACTTGTGTGTGGGAACAAATTGCAAAGGGTCCCGCTGTGCTGCTTGTAGGGCCATGAGCCTTTCTTGCAATTTTTGCACCTCTGCTTCAGCGTGCTCGACCCTCATCTCTATTAAAACCAACTTTCCTTTGGTAGAAATGAGGTCTGATTGAATTGCTGTAACATCTTGAGGGATGTCAAACAAGGATGTCATTACTTGTCTTGTTTGGAACAATCGATCAAGTACATCCTCATGTTCTATAGGAGTCATTGAGGTTCCGGCTAGAGTTTGAGCATCTTGTGCTCCTATAAGGTCTACTAGTGGCACAACAGGTACATTGAATGATTTCTTAATGTGTTCTATAACCACTTCAATGGCTCTTGCTGCATCCTGGTGCTACATGACCACCACTGTGGCCCCTTCACCAATTTCTAATTGCACTTGAAAAGATGCAGCGTTCCTTGAGATCTGTTGTGACCAAGTGCTCTCCCCTCCTCTTATCTAGATGGAAACTTCTCCCCTTGCACGATCCAAAGAAATCATGGGCTGTATGGCATCATCGATGATGCAGAAGAGATTTGCATCATCACGACTTCCCCAACTGACCATCTCAGTGATGGCCTTGAGATGGCTCATCGACGGTTTGTAATCTTGTGGCGGTGGTGGTGGTTGATTTGGCTTGCCCATGCTAGGCCTTGCTTCTTGTTGTTGGCTAGGTCCCATGCTTGGAAGTTGGCTAGGCCCTACAAGTTGAATTGCAATTGGCCCCACCATTTGTTCCTTTTCTTATTCTGGCCCCAGCATCTCAACAGTGATTTTCCTTGTAGCTGGTGGCTTTAGTAGTTCAACATATAAAGCATTTTGGGCTTTTTGGAGAACATCATTGGTGTATCCCCTGATACCAGCACATCTGCACAGCTTCCTAATAAGACAAGGGAAGGACAATGCAAGCTTCCCTATCTTTTGTTCTTCAAACTACCTCCGGATCTCTGTAAAATATAGATGAGGTAGGTTAGCATTAACCTTTTCCATTAACACTACACATCCTCTAGCTGCATATGTTGAAATTTTTTTTAAGCCCTTTGTGGGGAAGAGGTGATAAGTTTCCATTTTGAAGTAAATACTTTCTTCCATCGTCAACTCCCCAAATGTCTTATCTTCCTTGCCATACGCCCTTTCCAACCAAACTCATTGTGCATCAGGGTTTGAATGGGTAGACAACTAAGCAACCTTTGGCCTTGTATTTAGAAGGTTTAATACTTCCGAAATGGCCTGAACAGAGAAATCTATAGTCACACCACAAATGTTAATTGTAGTACCTTGTTCTTTGTTGTGCCAAAATTGGTACGTTTTTCCTAAGTACCAAGCACTGCTTTTAGAGAGGATAGGCCATAATGGGCACCCTTTGAGGTGATCCCTAATAGCCTTTGGAGCAAATTTTGTGAAAGATTCAAAATTAAATTCCACAATCACCGTAGTGAATATGGACCTTTCATGGATAGCCTGAACACTATCCTGGGACAACGTGAGATGTTGTCCCTGTTTAGGCACTGCAGCTCCTCCTTCCACCTACCTTGATTGTACAGTAGTAGGGTCCTCTTGGTGGATGCTAAATGATTGTTCCTCCTGCTTTGCATGTTTTTCGGCAGGAACTTGTCCACCTCTCCTAGGTCGTTTACTCCCACCTTGAGCAGGACCTTCCCGTTGTCTGCGTTTCAAGGTCATCTGCAATCACATGGGGCCAATCGTTAGTAACGTTGTTTCTGAAGTTAGGTTATACCTTACTGCTTGCCTTAATTAATTTATTTTATCTCCTTGTGATGTTTCCCAAAAGATTATAATAGTGAGTCCTTTTTACTTAGGTCGTTTCCAAATTTAGCTTCCCAGTCTAACTAAGGGGATGAAATTATTTTTGGCACACTTTTCCTTAATTTCATAGCTAATTACCCTTGATAATGTCCTTTAGGCAATGAAAAATTTCAAAAAAATTATGTGCTATTCAGTGTACGCCACTCCCCCATGACTAAGCTAAACACTTTGGGTTCAAGTGGGTTTAGACAAAATGAAAATCAGAGGACCAGCGAACGAGATATAGGTACGAAAGCAAGGGACGCACAATCATAAGTTGTATAGAGAAATTTGAAAAACTCCCCCACATGAATAGTTGAAAATGATGTTAAGTAGCATGGAGGGAACGTATATATAGGTTTTTTGTGATGCGATATCATAGCCTATCGATATTTAAGGCACAACATAATATACCAAATTTTTAAAGATTTTTTAGAAATGACGATGGAAATTAAGGACACTTGAATTGTTGTTAAAGGGGTCCAAGGTAATTCAACTAGTTTTGAAGGCACAAAAATCATGGTGGTGTGGGATTGATCAATAAGGGCCTTGGGTGGTAAGGGAGAGAAAAAGGCTATGTAATGGTTCATAGGAACGTTTGAATTAGAGGGGTAGTAATAAGGGAAAGAACATTGTTGAAGATATGTTGAGGGTAATAAATAGTGTGTGGAAGATGTGTTATGAGTGAAAATTACAAAAATTACACAAGTGGATCCTCCCCAAAGCAGGTTCCAACCTATAATGCCATTGCATAACCACACTTAAAAGTGTCCATGGGCACTAGAAAGGTTAAATGTAATCCACACTAGTTCCAAAAAACACACACATGTAAGTATCACCAGGATGAGGTTGAAATTCTATGCTACACAAGACACGAACTACAATTACATGAACAGTGAGATGAGATGGATTACAGAAGGGAATGTAGAGATTGGGACATGAGGTAACTGACCTAGGGCACAGTGAGTCCTGCGTGTAAAGCATGATTAATGTGTTATTAACTTGTTATTCCAAGATCAGGACCAAGTCCATTCCTCTGATCAGTGAGATCGCATTGTTTCATCCCATGATGAGCGACTATGAGAGTACTAGAACAACAAGGTGTATGATCACTTTGCATTTTGTTCAAGGGAGGAGTGATTTTTGCTTTGTGGGACTTCCCTTGTTTATTTTTTTCGATTGCTTAATCCAGAGAAGCCGCCAACCTTTAGGCATGGGTGCATGTCTTTCCAGTGGAACCCCCTAGAACTGCATTAGATTTTTGAGTGCCTTTTAATTACTCTTACTCCCATTTTACATTAGATCTACAAGGATCTTAGCACAACCATGTTGCATGATAACTCTCACAGACGTCACCAAAGAGAATTTGCAAGTCCCCTTGATGTCACACCCTAATCATTCCCTCTTAGTCCATCCTTCTTTATTCTAGGTACAATGAACACAAACTTAATTTTAAGTTTTTGAGAATGTCAAGAATATCACTATACCCTTGAACAGAACCTCTTATTTTTAGAATGAATGAGTGGGTGTAATGGGCTCACTGTCCAAATAATTGATCATTTGAGACTTGATAACATAGAACACACCTCAACCAATGAGCCACATGAGTGTTTTATTTGTAGATGAGATTACTTGTAAAAAGACAAAAAGACAAAAAGATAAAACAAGAAATTAAAAGATGAAAAACTTGGAAAACAAAAATTGTAAAATTAAAGAAAATGAAAAATATTTATTAATCCTGCTTGTTATAAAAACGGGGAATATCCCCCATAACTAAATGGTTGAGCATGGTGAGGATTAATAAATGAAAGGTGAGGATCCTTGCATGTTGGAAACATTGAAACTTGGTCATTCCTACCCCGTTGGGGTTCACAAACTTGATTGTAGTAAGTGTAGTGGGGTAATTTATAAGATGTGGTTCCCTAGTAAGAATTGATCCACTATGATACTTGGGACCATAAGATGGTATGAAAGGATTAGGATGTCGCTCTCCATGGTTGTATTCATTGGGCCATATGGTTGTTGTAGTGTTAGTTGGTGACCCTGATGAAGTAACACTAGGCGTTGGGTTTGAAGAGAAGGATGCACCACAGTGTTGGATTTGTGTTGAGTTGGAGAATGCAGTGGCCTTGGAATTGTGTTGTCCCTTCCTAAGGTCATGTCTAAATAAGGGACACCTTTGATGTTGGAGTACAATGCTTGAATTATTAGACAATGGTCATATAATTTGTTGGCTCTCCAATGAACTGCCTCACTAGTTGTGGCATTATTGTAGTCTTGTAGGAGAGGCATGATTGTGAAATTGTGTGTGAATTTGTATGTGACCTTTTGTAATTATTTCTTCCTAAAAGATATATCATTAATTCCTATATAGTGACCTTGTATGATATAACTAATCTAGAGAACTAGCACCATCCTCGGCAACGGCGCTAATGATGAGTGGCGATGTACCCCTACACTCAACCATACGAATACAAGCATTTCACGCATGATTTGGTCGAACTCCCCAGATGGACTAGTTGTGGTATCTAAATAGTTATTCTTAGGTCATAGTTTGCTATTTTCCCATCTGGACTAGTGTTAACTTTGTCACGTATGGTTTAGTCTAGAGTGAGGTGTATGATGTGTTCCTATACTAACGCTACTCCTGGATATAATGGGAAATAATATTAACTAAGCTAAGAGAGAGAAGATGAGAGAGAATCTAAGCTAGCCTAAGTGTGATGAGCATCCGTTCCTCAATCATCCGTACACATCTTGGACCTCGTGCATGACTACCACTGGGATTACCAAGTGCATGGCCTAAGTACGCTACTGGGTTACCAAGTAGTCACACTTAAATGCTCGTGATCAAGTCGTACTCATTCTGCGTTTAAGAGGAGTTTAGGGTGAAGAGATATTAACTAAGAAAGCAGTAACTAATAATTAAATAAATAATTAAGCCAAGCGGATGTTGCAATGATGAAGTAATCTCGATCTTTATTGCCAGTCATGTGCGTGTCCAAGTACGTCACACTCGAATAAGGATGCCGTACAATTACAATCACCACACTACGAGCATGCACTGGGAGAAAAGGGTTGAGAGAAAAGTTGACAAAGAGACTCTACAAAACTACTTAACTTAACTAGAAACTTAAAAATCTTCACTAACTCTGCCTACTTCTTATTTATAGATGAGGAAGCAGGCTGCAATATCGCGTGTACGCGATATCGCAACCAACAAATTTATGACTCATCAGCTTGCTACCCAAAGTATGCTAAACATTGTGGAGATAGTGTAAATTCCAACAAGGCATGTAAAGGATAGTCGGATCAAAAGACTAAACATGAAAAATATTCCTCGATTCGAAGGAGGATATAATTCAGATTCATAGAACCATCTCCAATATTTTCAAGATGCATGTGCCTTTCAAAATATAGAGAATGAGTGGCAAAAACTTAAGTTGTTCCCAAGGACACTCATTAAAGAAGCAAAAAATTGGTATTGGTTTTTAGAACTGAAATCTATTAGACGATGGAGTACAATGCTTGAATTATTCAATGATAAATATCAAGCATACTCCAGAGTGTCCAACTTGAAAAGGCAAATGTAAGGATGGAAACAAGAAACACATGAATCCTTGGATGCCACCATTAGTTGATACTATTCCTTGATGCACAGATGTCCTAGCCATGGTTATTTTCAACTAGATCAATTTCATCACATTGTAGATGAGCTTCAATCTGAAATGAGAAAAACCCTTGGTATTTATGCCCAATGGTAATTGTCCAAATTAAGCATCCATCAGATCCAAAGATTGATTGAGTAGGTAGCTAAAGAGGAAGACAAATTAAGAAAATGAGAAAGTGCACAAGAGTATAATTGCGATCCTTCCATTCGAAAGGGGAGGTTTGATTTTGTGATAGTGAGGAAGAATTAGCATTTGATGAGGTGGTGAATAGAAAAGCACTATTGCTTCAAAAATTTTAATCTAAAATTACGACTGAGGTTGATCAATTATGGGACTCCATGGATAGCAGATTTCAAGTTATCCTAAAAATTGCTAAAGAGTCCAAAGAAGAAGGTAGTGATCATGAGTGTAGGAGGCGTAAGGAAGTTGAACATGCCTATCGAAGAGGTAAGGCTAAGCTTGCTATAATAAAAGAAGTTGTGAAAAGTGAATTAGATGATGATGGTGGGTGTGATGTCTACCAATATGAACATCCTAAAGGATGTTACCCCATAGTGTCACGCTTATAGGAGTCTAGGGTGTACGCTTTGAATCCACGACTAACACAAAGGCAAACACCTAGATGATTACCTTATCTTCAAGGGAATTCTAGGTAGTTTCACCAGCAACAACAATATTATCTAAGTGGAACTCCACCACAACCATATGAGCAATATCAATAGTAGCAGCAATACCCTTACCAAAAACTTGATCCATATGGGTATTACGTTTAGCAACCCTTGTCTCCACGTGACTCCTCCGGTCATGTTTCTACTTTCTAATCTCACTACCACCCTTATGATTATTATCAAAATCATTCTTCAAATACAAGAAGGGATACCACCTCTTACCCTTATCCTTCTTCTATTCTGGCACATCTTCCTCCTCCATCTACACAGCTACTACTTGCTCCACCTATGCAAGGTGAAATCCCAACTCAACCGCAACAATGTCATGCTACCAGGGCCATTAATCTATAACTAGTTCATCAACTGAGTGGTTCAGATACTCAATCAAAGAAAAGACATTTATTTCAACCATACAGTCTACCTAAGCCCTCAAATACACCTACGGTTGACAACCCTATTCCTCTGTCTTCCTTTGTATCAAATTCCTTTGAGTTCCCTTCAAACCAAATGCTACCTAGGATCCATACTGTGATGCCTATTCATGCCATATTTGATTGGATCTATGCTAGAAACCTTCTTAGAAAGTTAGTAGATCTTTGAAGTCCTCTTATTTATTTGCAGATTGTTGGGAATGAACCATGCAAAGCTCTGTTTGACTCAAGTTCTAGTGTCAATCTAATTTCTCATGAGATGTATACTGCATGGAACCTATGTCCTCATAAGAAGAGCAATATTAGATTAGAATTGGCAGACTAGTCCATCACTGTTCCATTAGGACTAGTGAAAGACATTGTGACCACTGTCAGTGGGTGGCCTTATCTTGTTGGTTTCCTAGTGATTAAGGTGGGGAAGTATAAAGGGGAATTTCCAATCAGCATGGGAAGGGCATGACTAAGCATCGTTGATGTAAGAATCGGCATCAAAGATCTTTCTCTAGAAATATCTAAAGAAAATGCATTCGAGAAGATTGAGAAGAGGCGAGTTTCATGCATCATGTACAATGATACAAGGTGCAATTGTGTGTAGAATCTCTAGGCAGTGAAATAAGAATCCATCTCTACATGCAAGCAGTGTGCAATAGAAGCAGAAATTTAAAGGTGTCTATATATAGCAACCACAAAAGAAGAGGGCACCCAGTGGCTAATAATTGATTCTGAGAGCAGCACACTTTGCATGGAACCAACTGAGAGCTTAACATGCACATATGTCATAGGCATGGATGAACTAGAGTAAGTTCATCACCAAATCTTTGATGATGCAAATGATGATACCTATTATGAAGAACTGGAAATTCTTGAAAATTTCAAGCAAGAGGTCGTTAAACTAAAAACACTACTGGCTGGCATGGCATATGTGTTCTTAAAAAATGGGAATCCAGTCATAATAAATGAAAATATTTCTCTAGAATAGAAAAATAAGTTGTTAAAAGTGGTTGAAAAATGGTTAGAAGCCTTTGCTTGGTCATATCTTGAACTCACAAGTATTGATCCTTAGATATGCCAGTATAGTATCTACATTGACCAAGCCATGAAGCCAAAGAGCCGATTGAACATCAAACTGAAGTAGATTGTCAAGGAGAAAATTGAATAACTCCTTAAGGTGGGGTTTATCTATCCCATTTTGGATAGCAAGTGGGTTAGTACACTTATTATTGTGCCCAAGAAAGGTGGAAAGTGGTGGGTTTGCATCGATTTTTGGTTATTGAATGGCAACATTCAAGGACCACTTTCCATTACCATTCATTGATAAGGTGTTAGACACAATATCCAGGCATTGCTACTATAGTTTTCTAGATGGATATAGTGGCTATAACCAAATTTAGATCACACCAAAGGACCAAGCCAAGATAACATTCACAAGTTCCTGGGGGACTTTTGCATATCACAAGATGCCATTTGGTTTGTGCATTGCCCCTACTACATTCCAATACCTGGTCCTAAGAATTTTGCAACAGCAAAGCAATAGTGGTGTCGAAGTCTTCATGGATGAATTCTCCACCTATGGAGCTACATTTAAGCAAGCCCTAGACTACCTTGAGCAAGTGCTAAAAAGATGTGTTAAAACAAATTTGTGGCTCAACTAGAAAAAGAGTCACCTAATGGTCTAGAAAGGCATTGTATTGGAGTACCGAATATCACAAATAGGAATTGAGGTTGACCTACAAAAAATAAGGGTCATCTAAGAAATAACCTACCAACTAGAAACTGTCAAATATGTTTAGTCATTCCTTGGAGATATTGGCTACTATCGGTGATTCATAGATAATTTCTCTAACATTGCAAAACCATTGGTGGATCTGACAAAGAAAGATGCTCCATTTTTCTGGACCATGGAATGTGAGCAAGCATTCCAACAGCTAAAGGAGAAACTTGTAGAAACTCCAATCCTACAAGCACCCAACTGGTCTAGACTATTTTATGTTATGGCGGATGCATCAAATTATGCCTTGGAAGTTATGCTTAAGTAGATGGATAACAAGAAATTTCCATATTAAATCCATTGCACTAGCCGAAGCATTGTGGGTGCACAATTGAACTACAATGCCACAAAAAACAAACGATGGCAGTGATGTTTGCTCTAGAAAAGTTTAGGCATTATGTGCTTGGATATAAGTTGTTTGTATACATGGACCATAATGCCATCCGCTTCTTGGTGCTCAAGCCAATGGTGAGCCCCCATGTCAAACAGTGGCTGGTGATCTTACAAGAATCTTACAATGGTAGATCAAAAGGACACCAAGAATGTGGTCACTAACCACTTATCTCAATTATGATGGAACGACAAAGGGGAGGAGAACCCACTATCTGATATGTTTCTTGGCGAACTTGTCTTTGTTGGGGATATAACTAAACAATTGCCCAATGAACCTAAATGGTATGATGGCATTCTCACCTATCTTCTCATCCAAGAGATGCCACAAAGGTTAGACCACTGGAAGAACAACAGTTTCTTCACCAAGTGAAATGCTTCATGGAGATCAATGGACACCTTTACAAGGTGTGCATCGATGGCCTAGTTTGTTGGTGTATCCCTGATCTTGATCAATTGTGCATTCTCTAAGATGCTCATGAAGGTCCTTGTGGGGGTCACTATGCTGGGAAATGCACAACCATTAAGATTATGATGACAAGGTACTATTGGCCAACAATTTTTAGGGATTCTCATCAATATGTCCACTCTTGTGAATGCTGCTAATAAGATGGTTGAATGACTACTTGAATGGAAGAACCTCAATAATGGATTCAACCATTGGAACCTTTTGACATTTGGGGCATTGATTTCATGGGTCCCATCACATCCATGTCAAATGGAAAGGTGTACATCATACTTGGGCAGAAGTAGCAGTTGTCACTGACTATACATCTTCTACTATTGTTTGATTTGTATAAAAAAATCTTGTAAATAGGTTTGGTGTGCCACGTGCATTAATTTCTGATAATAGAACTCACTTTACAAGGACTACCTTTTGGAAGCTCATGCAACACTTAGGGGTTGAGCATAAACTCACAATATCCTACCACCCCTAAGCCAATGGTCAAGCTAAGGTTACCAATAGGGAAATCACAAGGATTCTAACAAGAACTGTTAGTAAATATAGGAAAGACTAGAGCATGAAACTCAATGATAACCTTTGGGCCTACTACTTAACATGGAAACTTCCTATAGGCTATTCTCCCTATGAGCTGGTATATGGAAAATTACCAATACTTCCTATCCAATCCAAGCTTTGTACATTTTCAACAGCTCATGATCTCAACCTTGACTTGGGTCTAGCACAAAAAGAAAGATTAATGAATTTGAACTTGCTAGATGAAAATCGATTGGTGGCTCTATCATCCAATGAGTTGCACAATGCATTCAACAAAAAGTGCCATGACCTTAAAATTAGAAAAGTCAGATTCCAACCGGGAGATAAGGTTCTTTACTGGAATCCCACACATGTACCTCAATGAACTAAGTTTCAAATGTTGTGGAAAGGACCTTATATAATTTATGAAACTTTTTCTTCTGGGGCCATGATGATCTACGAACTTGAGAGGCAAATAGAAAATAGCTCATTAGCATACAACAAGTCAAACCTTTCCATGAGCATAAGCTAGCAAATGCAACAAATGTCTCATCGGATGGACAACCATACTCAATATTTTAGATCTCCTTCTTTTAACTCAGTTGTGGGGAAGATGATCATCTATGTTAGCTATATAAGCAGCTCCTCAGTTTTTCATCCTTTTTATTTTACATGTTTTCCTTTTACACATTTTTGTTTTACACATTCTTTATTTTACATCTTCTTATTTTCATGTTATTAATCTTTTCTAATTTTTGTTTGACACTATCGCTAGTACATTAACTATTTTTGCATATTTTACACTTTCTTTTATATTTTTTTTTATTCTTGTGCATTTTTCTAAATTTTTGTTGATAAGTGTCAGGTGCAGTGGTAATTCATTGCTTGATAGTGGTATGTACTATTTAGTTATTTGATCATTGGTGTTTGGATTCTAGCTTTGAATTTTGTTATAGATAATTAGGACATGGTCTCTCTTTCATGGAATAGGCAGTGAGTCAACAACATCCACCCATCCACAAACTCTATGGTTTTCCTTGTTTTGGAAATGTGCAGTCCCTTTTTCATTAATAAAACTATAACAAATTTGTGACTTCATGGATTTCTTATCTTTCCATGTTGACCAATAAAAGGAAATTGAATGAGTCTTTGCATGGTGTGGTTCTCATAAAAAAATGATGGAAAGTCAAAGCACATCCCTTAGACAAAATAAATGAGCTACAAGCACTGCTTATGAGACTAGAAAGATATGTTACCTATGCTTGAAGATCCCCTCTAACTAAGACCCTTCTTCACTTCCTACTCTTTTCTTTTCTAATAAGGAATGATGGTTATTCTATGGAACTTCATGTGACCTTAATTAGGAACTCCATTCCACACTCTCTCATCCATCCATGCTTTCCATGTCTCACCTCACTGTTGTTTCATGTTCTTGTTTAATGTCTTGGTTTGATGTGATGAAATTCCTAGTTAGTTTCTTTTGGGTTTTTGTACTTAACCTTCCATAACCATTAATCATCCATGTGATCCATGGATTCATTGGTTTGAAGTTATGCAAGGGCA
>MNCI01002119.1:878628-928968 GCA_015680685.1 Gnetum montanum | reverse complement strand
CAACAACTCACAGTACTTGGCAAAGTTGGCTGAATCTCTTTAAGATAAGTCATTTGTAGTTTACACACAACAAAATCGTTTCATTTTTCACAACCGCACACTGCAACAGCACACACACATACTCACATTAACTATTGAGTCTATTTGGAGGTATGTGGGCCTTGGTGTTGCCAAAGACCAGCAAACACCTAAATCCTGTTTGAGGACACTCGTTGGCGGTCGCGTTCCAAACGATCGCCAACAGATACCAACTTGGATTATAAGCGTGTCAATAATTTTTTAAGTTATTTGTATTTAAACTAATAAATTATTTTTAATTTGGTAATCATGTAAGAATACTTATAAATTGCTAATTTTTTATCACATCTCTATTATACATAACAATGAGATGTTAGCATAATGATACGATACTTGATTTGGAAGTTCTAGGTCATGGGTTCAATTCCAGTGGGCAATACTAAGTTATATAAAGTTCTAATTGGACTATATATCTTGGGGTATACCTATGTTTCAATTATTTTGGATTTAACACCAATACCCCCTAGCAACGGTCAAATAGATGAAACAATATGAGATGAAAAAGTATGCTTGTCGATACTCCCACCACTCACTTAGACACAACATGAGCTACAACACCTATAGCCATTGACCAATATTAGTATATTTTTATGGGTAGTGATGAGTGACAGGTACCCCTATGCCCAACCATATGAATCACAAGTGTTCACACACAATTTGGTCGAATTTTGTGGATGGGACTAATTGTGGCATCTAGATTGTTAAGCATTGATTGCAGGATGTTGTCTTCCCACTTGGACTAGTGGTAGCTTTGCCACGTATGGTTTAGTCCAAAGCGAGGCATATGATAATTGATGTTGTTAGGCCCTGATTACTTCTAGTGATAAACATAATTAGGAATGAAATTTAGTCCTAAGTTTAAGTAATGATAGTGGTAAATCTACTCTAGTCTAGAGCGATAAGCATCTGGTCCTAGCTTACCATACACATCTTGGGCTCATGTAACCATCACTAGGTTGCCAAGTGTTATGCTATTGGGTGAACCAAGCAATAACACTAACAGGATTACCAAATGATTACAGTTAAATGCTTGAAACCAATTGTACTCATTCTACTTTACTAATGAACAAGTAAAATACTTGGAAATGTAAATGATTAAACTAAGAAAATAGTAAAAACTATGCGAAGTAAAATAGTAAAACTAAGTGGATGTTGCAATGATGAAAAGAAATCTCGATCTTTATTTATAGACATGAACTATGCCCAAGTACACTTCACTTGAATAAAGATTTCATACAATTGCTCAACACCACACTTTAGGCATTCACTTTATCGCTAAAACTACAAAATGAAATTGTAAGGATCTACCTAAGGATGGAATGAAACTTATTAGGATCCATGCATCTAAGTCTTGTATTTATAGGCTACACACATCTCATGATATAAGATATGCGATAATGTAGCTCATGCTGTGATGTCGTAGATACAATATCGTTGGACAAGAAAAATTGACTTTATCAAACAAATGCAACATCACATCTATGACATCGTAGATGCAACATTGCATCTATGACGTAGCAGCCAATTGAGATGTACTAATAGGGCTACTGCAACACAGATGTGATGTAGCATCTACAACCTAGCATCTATGATATCTTAGCCAATTGATGATTCATCATACCACCATGATTGACTAAAAACTTGTACTCAAGTTAATAGGATAGGATCAAGCTTTCTTTACAAAATTGGAAAGGTATGAGATTATTGATTGCCTTTGAGTGTCACAGTGGTGTGTGCAAAAAATGACATAGTTACATGACAAAACAAAAAAAAAATTTGAAGTGGCTCGATATAGTTCATATTTTAGGTAGTGGTGGCTCTTCCATCAGCTTCTTTTCTTGTCATTAGGCTTATGGAAAGTTTCTTCTCTTTTGTCCTTGTTTTCTTTTTTCATATGTCCTCTCTACTGAGTATGGCACAAAGACTTCTTTGATTTTAATTGTTGCTTTGACCTCTTTATTTTGCCATAATTAGTACGTTTCTCCTAAGTTCCATTCTCCGCTGTTGGTTAGTGTGGCTATAATGGAGACGCTTGGAGTTGCATCTTTATAGCTTTCGCGTTGTGAAGGTCCTCCTTCTAGTGGTCTCTTTTAGGCCATATGTAATCAATAAGGGTATGAAATTATTATAATGTTCACACCAGCTCTTAATAGCTCTTTACTTTACTCATACCCTTGGTTAGATCAAGTTCTTATCATATTATGATTACAAAGTTAGAAAAATTAGCAAGAAAGGAATCCCTTTGGTGTTATATCTTTTAGTTACTTATGGCCTTCTATCATTTTCCTTACTTATTATGGCATAAAATAGTTCATATAGTCTATTAGGAGTATGATCTAAATCTTTCTAGCCTTAGTTTGTTTGATTAATGTTAAGATTCTTATTATTTCTTTGTACTTACCCTTTATAGTATCTTATGGCGTTAAGAATTTTTGGCTCAAATTTTTAAATTTTCACGTGCAATGCACCCCTCCACAACTAAGTTGAGCACTTTGGGATCAATAGGATTTAAGAATTTTGAAAATCAGAGCTATGAGGGTAGAGTTATGACCTTTGGAAGCTTGTGTGCAAGAGTTCTAAAAAAAATTGTAATAACTCTTTTGTTGCAAAATGAGGAAGTGAAAAATTTCACTAACTCACATGTATATATACTATGCTTATATGCATGACATTGTGGATCATACATCATAGATACAACATCATAGGTGCCTATGACATTGTAGCTATGCCGTCACTATTAAAAATTTCAAAATTTTCATTGATTTTTCTTAGAAAAAATGAGTTAAATGGAATATTTGGAAGATTTAAAGCTTATCTAGAGGGTCATCACCATTAATGATGCACAATTTTCGAAAATTTGGTATTCAAAGCTCCTAAGGAAGGGATCTTGGGCAGTGAAATTTTATTGTATGGATAAGAGATGGTTAATGAATTTTTGATGTATGGACAAAGTATTAAAGATTATGAGAA
Organism: Gnetum montanum; assembly: GCA_015680685.1. NCBI lineage: Eukaryota > Viridiplantae > Streptophyta > Gnetopsida > Gnetales > Gnetaceae > Gnetum > Gnetum montanum. The sequence continues at coordinate 925,920 of MNCI01002119.1, read as the reverse complement.
GTATTTATTAGATTTTGGATGACCTTGCAAGGCATAAGATGATGTGGAATTTCTTGGAAAGTATGAAATACAAGAGTTATACAAGTGGATCCTCCCCAAAGCAAGCTTGAGCCCTTAGTGCCCTTGTATAACCATGCCTAAAGTGTCCTTAGGCATTCAAGGAGTTGAATGTAAGACATACATGTTTGGAAAAACACGTGTTAGTATCATCAAATTGGAAAAATAACACTATATTATACAAAACCACAAGTTATGATTAAATATATAGTGAGGTGAGATGGACTAGAGAAAGGATTGCTGAACTTGGGGCATGAGGTATTTTACCATAGGCATAATGAATCCTTGTGTGTTATTAATGGTTAAAGTAATCATTAGCCCTTCTTTCCAAGATTCAAACCAAGTCCAAACCACTTTCTAGTGACATCACATTGTTTCATCTCTTGGATTTACGGCCATAAGACTACCACTATTGCAAAGAGTATTACCACTTGGCGTATTGTCCAAGGGAGAAATTTATTCATTGTACTTTTTATTTTTTAGATTCCTAAGAGGCCATGTACCTTCAAGCATGCGTAACATGTCTTTCCATTGGAACCTCCAAAAATTTATTTTATTTTTAACTATGCCAACCTTACCAGAGGACTACCTTCAGGCATGGGTAACATGTCTTTCTAGTGACATGGTAAGGCAACACTTATTGTATACTTCAATTTTTTGTTATATCTACAAGGATACAATACAACCTAAGAAACAAGATAGAACTCACAGTAGTAATCCAAGAGTATCCACAAATTCCCTTAATGTTACACCCTTTGCATTCCCCCTTGGTTCTTAATCCTTTTGTCCAGAAATAATGATCATAGGTTTATTCTTAGTTTTATTATAAAAAGAGTATCATTATGGCCATGGTAAGAACCTCTTATTATTATAATGGATGGATGGATGTTGTGGTCTCACTGTATAGATAATTAGTTCCTTATGATTGATAATATAGAGAAATCTTCACCTTATTGGGACTACATCTTGCCTTATTTGATGTGTTTTATTGGAAAATTGACAAAAATATGTACAACTAAGAATAATAGCAAAGTATAGAAAAAAATGGAAAAGATATCAAGGATTGAAAAGATAGTACGTGATGAATTACCGTTTGATGTTGGCCACGACGTCAGGTATGCGATGTCGAGGCTTGGATCTGATGTTAGATGTTCGACATTAGAGTATATACCCTGAGTCTATAAATACTGCACTTGGACTCTAATTTTCAAAGTAATTCATTAATCAATTTTTAGTTTTCAAGCAAGGTAGTGAAGCTCTTGCTATTTCTTCTTCCTAGAGTTAGAATATTTTCTAAGTGCTTGCAGAAGGAGTCTAAAGTATGTATGGTTCTTTGTTCGAGCACTAATGTACTTGAGCACAACAGTGTGACAAGAATAAAACAAACTCTTTTGACAATCCTTGCAGCACTGAGAATAGCTTAATATTTTCTTTAATTCATTCTACTTTCTTGTTCTTTACTTTAATGCATTTGATTAAGCAATTTATTTCTAGCAATTAATGAACATGAGCACGACCACTTTGAGCATTCATATAGTACTTGGTAACCCAGCAACGCTTAATTTTTGGTAGCCTAGTAGTGCTATATGTGTTCAGGATGTGTCCAAAAAAGTGGGGTAGTTACTTGTGTTAGGCTAGCTAAGCAATCAACATTAGTTTTCACTCTAGTTTACCCTTGTTCTTGTTGTAGGTGATCACATTCATAAAATATAAAAACAATAAAAATTCATATACCTCAATTACACTTAAACCATACCCTTGAGCCTTACAAGTATAGTTGGGAAGACAAAAAATGTTCTCAAAACCATTTCACTTCCTAGAGGAACTAGTGTATGAGATAACTATAGGTCCACAGAATTCAACCAGATCACATGTAATGCCTTAGTGATTCATATGGTTGGGCGTAGGGATACCTTGTCTCTCATCATTGGTGCTATTGTTGGGGACCTTTTTGTTGTTTTGTCTACTATCTAGGACCTAGTGAAAAGTATTTAAATCATTGGAATGAACCCGAGAGTCATATTTTATTTCACAATTACTACAACAAATTCTCAAAGCACACTATGATTTTTGTTTCACTAATCAACAATGTCTTCTTCTCATAAGAGTGCTTCTTCGTCCAAGCCTAATAACACTTGTCCATTAAATCTTCCACAGTATCGAATTACATATACTCATCCTAATAAGGATGTGCTAAACTTCACCTTCATCCTACTCTAGGATGAATAGTTATGGTGGCGTGACATGGAGGGAAACATTATGTTGCTACTTGACCGTGCTACTCTTGCAATGCTTTATCAGATGCTTTCATGATGTGGTCTTCAATACTACCATGGGGAATATATCGTGGAAGATGTTGATGCTAGAGATTATCATCCCACTGAAGCATAACACCTGCAAGATCAGCAGTTGGAGCAATGCTATGAAATTTCAAAGGGAAAAGGACTTAACGATTTTCCATTCTTGCACTCCATAGTTCACAATCCTAATTTTGTTAACAAGGGATCTAACGACAAAGTAGGATCTGTAGGGGCAAGTCAAGCCAGGGATGTAGGCAAGAAGCAAGATTGTGACTATGGTCACAATCACTGAAGAGGTACTAGTAGGCACCATGATGATGCCGGTTCTCTTTCCTCTTTCCCTTTATTAGATTCTTCTTCTTCTGGCTCCAATTATGATTGCAAAAGGCAAGATCATGACAGAGGTGATCAAAATGAGCACAATGACCAACGATACCAAAATAACCAAAGGGATTGCTTGAATAGGAAAGATCAAGGACATAAATGTTCAAGAGAAGCACATCACCATGAACAAAGGGGTAGTAGAGGGCAGTGTAGGCATCATGATTGAGGCTTCGATGAACCTCTATTTTCTAGCTGAAGTATGCTTAACATTGCAAAGGTAGTCAGAATCCCAACAAGGCATGTGAAAGATAGTTAGATCAAATGGTTAGACATGAACAATAATAATCAATTTGAAGGAGGATATAACTTTGATCCATAGAACCATCTTCAAGCTTTCCAAGATGTATGTGCCTTGTAAAACGTAGAGAACAAGTGGTAGAAACTAAAGCTATCTCCCAAGACACTCATCAAAGAAGTAGAGAACTAGTATCGATCCTTAGAATTGGAATCTATCAGACAATGGGCTTGAGATGTTTAATGATAAGTATCAAACGTGATCAAGGGTGTCCAACTTAAGGAAGCAAATTCAAGGGTGGAAAAAAAGGAGCACATGAACCCTTGGATGCCACCATTGCTTGATACTATGCCTTGATGCACAAATGCCCTAGCCATAGTTATTCTCAATTGGCTCAACTCCACCACATTGTAGATGGACTTTGTAATGAAACAAGGGAAACCCTTGGTGTTTATGCCTAAGGGCGATTGTCAGAACTAACTTACCCATCAGGTACAAAGGTTAATAGAGCAGGTCCCCAGAGAGGAGGGTGAACTAAGAAAAAGAGAAAGTGCAGAGGAGTACAATTGCAATCCTTCCATTCGCAAACGGGAGGTTTGATTCTACAACAGTGAGGAAGAATCCATATTTGATGAGGGAATGCATAATAAAGCCTTGTCATTTCAACAATTCCAATCTGAACTTACGACCAAGGTTGATCAGTTAAGGAACTCCATGGATAGTCGATTTCAAGTTGTTTGCAAAATTGATAAAGAGTCCTGAGAACAAGGTAGAGATTATGAGCGTAGGAGATGCAAAGAAGCTGAACATGCATATTACAAAGGTAAGGGAAAAATTGCTGCAATAGAAGAGGTTATAGATAGTGAATCAAATGATGATCATGGATGTGATGTCTATCAGTATGAACATCCTAAGGGATGTTGTCCCATTGTGTCACATCTTTAGGAGTCTGGGATGTATGCCTTACATCCTCGACTTACAAGGTAAACATCTAAGAGGTTGCCTTATCCTGAAGGTAATCTCAGGCAGTTCCACCAACAACAACCGTATTATCCAAGCAAAGCTCTATTGCAATTGTACAAATAGTACCAACAATGGCAGCAACCACAATCATGGCAATTGGCACTACCAATGCAACAATACCCTTATCAGTAGCTTGATCCATATGGTTACCATGTTCAGCAACCCATGTCTCCATGTGACTCTTCCAGTCACATTTCTTAGCTATAGCCTTACATACCCTTTTGACTATAATCAAAATCCATATCCACATGAAAGAAGGGACACTTCTCCCTATTCTTATCCTCCTTCTATCCCTGCACACTCCTCCTCCAATTGCATAGCTACCACATGCTCCACCAATGCAAGGTGAACTGCCCACTCAACTGTAATAATGCAATGCTACGAGGGCTATTAATTTGTAATCCAATCATAAATTGGAGGGGCCAAATGCCCAATCAAAGAAAAGGCCTTTCTTTCAACCTCGTAGTCCACCTAAGCCTTCACCTACAATTGTGGTTGACAACCTTGCTCCTGCCTCTTCCTCCATATCCAATTCCTTTAGGCCTCCTTCAAACCAAACTCTACCAAGGATCCATACCGTAATGCTTACTCACACTGTGTCTAATTGGATAACTACAAGAAAATTTCCCAGGACATTAGTTGATCTTGGAAGTCCTCTAATTTATTTGTAGATTGCTAGAAATGACCCATGCAAGGCTCTTTTTGATTCAATTTCTGGTGTTAATTTGATTTCTCATGAGATGTACACTACTTGGAACTTGCCTCCTCTTAAGAAGAGCAACATCAAATTGGAATTGGTAGACCAGTCCATCATTGTTCCATAGGGACTGGTAGAAGACATTGTGACCATTGTTTGTGGGTGGTCTTATCCTGTTGGCTTCCTAGTAATCAATGTGAAGAACTACAAAGTGGACTTCCCAATCATTATGGGAAGAGCATGGCTAGGTACTGTAGATGCAAGAATGGGCATCAGAGATCTTTCCCTGGAAATCTTTAAAGAAATGCATTTGGAAAGATCGAGAAGAAAAGAGTTCCATGCATCAGGTACAATGATAGTGGGTACAATTGTGTTCAAAACTTTGGGCCATAAAGCAAGCATCTATCTCTGCATGCAAGTAGTGTGCACTAGAAATAGAAATTCAAAGGTGTCTGTACGTAGTAGCCACAAAATAAGAGGGCACCCAGTGGCTAACCACTAATTCAGAAAGCAGCACAGTTTGCATGGAACTAGCTGAGAGCCTAACATGTGAATATGTCATGAAGATGGATAAACTTGAGCAAGTTCATCACCAACTCTTTGATGATACCAATGATGATACTTATTGGGGAGAGTTGGAAATTCCTAAGAACTTCAAGCAACAACCCCTTGAACTGAAAACATTATCAGTTGGAATGGAATATGTATTTTTGAAAAATAAGGAGTCGGTTATAATCAATGTAAGACTTGCTCCAAAATAGAAAGAGATGCTATTAAAAGCAGTTGAAAGATGGTCAGTGATGAGTTGTGTTTTGGGCGACCGCGATATCGCGGCCTATCTCCTCATCTATAAATAAGAGGTAAACAGATCATCATAGATCATTAGTTTTAGAGTTAGTTTTAATTTCAGTTTTCATTTTCTCTCTCTCAACCCTTTTCCTCTCCGTGTATGCCCACAGTGTGGTGAATGTAATTGTACGACATCCTTTATTCGAGTGTGACGTACTTGGACATGCACATGACTAGCAATAAAGAGCAAGATTACTTCATCATTGTTGCATTCACTTAGATTAATCATTTAATTAATTGTTATTTACTGCTTTCCTAGTTAATATCTTCTCACCCTTATCTCATTTTAAAATGTGGAATGAGTACGACTTGATTACGAGCATTTAAGTGTGACTACTTTGTAACCCAGTAGCGTACCTAGGATTTGTGCTTGGTAATCGCAGTGGTAGTCATGCACGAAGTCCAAGATGTATACAGATAATCAAGGAATGGATGCTCATCACACTTAGGCTAGATTAGATTCTCTCACCCTCTCTCTCCTAGATTAGTGAATATTACTTTCCATTGCCTTCAGGAGTAGCATTAGATTAGAAACCCATCAGACACCTCACTCTGGACTAAATCATATGTGACAAAGCTAATACTAGTGTAGGTGGGAGGACAAAAAACTGTGACCTAAGGCTAACTGTCTAGATGCCACAACTAGTTTATCTACGGAGTTCGACCGGATCGTGTGTGTAACGCTGGTATTCATATGGTTGAGTGTAGGGGTACCTCGCCACTCATTAGTCAGCAACTTTTTCTTGGTCATATACTGAATTCACAGGGATTGATCTTAGGATATGCTAGCATCGCATTTACATCAACCCAGCCCTGAAGCCAAAATGATAGCCACAAAGGTAGTTGAACCCCAAATTGAAGCAAATTGTTGAGGAAATCAAGCAACTCCTCAAGGTGGGGTTCATTTATCCCATTGCAAATAGCAAGTGGATTAGTCCACTCATAATTATACCAAAGAAAGGTAGTAAGTGATGGGTCTGCATCAATTTCAGGCTGTTGAATATGGCAACATTCAAGGATCACTTCCTGTTGCCATTTGTTGACCAAGTGCTTAACACAATATTAGGGCATTGCTACTATAGCTTCATAGATGGTTATAGTGGTTATAACCAAATTGAAATTGCACTAAACAACTAAGCAAAGATAACATTTACAATTCCTTTGGGGACTTTTGCATATTGTAAGATGCTGTTTGGTCTATGTAATGGCCCTGCCACATTTCAACGCCTGGTCCTGAGCATCTTTCAACAGTAGATCGATAGTGGTGTAGAAGTCTTCATGGATGACTTCTCCACTTATGGAGTTACATTTGAGCAAGCCCTAGACTACCTTGAGCAAGTGTTGAAATGATGTGTTGAAACTCACTTGTGGCTCAATTGGCAAAAAAGTCACCTCATGGTCTAGGAGGGCATTGTATTGGGGCATAAAATCTCACAAGCAGGAATTGAGGTGGATCTTGAAAAAATAAAGGTCATCTAAGCAATAATTTGCTAACTAGAAATAGTTAAAGATGTTTGATCATTCCTTGAACACATTGGCTACTACCAACATTTCATAGAGAATTTCTCTAAGATCGCAAAATCATTAGTTGAACTAACCAAGAAAGATGCTCCTTTTGTCTGGACCCTAGAATGTGAAAAAGTGTTCCAGAAACTAAAAGAAAATCTTGTGGAAACTCCAATTCTACAAGCACCTGACTGGTCCATACCATTTCATATCATGATAGATGCATCAAATTATGATTTGGGAGTTGTGTTGACGTAGTTAGATGACAAGAAATGTCCATACTACATCCACAGTGCTAGCCGAAACATTGTGGGTGTATAATTAAACAACACCACTACAGAAAAAGAATGGATGCTAGTGGTGTTTTCTCTAAAGAAGTTCAGGCACTATGTGCTTAGATATAAGGTGTTTGTGCACATAGACCATAGTGCCATATGCTTTCGATCTTAGAGTGGTTGGTGATCTTGTAGAATGGTTGGTGATCTTGTAGGAATTCGATCTTACAATGGTAGATCAGAAGGGCATTGAGAATGTGGTTGTTGATCACTTGTCTTAGTTGTGATGGGATGAAAATGATGAAGAAATTCCACTCTCTAACATGTTTCCTAATGAACTCCTCTTTGTTGGGGCAATAACTAAATAAATGTCCAATGAGCCAAAATTGTATGATAACATCCTCACCTATCTTCTCACTTAGGAGATGCCACAAGGGTTGGACCACTGAAGGAAACAATAGTTTCTTCACTAGGTAAAGCACTTCATGGAGATTAATGGAAATCCCTACAAGGTGTGCGTTGATGCCTTGGTTTGTTGGTGTGTCTCTAATGCTGATCAATTACATGTGCTCCAAGATGCTCATGAAGGTCCTTGTGGAGGATACTATGTTGGAAGATGCACGACCATGAAAATCCTAATGGTAGGGTACTATTGGCCAACACTTTTCAGGGATGCTCACCATTTCATCCGCTCTTGGAAATGATGCCAACATGATGGTGGAATGACTACTTGAATGGAGGGACCTCAAAAATGAATTCAACCATTAGAACCATTTGACATTTGGGGCATTGATTTCATGGGTCCCATCATTTCCATGTCAAATGAAAAGGCGTACATCTTAGTCATTGTTAACTATTGTACAAAATGGGCAGAAGTAGTAGCCATCATCGACTATACATCCTTTATTGTTGCTCAGTTTGTACAACAAAATGTTGTAAACAAGTTTGGTGTGCCATGTGCATTTATTTCTAATAATGGAACCCAATTTATAGGCATTACTTTTCGGAAGCTCATACAATGCTTAGGGGTTGAACACAAACTCACAACACCTTACCATCCCCAAGCTAATGGTCAAGCTAAGGTTACCAATAGGGAAATCACAAGAATACTAACAAGAACTATTAGCAAGTATAGAAAGGACTGGAGAACAAAACTAAAACAATTCCCTTTGGGCCTACTGCTCAACTTGGAAACTTCCTATAGGCTACTCTCCCTATGAGCTTATGTACAACAAACTACCAACACTTCCTATTCAATCTATTCGTACACTTTGAACGGCTTGTAACCTTGACATTGACTTAAGTCTAGCCCAAAAAGAAAGATTAATGAATCTCAACCTGCTAGACAAAAATCAATTATTGGCCTTATCATCTAATGAGTTTCACAAGGCTTATAACAAAAAGCATCATAACCTAAAAATTAGAAAAGTTAAATTTCAACTAGGAGATAAGGTTCTCTATTGGAATCCCACAACTCAATGAACTAAGTTCTAGATGTTTTGGGAAGGACCTTGTATCATTTATGAAACTTTTCCTTCAAGGGCCATGATGATCTATAAACTTGAGAGCCCAAGAAAGAAATAGCTAGTTAACATCCAACAAATTAAACCTTTTCATGAGCATACGCTAGCTAACACAACAAGCACCTCATTCAATGTACAACCACGCTCCATAGTTTAGATCTCCTCCTTTCAACCTAGTCGTGGGAAAGATGGCCAATTATGCTAACCATTCAAGTGGATCCTCAGTTTTTCAACTTTTTTGTTTTACACATTTTTCATTTTACAAATTTTTGCTTTACATGTTCTTTATTTTACATCATTTTTTTATGTTATTAATCTTTTCTAATTTTTTTACACCATTATTAGTATATTTGATATTTCTTGAATAATTTACACTTTCTTCTATATTTTTTTTTATTTGGTGTGATTTTCTAACTTTTTGTTAATAAGTGTCAGGTACATTGGTAATGCGTTACTTGATGGTGGTATGTAGTATTGTTGTTATTTGATTGTTCGTATCTAGTTTTTGGCTTTGAATTTTGTTATGGATAATTAGGACATGGTTCCTTTTTCATGTAACAAGTAGTGAGTCCACAAAATCCACCCATTCACACACTCTATGGTTTTCCTTGTTTTGGAAATATGCAGTTCCTTTTTCACTAATAAAACTTTAATAAATTTTTGACTTTGGCAGTTTCCAAAGTTAGGAAGGATTTAAAGGATTGAATAGGGTGTGGCTTTAAGAAGATTCAGTATTCTTTGTACTTTTCTATTTGCTTGGGTGCATGTGTGTTTAAATGAATTTCTTATCGTTCTATACCAATCAATAAAGGAAGTTGAATAAGTCCTTGCATGGTGTGATTCTCATCAGAAAAAAAAATGATGAGGATTCAAAGCACATCCCTTGGAAAAAATAAATGCATATGTCCTTGCATGGTGTGGTTCTCATCAAGAAAAAAAGAAGAGAAAAAGATGAGGATTCAAAGCACATCCCTTGGACAAAATAAATGCATGTGTCTTTGCATGGTGTGGTTTCCATTTCAAAAAAAAAAAAACAATGGGAATTCAAAGCAAACTCATTAGACAAAATACATGGGCTATATGCACTGTTTATGGGATTCATCTCCTCTAACTAAGGCCCTTTCTCACTTCCTACTTCTTTTTTAATTTGGAATGGTGGTTGTTTTGTGGGAGCACTCTTATATCTCAGGGGATGAATTAGTCTTAGAATGTTGATGCAAAGTCATTGAAATTGGTTGGTTTTGATCTGGACTAAGGATAGATCCTATTAAGTCATTTAACCATAAAATCCACAAGGGACGTCATATGATCATAATTAGGAACAACATTCCACTCTCTCTCTCTTATCCATCTATGCTTTGCATGTTCCACCTCGCTGCTAGTTTCATGTTTTGGTTTGATGTCTTGGTTTGATGTGTCAGAATTCTTAGTTAGTTACTTTCAGGTTTTTGTACTTAACCTTCTATAACCAGTAATCATCCATGGAGCCCACGAACTCTTTGGTTTGAAGTTATGCAAGGGAATAAAAGGCCTATGCCTGCTTTGGGGAGGATCCACTTGCATATCTTTTGGTTAGGTTAATTAAGTTCTTTACCATTAGACATTTTTACAATCAAATTCTTTCTATTTACCCCATCAATGACATCCAATTGTACACATCTTCACAATAGTTTTCAGTGAATGCTTCTTTTCATTATTGTGAATTCTTATACCCTCTTCAAATATTTTCTTGTATTGAGCTTTTTCAAATTTAATGGATCGCTTAATTTAATTAACCCTATCTATTAGCCTTCCTACTAACACTACTCAAGGAACCAATCAATCACAATCACAACCTAGCTAAGTGTAACCACCGATGAGACAAGGCATTTAATGGTTATGTGTTACACATTGCATACTAATTTATGATCTTGTTGTGATTACAGTGGGAAGCATGGACTGGAAGTAGGACTATGTTCATCAAGGATGATGTAGCGATACCACACAATGGGGACTGTTCATAATCAAAGGATCTTTTCTCTCTCTCTCCTTCTCCTACTACCAAGAGGTGTTGGCTATCAATATTCTCCAAGGTGTTTACTCCTCTTCTCATGAACATCCAAGGTTGTAAAAATTGTAATTCCATACACTTGGGCACTCATATTTTATATGTTTGTTTCATCTAAGTTAGTTTGTCATGTCATTCAATAATCCCATACCTACCCAATATGTTATATTGTAAAGAACTTGCTCCTTCTTCACTCAAGGACGAGTTTTCATTCAGTTGTGGGGGTATGATGAATCATCGTTTGATGTCAATCGTGACATTGGGTATGCGACATTGGGGCCTGGATTAGACATTGGATGTTCAACATCAGGGTATATACCTTGAGTCTATAAATATCGCGCTTGGGCTCTAATTTTGGAAGTAATTAATTAGTTAATTTTTAGTTTTCAAGCAAGGTATCAAAGCTCTTACTGTTTCTTCTCCTTAGAGTTAGAATAGTTTTTGAGTGCCTATAGAAGGAGTCTAAACTATGTACAGTTCTTTGTTTGAGCACTGATGTACTTAAGCACAGTAGTGTGACGGGAATAAAACAAACTTTTTTGAAAATCCTTGCAGCATTGAGAATAGCTTAATATTTTCTTTAATGCATTCTACTTTCTTGTTCTTTACTTTAATGCATTTGATTAAGCAATTTATTTCTAGTAATTAATGAACATGAGCATGCCCACTTCGAGCATTCATATAGTACTTGGTAACCCATCAACGCTTAACGTTTGGTAGCCCAACAGTGCTATATGTGTTTAGGATGTGTCCAAGAAAGTGGGGCGGTTACTTGTGTTAGGCTAGCTAGGCGATCGACAATAGTTTTCACTCCACTCTACCCTATTCTTGTTATAGGCGATTAAATCCATAAAATATAAAAATGATAAAAATTCATATACCTCATTTACACTTAAACCATATCCTTGAGCCTCACAAGTGTAGTTGGGAAGATAACGAATGTTCTCAACACCATTTCACTTCCTAGAGGAACTAGTGTATGAGATAACTATATGTCCATGGAATTCGATTGAATCGTGTGTAATGCCTTGGTAATTAGTATGGTTGGGCATAGGGGTACCTCGTCACTCATCAATGAGAATGAAAGATTATCAAATAATTAGAAAATATCAAAGAATATCAAAAATTTAAGAAATGAAAAAGTATAAAAGAATGAGAAGATATTAAAGAATGTAAAAAAATATTAAGAAAAGAAAAATGTATAATAAAAAATTATAAGCCACAAAAAAGTAGAAAACAAAAAAGTTAAAAAGAACTTTTTAATTCCTAGATTAGGATAAGGCCTATCCACATAACTAAACGCATGGATGAGTGTTCAGACCCTAGATTTCGTAGATCATACACTTTGGATTACTCACTTGCCATCCTTAGTGATTTACTTTTTCTATTATTGTCCTAGATAATCTTGATGATAATTGAATCTTGATCATCTAAGTCCTTATTTCCCCTAGTTGTTGGTGTATGATTATGGTTTAATATTTCCTTTTGCGAGATCTTAGTTAGGGTCATTTTCTTAGAATAGAAGTTAATAAGTTGTTTAGATGTTTCCGTGCATATTTTAGACACTTTTAGGTTCTCAGTTTGCAGCCATTGGGTGTCTTTTGGTTTAGTGGCCCATGCTTCTATTTGTCCACATACTTGTTTTTCATATCTGTTATGGGTTGGTATAGGGATTGTGTTAATATTTTGAACTTTTGACCCACAACTACACCCTTTATCATTATTAGTGATGCATGGAATTTCTTGTCTCTCCATAATGATAGGTTTATTTATTATGTTTTGCATTGGAGTTGTAATGGGTGTTGGCTCTTACGTAGGATTGGGAGACATTATTTTGGTGAGGAAGGATGTTGCACTCAACTGGCCTTGTGCTGGTTTTGATGAGCTAACAAGTCTATGAGTTTTGTGCTCGTGTGTGGAAATTGTCCTAAAGAAAGGACGTTTTTGTAGCACAAGTGGCATTCTTCTATTGATGTTGTGGTACTAACCCTTCCTAAGTTGTTGGTGGTGACATAGGATGGAGTGAAGTATGAGAATATTGAGGATGTCGTGAAGGATAAGAGGTTTGAGATGGTGATCCCATAGGAGATGCTATGGGTTGATGATATGTGGGAGAGTGATAATAGTAATTCAAGGTAAAGGAAGTAGAACCATTTGGAGAAATAAGTTGTTGAACATAGTAGTCATACAGGTCTAGCTAGCAATAAGGGTATTGCTGGTTTGTTGATAGCATCCCCCACGATTGTGGATTTTGCCACTATGAGTGATAGTAGTTTTGAGGTTAATAAGAAGTCCCACTAGAATAGTATGGTTGCTTGTAGGACTGTCTATAATTACCTTGTGAGTAAGGTAATTTCCTAGGCATTTGCTTTTGTACAAACTTGGGATTCAAAGCAAAGGCCCAAAACTCTTGTAGATGTAACATAACTTGGAAATAGCCCTTTGGATGGTCATATTGGCAAATGTCACATTCATCATCCTCTTTTATGGTTGAGTTTATAGCCCCTTCTACTACAACTATTTTCCCTTTTTGCCGATAAGTGTTCCTACTTTTTTCTTTGTTCTTTTTCCTCTTCTTATTTTGATCACTCAATCCTTTTTGCATCACCCTCTCATCTATGGCTTTCATGTAGGTCATAACTTTATCATTTATTAACTCCCACATCTTATCTATCCTTGCTTCAAGTTTAGTGATAGACTTTTGTATTAGCAAGGTTTGTTGTGAAATCACCTCATCAAGAGCTACCTCTTTTTCCTCATCATAGATATGGACCTCTTCTTTTGAAGAGTTAGGTCCTAGTTATATTCCTCTAGATTCTCTCATTTACATAGCTCTCCTTATTCTTTTGCCACCTACTCAACTAACCTTTGTATCTAATGGGCTTTCAATTGAGATAATCGACCTTGAGCATAAATCCCAAGGGTATCTCTTGTTTGGTTACAAAGCCCATCTATGATGTGGAAAAGTTACTCTTTTTGAGATAAATCATGGCTTCGAAATCTATGTAGTAGTTGTTGTCACATCTCCACCATGGTTATAAAGTAGTGATGATTCTTAAAAGGCTTTTAAAATAATAAAGTTATGATACTTTGGTTTCATAAAATACATATTTAAAGCTAGCCCAATATCAACTACAAGAAAAGGTATTAAGGGTAATATTCCAAAATAATGTTATAGGAGATTAAGAGATATACATGAGGGATGTATTCAAGCTAGGTATATTATATTGGTAAACATTAGGAGGAAATTTAAAAATTTAAAAATAAAACTCCAAAGTTTCAACAATGGTATCCATCAAAATACTCAAGTTGTTGGAAATAGCGACCATGTCATCGCGCCTAGTATTGGTTTGGATTATTGACATCAAATGGTCTCCAATGACAGAGGCTTTCAAGATCAAACCCTTGTTTTTACTAAAAGGTAATGTGGCAAGTGCAGCCCAAAACATGGCTAGATCCATGGCCATAAACATGGAAATTAATCGTAAGCATCATAGATAGGCCAAAAGATTATCTTGCGCAGTATCCTCATCAATTCCACCTATAACAATGACTAAATATGAACAAATGAGGTCACGAAATGAGCACCATGGTGAGCACAAGGTAGGCACATGAGTATTTCTAGCAATTCTGGAAGTACCAAGGTGCAATGCGACAATCTACAAAAATCATTACCTTTGCATATTGAGCACATGGATGGCGTACAACATGTGGAAGAAGCAGAGATAGCAATGATAGCCATACTAACCCTAAGTGGCACTGGCGTAAACATGACCATGAAAGCCCATCACATAAAGATTCATCAATGGCTGTCAAGAAAGAAGGTATGCAGGATGTAGAGGTTACCATGTGGTGGTCATGAAATCCCATTTTACCAAGATTATGTCCATAATTCTATTGTTGGGCATATGAAGCATAGGGTAGTGTATGTGGCTATGAATTTCTGTGAACTCGTGGGATGCAGTGCATGATTACAGGGTTGATGCCATGCTCCCAAATTTTCTCAACCACACTATGGCTTTAAATAGTTTATTATTTAACATATTTTTAACCACATAAAATATCATATAAAATTTAAATTAAAACCCTCGTTATGAGAAGAAGCCAATTTTGACATAACATCATTGATACTAAAGGGTATAATAATTTCATTCTATATGATATTTTATCTAAAGGTTATAAAGAAGAGGTTTAGGGTTTTACACCTGGAAACCATGGCTTAAATTTCTAATAACTCCCTTTGGAAGTTATAACCTCTACGGTGGTTATGAATTAATACCCCTAGATAGTTGTAAAACCCTTAACCTTTCATGATTGTTGTAACTACCACAAAGCCACTATATAAAGGTTTCAAGGTTAGAATTTAGGGAGGGGGAGGGGGCATGGGAACATAGGCTCGGAGGGAGGGGGTGAAGAAAAAAAATAAAGAATTTGGAAAAAAATTGAAGATTATTTGTAAGATGGCTTACTAAAGACAACAATTCAACTACTTTGTTTTATTTCTGTGAGTTCATTTCTTCCCATTTTTTTTAAGTTATTTAGCTAATTATTTAGTTAGTATCGTGCTTTGCATTTAATTTTGGGATTTTTCCTAAGATTGCTTTTATAGCTCTATTTTTTCCCAATATTAGACTTCTATTAAGTTTTGACATATAAGAGCTTATGTTGTTGAAAATCCTCAAGAGCAATTTAATAGTAATGTCTTAAATAAATTACTTGTTTTGAGCATAGAAAATCTAGGCAAATCTTTGGTATTTTGAGATGTCTAAAATAGCTTCATTATTTTAAAGTGTATTTCCTTATTATTTCAATCAAGAAATTGTCAAAATTTTGAAGGCTCTATTGAATGCATTCTTTGACAACTATTAACTAGCCAAAATAGAGACTCGTACTTTGTTGTTTACATAGCAATTTTTGGTAGCATAATAGGATTGTCTTTATGAAAATGGTTATTGGGTTCAAAATGGTTGGAGAATGCATAGTTATTGAATTAGGAATAGATTTATTGCAAAGTGTTTTCTTGTGTCAATTTACCTTGCATAAATATTTGAGATTTCACATAAATCTGTTTTCTTTTCTTTCTCCTTCTAAGTCCACTAAATCTTCCTCTATTTCTAATTTTCTCATGAACTTTCTCTCTAGGAGAAATTAGAAGTAGACTGGAAAAATTGTGCTTAAAATTTTTTGCAAAATTTTATTTGTTACAAGTATCATACTATAGGGATTGTATAGACTAAGTGCTTGAACAAAATAGGAATCTCCAACAACTCACAGTATTTGACAAAGATAGTTGAATCTTTTTTACACAAGATGATTACAGTTATATACAAAACCTAACCATTTCAACATTCACAATAGTAAATACATACTCACGTTTAGTTTGTTTCATAACTACTGAGTTTATTGAGAGGTATCTAGGGCTTAGTGATGCTAGAGACTAGCAAGCATCTAAATCCTATTTGAAGAACACCTTTGATCTTGTGACCCCCAAGGTCATGAGACCGTGAGGCCACCCCATTGTTGGTAGTCTAGTCCCAAATGATCACCAACAGTGGTGAATAGTATCTATCCAAGGCCACATCCAAGGATTCATGTTATTCTTACTTCCATCCTTGGATTTGTTTTCACAGGTTGGAGACTCTCACATAGGTTTGGTATTTTTTGTTAAAGAGTTCCAACATTGTGGACCATTGATGAATTAAATTTGATTCCAATGATCTATACCAACTTTCAGCTTCATCAACTAGTGTCCTAGGAAAGAGCTTAAGCTTTTGTTGCTCACTCTCGATGTTCTGAAAGGTACAAGCATCATAAAAGGCTTGTAAGTGATGTTTTGAATTAGAGTTATGACCTCCTACAAATTAAAGATGTTATTCATATCAAGCCTTTTGATGAAAATTTCCCTTTGATGCTTGTGGGGTATTCTAATTGCCTTCGTTATCTGTGTCATGCTCCTAGTAGCCAATAAGGGTTCATCATCATTAGACATGTCGTGGTGATGATTTCTATTTTTATTTGTCTGATTATGATGATCTTGTCTATGTTCACTTTGATGATATCATCTATTTCTATTTCTATCTCTGTCTTGACCCCTTAGTGTATCTCTATTTCTATACCTACATTCATCCTTGTCAAAACTAGACGTGGAAGAGAAAGAGTAAGATGGAAAATTGGGAGAATTACCATGGCTGTTGTATCTCCCCCTATGGTCCCTTGATTTATCTCTTCTAGGTTTAGAGGAGGTACTAGGCCTAGAGTCCCTCCTTGTTCTAGTACTTACTCCATCTCCTCTAGGATTGTCTACATTAGTTGAACGTAGTCTTTGAGTGTAGTAAGGATCTACATGAGCACAGGAAACCTGTGCTTGTGGTTTTTTACTCCAATTTTCCTTAGTATAGATCCTATCATTTCTCGTACTAGTGTTTTCATCATATGATGCATTATTGGCCCTATGTGAAGAAGAAATGGTTTTGTTTGATAATGTGTGTGACTTAAAATATTAATGTTTTCTAAAAGATAGATCATTAATACGTTTACACTGATCATGTATAATATAATTAATCTAGATAACTAGCACCATCCCCAACAATAGTGCCACTGATGAGTAGTAGGTACCCCTACGTCCAACCATACTAATCATAAGAATTCATGCATGATTTGGTCAAATTCTATGGATGGGACTAGTTGTGGCATCTAGATTGTTAAGCAATAATCATAGAAGGACATCTTCCCACTTGGACTAGTGGTAGCTTTATCACATATGATTTAGTCCAAGTGAGGAATATGATAATTGATGTTGTTAGGCCCTGATTACTCCTAGTAATAAACATAATTGGGAATGAAATTTAGTCCTAAGTCTAAGTAATGATAGTAAGGTAAATCTACTCTAGCATAGAGCGATGAGCATTCAAACCTAGCTTACCATACACATCTTGGGCTCATGTAACCGTTACTAGGTTACCAAGCATTATGTTACTAGGCAAACCAAGCAATAACACTACTGGGATTACCAAACGATTACACTTAAATGCTAGAAATTGGTTGTACTCATTCCACTTTACTAATGAACAAGTAAAGTAAAATACTTGGTAATGTAAATGATTAAACTAAGAAAACAGTAAAAACTATGCTAAGTAAAATAGTAAAACTAAGTGGATGTTGCAATGATGAAAAAAATCTCGATCTTTATCTATGGATATGAACTGTGCCCAAGTACACTTCACTCGAATAAATATTTTGTACAACTACTCAATACCACACTACATGCATTTACTCTATCACTAAAACTACGAAAAGAAACTGAAAGAATCAATCTAAGGATAGAATGAAATTTATTTGGATCTATGTGCCAAAGTGTTGTATTTATAGGGTGCACACATCCCATGATATCAGATATGTGATAACATAGCTCATGCTACAATATTGGATCTACAATATCATAGTTATGATATTGTTGGACAAGAAAAATTAACTTTATCAAATAGATGCAACATCACATCTACGACATCGTAGATGCAACGTAGCATCTACAACTTAGCAGACAACTAAGATGCATCGACAGGGATGCTACAACACAAATGCAATGTAGTGTCTATGACATAGCATCTACGATATCTCAGTCAACTGATGATTCATTAGGTAGCAAGGTCATGACTAAATTGATAGAGTGCAACATGCTATATAGGGATGTTACATAAGGGCCCTAAGTAAAGGAGCAAAGCCAAAAGATCCAACCTATCATAACTTTAGACTTTGATGACCTTTCTCTTTGAACCACTATGAATGGTGATTGTCAAATGGAGCCTACAATTACTAAGTTAGTTGATGTGACTAATCATTTACCCCTTATCTTTGTTATACAACAATGATGTGTTAGCCTAGTGGTATTGTAACCCTAGGTCACAAGTTTGATTCTACTAGGTAGCTCTAAGTTATAAACTTCTATAAATCATAGTATATCTATATATAATTTCCAAAAACCATCTTTAACTTATTTAACTATCCTTTATCATTAAGTTGAACACTAAAGTTAAAGCGCTTGCAACTTTATGCTCCATCATCCAAGCATGGGGCATAGGGATTGAAATGAAAACCTTTTGACATGTTCCTAGGCTATTAGTTCACAATGGAATTTATAGAAGTCAGGGTTGAAACATTTTCTAATTTATGAGTTTTTCTTAATGATTGCTATTGCAAGTTACATTTTGTCTTGGATTTTCTTTTTTTTTTCTTCAATCGTAGCTCCCTTTTTGTTATTTTTGATTGAAAGTGGGCAACTAGGTATTAGCTTAGTTTTCCTATTAAAACTAGACAATAAAGTGTTACCTTAATGACAACCAAGTTCCATTTTGTTAAAATTTATCATATTGAACTTTAAATAAGGTACTTATTGTTAGAGGCTTAGTAGATACATGTAGGTCCTAACTTGCTAAACATTGCAAGTCCTAGACATGAAGAAGGCTAGATCTTAGAGCACAAGCTCACCACAAGCTTGGTGCGAGTTGATGGAGGTTATGGTTATCATCGCGAGGGAACTGCTAGAGGATTGCGAGCTATCTTGGAGATTTTCTTTGTTGGTACAATTTGACCAAAACTGAGCTTCCAGTCATGATGTGTGCTAGACCTAAAAAAACAGAGTGCAACTTTGCTGCTACTTAAGTGTAAGTTATCATAAGAAAATACAAAGTTTCACAAGTTGAGCACAACCTAGCCATGACTAGTAATAGGTCGTAATGGGATAAGAAACAGAGGCCAAGAGTAGCATGACCTAGGCTATAAGTGGGATGCAAGGTTAGCACAACCTCTTGAAAGAGAGCCTGAAATGAAATAAACTAACCATGAGTTATTCTTGGTTATGGTATGTTGAAGTGAAAATCATTCTAATTAAATTCACAACAACCTTACATGAAATGAGCTAGGAATTTTGTGACCATGAAGCAGTCTAAAGATGTTTTCTATTGGGCAGATATGACATTTTTATGAAAAATAAAGATAGACTCTACAAATTGATCAAATATCAATGGGGGCATTAAAAATAAATCATATAACTCTTTTGTTGTAACATTATAATGCTATCTCAAATGATTAGCTATAGCACAAGAAAGAAACACTTGTAACTCATCTTTAGGGGCTCTTAACCTACACAAGCAAAAAATGTGCTCTTCTTAAGGGAATTTAATCCATCTTCCACTTTCAATTCTAAGATGATAAGAACTTAAAGCAAAGTTTATTGATAGCATTTCAATACTTGGTTGGAATAGTAGTTGAGAGATGGTGAGCTTTTACATCTAGTTTATTAGATCTAGTGTGATGTAAATAATATTGTCTCTTACCTTTTACGTTAAACCACATTTATGTTAAAATCTTCTACTTCACTAGTTGGCGAATATGCTTAGAATTTGACTATATATTCTCCTAAGAGATATTTCATTTTCACAGCCATTTCTTCCCTTGAAAATACCATCCATGGTCTCGCAAATCCTCAAGAGCTGCTTTAAAGAATTTTTCTTACCTTGAGATATGCAAGCTATGAGTGTATGTAATTAATTAGTACAAGGATTTTGTTTCTAAAGGTAATAAATCACATTTATGTAATAGCATTTGAGTAAGGTGCTTTCATCTTCACTATCAAGAAGAAAAATTATTTGCACTCTTTCAATATCTTTTGAAAGTTTAGCATTGAGTCCAAGTTCCTAGGAAACATATCTATACAAAACAGTAGGATAGATGATAGTCTAAAATATTTGTTTTCTAGACCTTCCAATCCCAAAGTCTTAAATCCTTCCATAAAGTTGCAAGGATCTTAGTTTGGCATTCAACTTAATGATAGTTAAATAAGTTAAAGATGTTTTTTTGGGAATTATAAATAGATATACTATGATTAAGATATAAGAAATAGGATAAAGGATTGAGACATGATGATCAAAATCATTTTAAAAAATCCCAATAAAATTCCATAGAAATCTTTACAAGATAACACTTAAGTTTGCTATCTTATATGGTGCAAATGTTAAACAATAAAAAAATATGAATAATAAATCAACGCGACACAAACATGAATACTTAGATGAACGTTGAATGTTACTTGATGATGAATTGTGTTTTACTTGAGCCCCGATATTGGGTACATGATATTGTGGCCCAAGATGCAATATTGGGCATGCGATATCACAGGGTAATCCTAGGCCTATAAATATAGCCCTTGGGCACATGATTCAGTAGTAGGTTTTGAAGTCAAGTAGTAAAATTCTTGCAGTTTGTTCATTAGAGAGTTAGAATATTTTCTAAGTGCCCACAACAAGAGGAGTAGGTGTAATCAGATCTTTATTCAAGCATTGATGTACTTGAACACACCATAGTGTTGGCAATAAAGACAAGCTCTTTAATTCATCCTTGCAGCACTTGAGACTTTATTTCTTTATGCATTTATACATTGTGATTTCATGCAGTTCACATTTAATGTTATTCATTAAGCAATTAATTTGGATTAATTAAGAAACTAATTAAAATACACAAGCACAACCCCTTCAAACATACGTGTGACACTTGGTAGCTCAGAAATGGTTAGTGTTTGACAACCCAGCAGTGTTTACATGAAGTTTAGGATGTGTTCGGGAAGTTGGGACGGTTACTTGTGTTAGGCTAGATTAGACAATAATTCGCCTAGCATTTAATTACTCTCACTATCATTATTTTTTTAGGTGATCAAATTGATAAAACATAAAATGATAAAAAATCTTATGCCTTAGTCACAATTAACCATACACTTGTGTTTCACAAGTGAGACTAGGAAGACAATGAACGAACAACACAAACTCACCATTTAGCTCTAGCGTACTTGGTAATTAAAGTTTGTGGAATTCAACTGAATTGCATGTGAACACTTGTGATTCATATGGTTGGGCGTAGGGGTACCTCGCCACTCATCATTGGCACCATTGCCAAGGACTTTAGTTCTATGTGAGCTATCTAAACTTAGTGAAACTTAGTAACCTCGTTGTTCAAATCCTAAAAGTCAAGTCTTACAAAAACAAAATTATTATTACAACTAAATTAAATCTTAACCACACACTACATATAGATTCATCAATATAAAATGTCTTCTTCTCGTAGGAGTCTATCTTTGCCCAGGGCAGACCAAGTGCCTCAACAATACTGAGTGGTATATGTTCATCCTGATGAGTATGTACCAGAATTTACCTTCATCTTACATCAAGATGAAATGATATAGTGGTGCGACATGGAAGGCAACATTGTGTTATCACCAGATCAATCTGTTCCAACTATGCTCCAGCTAATGCTTGCACAACATGGACTTCAACATCTTCACGGGGAGTATGAGATCCGAGATCTCAATTTAAGGAATTATCATCCCACTGAAGCACAAAGGTTAAGGGATTGTTAGCTGGAGCAACAACATGAGCTTTTGAAGGGCAAGGGATCAAACACTTTTCCATCTTCGCTTAGCCCATTGGATGGAGCTAAACACTTCACTGGGGGCTTTTCCTTTGGTGACACTCCTCTCTTTGACTTTGGTCAAGGGGCCCTCAACTAGAATGTGCAATCTACAATTCATAATCCTGGTTCTAGTTAGAATGGATCCAATGAAAAAAATGGATCTGGAGGAGCAAGTCATGATAAGGGGACAAATGAAAGTCACAATTGCGATCGTGGTCGTGATCATCAAAGAGAAGGTGGTAGGCATCGACACAATGCAAGTTCTCCTTCCTCTTCCCCTTCATCATCATCTTCTTTTTCATCTGGCTTAGATCATGGTTGCAAAGGGCATGACCATGATGGAGGTGATTGATGGGATTGAAACAATGGAAGGAACCATCAAAAAAATTTCAATCAGAGGCGTGGGCGGTCCAGAGAGACCCACCATCATGAAAGAAGGGTTAGTAGAGAACATCATAGGCATCATCACTATGGCTTTGATGAACCTCTACTTATCACTTGAAGCATGTTAAACATTGTAATGGCCATGAGGATTCCAACAAGGCATGTAAAGGATAGTAGAATAAAGAGACTGGACATGAACAACATCCCTCAGTTTAAGGGAGGCTACGACACTAAGCCACAATATCATCTCCAAGCCTTCCAGGATGCATGTGCCTTGCAGAATATTGATAATGATTGGCAGAAGTTGAAATTATTTCCAAGGATACTCATTAAGGAAGTAGAAAATTGGTATTAGTTCTTGGAACTGGAATCAATTAGGTGGTGGAGCACGATGTTAGAATTGTTTAATGAAAAATATCAAATGTACTCCCAAGTGTCCAATTTGAGGAAGCAGATCCAAGGGTGAAAATAAGTAAACCATGAGCCCTTGGATGCTGCTATTGGCTAATACTACTCTCTGTTGCATAAGTGGCCCAACCATGGATATTCTCAGCTTGATCAACCCTACCATATTATAGATAGGTTGTGATCTGAAACAAGGAAAACCCTTGGCATCTATGCGCAAGGTAGACTGATAGAGTTAAGCACCTATCAAATCCAAAAGTTAATTGAGCATGTAGCCAAGGAGGAGGGAGAACTGAGAAAGCAAGAAAGTGCAAAGGAATATAATAGGGATCCTTCTATTCGAAAAAGAGGGGTTCGATTTTGCAACAATGAGGATGAGTTAACAAGAAATGACATGGCTAATTAGAAAACCTTGCCACTCCAGAAATTGTAGTATGAAATTATGGCTAAGGTTGACCAATTATGGGACTCCATAGATAATAAGTTTCAAGCTATTTTAAAAATTTCTGAAGAGTCCAAGAAACAAGGTGGTCAGCATGAGCACCGGAGATGTAAGGAAGCTGAACATGCCATATCCAAGGGTAAGGGTAAGATGGCTACGATAGAGATGGTTGTAGATAGCAAATTAGATGATGATGACAGGTGTGACATCTACCAGTATGAATATCCCAAGGGATGCTACCCAATTGTGTCACACTTGCAGGAATCTGGGATGTATGCCTTACATCCACGACTTGCACAAAGGAAAACACCCAAAAGATTACCTTATCCACAAGGCAACTCTCAATGGTTCCACCAACCACAATAGTATTATCCGAGTGGAACTCCACTACAACCTTGTGAATTGTACCAGTAGTGGCAGCAACCATAATCG
The DNA here is from genome assembly GCA_015680685.1 of Gnetum montanum. Taxonomy (NCBI): domain Eukaryota; kingdom Viridiplantae; phylum Streptophyta; class Gnetopsida; order Gnetales; family Gnetaceae; genus Gnetum; species Gnetum montanum. The sequence continues at coordinate 901,904 of MNCI01002119.1, read as the reverse complement.
TGGGTGTTGGCACCTCCAAGATAGCAGTACCCTTACCGGTAACCAAATCCTTATGGTTATTATGTTTAGTAACCTTCATCTCCATGGGACTCTTTTGGTCATGTTGTTGCTTATCAACCTTACCACTACCCTCTTGAAGTTTACCAACCACCATATGCAAGGAAGGATGCCACCTACTATCCTCATGCTCCTCTTGTTCCTGCACCTACTCCTCTACCTATTGCACAGCTACTACCCACTCCACCCATGTAGGATGAATTGCCTACCCAATCATAACAAAGAAATGCTACGACGGTGGTTAATCTACAATCGGTTAGCCAACCAAGTGGGTCAGAACCATGATCAAAGAAAGGACCTTTCTTCCAACCTCGCTATCCACCAAAACCCTTAGACACAGTAGTGGTTGGTAGCCTTGCTTCTCCACCTTCCTCTGCATCACCCTTTATCTAAGTCCTCTTCAAACGAAAATCCCTCTCGAATCCATACCGTGATGTTGACCCATGCGATATTTGATTGGATTCAAGTTAGTAACCTATCCAAGAAGTTAGCCGATCCTAGGAGTCCCTTAGTATATTTGCAAATTGCTAGGAATGAGCCTTGTAAAGCTCTTCTTGGCTCTAGTTCTAGTGTTAATATGATCTCGCATGAGATGTACACTACATGGAATCTTCCTCCTTTGAAGAAGAGCAACATCAAGCTGGAGCTGGTAGACAAATCCTTCACTATTCCATTGGGACTAGTAGAAGACATTGTGACCATCATTTGTGGATGGTCGTGTCCTGTTAAGTTCCTAGTAATCAAGGTTGAAGGCTACAAGGGGGCCTTCCCAATTATTATGGAAACAGTGTAGTTAAGCACTATTGATGCTAAAATGGGCATTAAAGATCTTTCTATAGAGATATCCAAAGAAAATGAATTTGGGAAGATCTAGAAGAAGAGGGTTCCATGTATTGCGTACAACAATTCAAGGTGCCATTGTGTGTAGAAGCTATGGTCAGTGAAGCAAACATCTATGTCTGCATGCAAGCAATGTGCACTGAAAGTAGAAACCCAAAGATGTCTATATGTGATAGCCAGAAAACAAGAAGGCACCCTATGGCTGACAACTAATTCTAGCAATAGTACATTATGCATGGAACCTATTGAGGACCTAGCATGTGATTATGTTGCAAGTATGGATGAACTCGAGCAAGTTCATCACTAGCTCTCCGAAGGAGTAAATGATGATATCAATTAGGGAGAGTTGGAGATTCCTGACAATTTCAAATAAGAACCCCTTGAATTAAAGACACTACTGACTGGAATGAAGTATGTGTTCTTAAAAAATGGAAAGTTGGTTATTATTAATGCCAAACTTGCAGCAGGAAAAAAGAAGATGTTGATGAATGTTGTGAGAAAATGGTTAGTAGCCTTTACCTGGTCATATTCTAAGCTCACAGGAATAAATCCAAGAATATGCCAACACCAAATATACATCGACCCTGCCGTTAAGCTAAAATAAGAGCTACAACAGTAATTGAATCCCAAATTAAAGCAGATTGTCAAAGAGGAGATCAAGCAACTCCTCAAGGCCAAATTTATCTACCTTGTTGCATATAGTGAGTGGGTTGGCCCACTCGTGATTGTGCCCAAGAAAGAAGGCAAATGGTGGGTGTGCATCGACTTTCGGCTACTCAATATGACAACTTTCAAAGATCATTTTCCATTTCCCTTTGTCGACCAAGTGCTGGATACCATTTCTGGGCACAGCTACTACAACTTTCTGGATGGTTATAGTGGCTATAACCAAATCCAGATCACACCAGAGGAGCAAGTGAAGACAACTTTCACAAGCCCTCGAGGGAATTTTTCTTACCATCAAATGCCATTAGATCTATGTAATGCCTCAACTACATTTCAACAATTAGTCCTTAGCATTTTCCAATAACAAATTGGTAACAGGACAGGAGTCTTCATGGATGACTTTTCTACCTATGGAGCTACATTCGAGCAAGCCTTGGACCATCTTGAGTAGGTGTTGAGGAGATGTATCGAAACAAACCTCTGGCTCAATTGCCAAAAGAACCATCTTATGGTCTAGAAAGGCATAGTCTTGGGACACCATATCTTAAAAGCAAGAATCAAGGTGGACCCTAAAAAGATAAGGATCATCCAAGAAATAACCCATCAACTAGAAATAGTTAAAAAAGTGTGGTCGTTCCTTGGTCATATTGGCTACTACTAGTGCTTCATTGAGAAATTTTCCAAAATCGCCAAGTCGTTCGTTGAATTAACAAAGAAAGATGCATCATTTGTCTAGACCCTTTCATGTGAAACAACATTTCAACAACTGAAGTAGAAGCTTGTTGAGACCCTAATTCTACAAGCACCTGATTGGTCCAAGCCATTTCATGTGATGAACGATGCATCAAATTATGCTTTGGGGGTAGTGCTTATGCAACTAGATGATCAAAGACATCCATATTACATTCATTGTGCAAGTTGGAGTATCGTAAGTGCATAGTTGAACTACACCACTACAGAAAAAGAGTTAATGATGGTGGTGTTTACCTTAGAAAAGTTTAGGCACTATGTGCTTAGTTATAAAGTGTTCATGTACACAGATCATAGTGCCATCTGGTTTTTAATGAATAAACCAACAGTGAGCCCCTATGTCATACGATGGCTCGTGATTTTGCAAGAGTTTGATCTCACAATGGTAGATCGAAAGGATGTGGAAAATGTGGTTGTTAATCATTTATCATAGCTAAGATGAGATGACAAGGAGAAAGAGAGCCCCTTATCTAATCAATTTCTTGACGAATCTCTCTTTACAAGGGCTATTAATGCACAAATGCCCAATGAACCAAGATGGTATGACATCATTCTTATTTATTTGCTTAAGAAAGAACTGCTGCAAGGGCTAGACACTCGAAAGAAACAACAGTTTCTTCACTAGGGTAAGCATTTCATGGAAATCAACGGGAATCTTTACAAAGTATGCCTCGACGGCCTGGTACGCTAGTGTATCCCTAAGTATGTCTCGACGGCCTGGTACGCTAGTGTGTCCCTAACACAAATCAACTGCATGTTCTCTAGGATGCTCATGAAGGCCCTTGTGGGGGCCATTATGCTGGGAGACACACAACCATAAAAATTCTCATGGCAGGATATTACTAGCCAACAATCTTCAGGGATGCATACCAGTTTGTCCGCGTTTGTGATCGTTGTCAGAGAGATGGTGGAATGAAAACTCAAATGGAGGGGCCAAAACAATGGTTTCAACTGCTTGAGCCATTTGATATTTGGGGCATTGACTTTATGGGTCTCATCACACCTATGTCAAATGGAAAGGCGTATATAATAGTCATAGTTGACTATTGTACTAAGTGGGTAGAAGTAGTAGCCATCACCAACTATACATCCACTATTATTGCTTGATTTGTACAACAAAACATCATAAACAGGTTTGGTGTGCCTTATGCATTAATTTCTAATAATGGAACTCATTTCATAGGTACCACTGTTCAAAAACTTATACAACACTTGGGGGTTGAGCACAAACTCACAACACCTTATCACCCTCAAGCCAATGGTTAAGCTGAAGTCACTAATCGGGAGATTACGAAAATTCTAACGCACACTATTAGCAAGTACCACAGGGACTAGAGCACCAAATTAAACAATGCCCTTTGGGCTTATCGCTCCACATGGAAGCTTCCCATAGGTTATTCTCCCTATGAGCTCATGTACGGAAAACTACCAACACTACCCATTCAATCTAAGCTCCGTACACTCTCTATAGCTTGTGACCTTGACATGGATCTACGTCTAGCACAAAAGAAAAGATTAATAAACCTCAACTTGCTGGATGAAAATTGATTAATGGCCTTATCATCCAACAAAATGCATAAGGCATTCAACAAGAAATGCCATGACCTCAAAATAAGGAAAGTCAAGTTTCAACCAAGAGATAAGGTTCTCTACTGGAATCCTACACATGTAACTTAACAAACCAAGTTTCAAACATTATGGGAAGGACCTTACATTATCGAAGAGACTTTTCCATTTGGGGCCATGATTATATATAAACCTGATAGCCCAGACAAGAAGCAATTAGTCAACATCCAACAACTAAAACCTTTCCATGAGCCCAAGTCAACTAACTCAACAGACACCTTGCTAGATGGACAACCACGCTCAATCTTTCGAATCTCCTCCTTCCAACTTAATCATGAGAGAGATGGCCATCCATACTAATACCTTATGTAGCTCCTTAGTCTTTCAACTTTTTGTTTTACACATTTTTGGTTTTACAACTTTTTGTCTTTCATATTCTTCATTTTACATCTTTTTGCTTTTCCGGTTATTGATCTTTTTTAAGTTTTTGTTTTACGTCATCATTAGTATATTTAATATTTCTTGAATAATCTTTTACTTTCTTTTATATTTTCTTATGTTTAGTGTAATTCTTTACTCTTTTTGCTAATAAGGTGCCAGGTATGATAGTAATGTGCTACTTAATGATGGTATGTGTCATTTGTGATTTGATTGTTGATGTCTGGTTTCTAACTTTGAATGTCATTACTAACAACTAGGACATGGTTTCTTCTCATGTAATAGGTAGTGAATCCACATCATCCACCTATCCACACACTCTATGGTTTCCTTTGTTTTGGAAATGTGCAGTCCCTTTCTTTATTAATACAACCTTAATAAATTTGTGACTTGTGTAGTTTCTGGAATTGGGAAGGAATTAAAGATCAGATAGGGTGTGGCTTCAAAGGGATGCAATATTCTTCATGCTTTTTCATTTTCTTGTATGCAGGGACGTTCTCATGAACTTCTCACCATTCCATGTCATTCCACAACAGGAAGTCAAATAAGTCCTTGCATGGTGTGGTCCTCATCCTTGTAAAAAAGAGAGAGAGAGAGAGATGATGAGGATTCAAAGCACACCCCTTGGACAAAATAAATGTGAAAACGCATGGGTCTTTGCATGGTGTGGTTCCCATTCAAAATAATAATAATAATAAATATGAAAATTCAAAGCACACCCCTTAGACCAAATAAAAAGGCTACAAGCATAGTTATAGAACTTGTCTTGTCTCCTCTGACTAAGGCCCTTTCTCACTTCCTACTTCTTCTCCAATTTGGAATGATGATTGTTTTGTGGGAGCATTCTTCTATCTTAGGGGATGGACTAGTCTTAGAATGTTGATGTGAAGTCACTAAAAGTGGTTGGTTTTGGTCTAGACTAAGGATGGATCCTACTGAGTCATTTAATCACAAACTTCACAAGGGACTTCATGTGACCATAATTAGAAACTCCATTCCATTCTCTCTCTCATCCATCTATGCTTTTCATGCCTCACCTCACTGCTAGTTTCATGTTTAGATTTGATGTTCTAGTTTGATGTGTTGGGTTTCTTAGTTAGTTACTTCTGGGTTTCTGTACTTAACCTTCCATAACCATTAATCACCCACAGTGCCCACAGACTCCTTGGTTTGAAGTTATGCAAGGGCATAAAAGGCCTATGCTTGCTTTGGGGAGGACCCACTTGCATATCTTTTGGTTTGGTTAAGTTAAGTTCTTTAACCTTAGACATTTTTACAATTGAATTCTTTTTATTTATTCACCCCATCAATGCCATCCAATTGTGTGCACCTTCACAACTATTTTTAGTGAATACTTTCTTTTTATTGTTGTGACTTTCCATACCCTCTTTTTAGTATTCCTTGTGTTAAGCTTTTTCTGAATTTTATGGACCACTTCTCTTACTTAACCTATTTGTTAGTACAATCACAACTTAGCTAGATAAAATCACTGACGAGATAAGGTATTCAACCGCTATGTGTTACACTTTATATACTAATCCTTCATTTTGTTGTGATTGCAGTGGGAAGCATGGACTAGAAGTGGGACTATCTTCACCAAGGATGATGTAATAATATCACTCACAGAAGATTGTTCATGACTGTTGGATCTCTTCTACCTCTCCTTCATTCTTCTATTGCTAAGAGGGGTTGGATGTTGATTGGATTCGAGGGTGTTCTTTCCTGTTGTCATGAACTAATTTTGTACACAATTGTAATGATGTATGGTTAGGCACTTCTGTATTTGTCTGTTTCCTCTGTGTCACTCTACATATTAGTCAAACATTCCATACCTCCTAATATATTTTGTAAGGGACTTGTTCCTCTTCTTCTGTACTCGAGGATGAGTTTTCATTCAGTCGTGAGAGTATGATGAATCGTGTTTAAATTAAGCCCCAATATCAGGTACACGATATCACATATGCAATATCATGGCCCAAGATGTGATATCGGGCATGCGATATCACGGGGTACTCCAAGGCCTATAAATATAGCCCTTGGGCACACGATTCAGTAGTAGTTTTTGGAGTAAAGTAGCGAAATTCTTGCAGTTTGTTCATTTGAGAGTTAGAATATTTTCTAAGTGCCTGCAGCAAGCGTTCTAAGTGTAATCAGATCTTTATTCAAGCATTGATGTACCTGAACACACCATAGTGTTGGCAATAAAGACAAGCTCTTTAATTCATCCTTGTAGCACTTGAGACTTTCTTTCTTTATGCATTTATACATTGTGATTTCATGTAGTTCACATTTGACGTTATTTATTTAGCAATTAATTTTGATTAATTAAGCAACTAATTAAAATACACAAGCATGACCCCTTCAAACATACGTGTGACACTTGATAGCTCAGAAACGATTAGTGTTTGACAACCCAGCAGTGTTTACATGAGGTTCAAGATGTGTCCGGGAAGTGGAGACAGTTACTTGTGTTAGACTAGATTAGACAATAGTTCACTTAGCATTTAATTACCCTCACTGTCATTATTGTTTTAGGCAATCAAATTGATAAAACATAAAATGATAAAAATCTTATGCCTTAGTTACACTTAACCATACACTTGCATTTCACAAGTGAGATTGAGAAGACAATGAACGAACAACACAAACTCACCATTTACCTTTACCTTTAACGTACTTGGTAATTAAAGTCTACGGAATTCGATCGGATCGCACATGACCGCCTATGATTTGTATGATTGGACCTAGGGGTACCTCGCCGCTCATCACTCGAATAGATAAACTAAACAACATAAACATTATAGGAAAACTTGTCATGGCTTCTATTTTAGATAAGTTAAAAGAATGACATCATAGATGATTTGGACATGTGCAAAGAAGATTAGATAAAAAGCCTATAAAGAAAGTTACTACATTGGTCTTGGAAAAAAACCACCAAAAGAAATATGATAAAAATATGGGGGATAAAAATGATTGAAGATGGTATGAAGGAGATGCAAATAAGCAAAGATCTAATTCTTTTTATCGGCAAATGATAAAAAAAAAAAAAAAAGTCATGTAACTAATCCCATTTTGTTGGGATCAAGCTAGGATGATGAAGTCTAACCATAACTTCATATGGTTAGGTCATTGAAATAGCCTAACTTCCTCTTTTTTTTAAGCAACTTGGTGTTGGTACCATAGGTTTGACCCACTAAATAGAAGGGTCCCACCAAAAAGCTACTCCATTGCCACCACACCCATAAGTGTAGGCAAGAATCAAACCCAACCAAGAGATGAGCATCTTGACCACTTGTGCGACATCCTTAACTACAAAAAAAGCTAATGTCTAAGAAAAACTAATTTTAGATTTTCTAAAATCACTGAAAATCAACCTTTTCTATAAGCCTAATACCCTTTCCAATGTTCACTGATCTTACCTATACGAATTTTATCTTGATTTATTTGACTTCAGCAAGATTGGGTTTCGAACCCGTCACCTCCTGCTCTCTATGCGAATCTCTGACCTCCATCAACAACAGCAGTGTAAACATACACGGATAGATGGGTATGCAACTCCTGCTGTTTCTGCTGCATCATTTTATTGGTAGGGAATTGATGCAAGGACCATTCATTCATGTATGCCATAATGCTGAGTTGTGGGTGTTGCTTTGGATGCTCTGTCATGTCTTTGTGTACTTCGGTACATTATGTATGTCAAAGTATGGGTTAATTAATAACAGTTAATAGTGGTATTAATGTGTATTACTGCTCCAACGTCTAGACAAATTTATGCCAGAGCCCACCCAGGCTGAAATTATTTCAATTATCTGCAGCTGCACGGCTATATATGATCCTAAGCAGCCCAGACTAACCTTTGAGGAATACCTTAATTTCATCAGTGTTTGGAGTTTACCATAGCGGCTTCCAACAACAAAGGCAGGAAAATGTGCAACGATGTTGTAGATTTGGAAACAGCTGATCAGAAGAAAGCTTCCTCGCGTCGTTGCAGGTGCTGGAATCTGAATGCTTTCGCAGCGGTACTGTCGAATGTGCAGGAAGTGCTCGTGGGAAACAAGCTTTGCCTGCTGTTTTTGCTTGCTCTCATTGTCATCCTGCTGGACTGTCTCCATGTTGGAAACGTGAGAATGATGTTTACCCAATTTTGTGTTTTCAGTCTTATTTTATTACGGCTTTAGTCATGCTGGACTGCCCCCTGGATTATTTCACTACATGTAAATTTTTTATCGAGGCAGCTAAGACGAGAGAAATACATTCATATCGCTCGTGGAACTTGTATTTGCATTGCAAAGCACAAATTCAATTTCCAAAGGCATGTTGACACATGTACTACTTACATGTAAAAATCATGGCCAAATATATAAGTCAATTTATTATTGATGGGACAAGTATAAAAAATGATAACATGAGTCAACTATGAGGGAAGCTATGAGGCGGCCTATTGATCTTAATGTTAGTTTTAAATTGGTCAATGCCATTCAAAGATACAGTGAAATAATGTATGATTTTGCTAATTTTATATTATATTTGAGGGTAAAGGTCATAGTCAAATACATGTAATCAAAATCACCAGTTCAAATAGTAATAAGATTCCAATTTGCATTCATAAGTACAAGGCACGTTCACATATAGAAGCAACATTATAAATAAATTACAAAACTCGCAGTGTAATGTTCCGAAACTGACTTTTTAAGATGTAAATGGAATATTACAATTAAAAAATTATATAAATTATTTAATATATTACCAGGGGAAAACAGATCCATATTTAAAAAAAAAAATGATTAGAGCATGATGCCTCATTTCATACCAGCTAGAATTTATTCACATATAACATAGGACCAATATCTATGACCAGGTATTCTTGCAAGGATACCAACTCTGGATTGCCCCATTAATATGTTTCAACAACATTTAGTTTAGCAATCTTAAAAAGGAAAGCAAGCAATGTATCTCGGGCTTCAGTGGAAGGAGTTCCTTCAATGTTTTCTGCATTTTCAAGTTCATTTTCGAGCTCTTTCCTTGCATTTCTTACAAGTTTCCTCAATTCCTGAACCAGAACATTTTAGAAAAAATTATTTAAAATTTTTTACCATATATGCAGTGTATGATAGTAAAGTTTATTTTGTAAAATTAGGTAACTACCTTGAGAATTGGAAAAGCTTATTACTAACAGTTCATATTATGACTATATAGAATGAAACCAACAAAGCAGACATGATTTTACATTATAGAGCTGACAAACATTTACCTGGCGATTAAAATCTACATTATATAGTGAGTAGACTTCCTCTGTTAATGCAATGTCTTCGGAGATCAGACCAGCTCTCCAGCGTTTTGCAGTTTCCATGCATTGTGGAAGAACCTACCAAATATTTTAGGTGATCGTTCAAGAACCGTCAATACTATCACAAATTGCAGAAACAAGAATTGGTTTAGATCCTTTGGAGTAGATGTACCTCCTCATCCACTTCCTCCTCCTCACTATCATCATTTGCAAACACTGCATATTCCAATTCCTTTCCAGCCAATATACGAATCCTTTGAGTGTCCCCATCTTTTGTAGCCTGAATGAGTTCTTCAATCAGTTCTGCTGATGCTTCTTGTCTTAGTAGACGACCTAAATATAGCAGCACAGGCACTATTATTCTGCTTTTGAATGTCAAAAAGTAATATATAAATAATACACACACAAAAACCATGTTAAACAGAAAAAAAAAATATAGATGGGGGTTTCTATGCTAATTATCATGCAGCAAAAGAATAATCAGAAGAACATTTAAAGTAACATTAGAAAATCTCATATATCATCATTGTCACTGTCAATACTGATGTGCCGATCTAAAATTCAATCCATTAAGTACTTTATTTATTAGACTTGTATTTTATTTAACAGTTACTGTTTTTAATTACATATGAAACCCTATCGATCTATTAGACCAGTTTCGTTTCAACAAATTTTTCCATAATACTTGTATATTTCAGGGGTGGCCTACTGGAAACAAACCTGCAATTTTTAGAATGCAAGCTACATGCTTTAACCAACAAGTCACACGCCTTGATAAACAGTGCCATTTCCCTTGTTCATAGATATATCTTTTTAAATTTTTTGTTTTTTTAATTATAAATATATATTCAACTCAAACCTATGTAATTAATCTGGCGTCGTTTTCCCTCTCGAACATCTGGACCTAGCCTCTGTCAACATTTAAAAGAAAAATAAAATAAGAAAATGCAAGGCAAGAGAACAAAAATAAACTGAATCGATGAAGAAGTCAAAGTATATACCTTTACAAGCATTACAGCATCAATGAACTCATTTCCAAGAGATGCTACCCTGAAACATCCCAGGTTAGTTTCATAAATACAAGGAGCATCTTATTATTAAAAAACAGTTTTTTAATGTTTCAGCTTCTTAACTATTCGATCCTGTGATTCAACTTAATCTAGTGTACAGTCAGAATGACACAATCCTTAAATTTTAGCCTTAAAAAGGAATGTTTATGAACTGTAAAATTACTTGTTAAGATATAACAATTTCCAGCTCATTTATAGATGAAATGGAAAGACCAATTTATGTAGATGTCTCCAACTTCCAATAATACATAATTTGTTGCTCAAAGGAACTAAGAAGCAAAAATATGGAACACATTATTACTAACTTCCTAGGTTTTTATACCCCTAATGAAGATAATTGAGACTCACAAAAATTTTAAAGTAAATGCTAAACATGTAATCTCACCGATATCACTGCCATCTTCTTATACTGTGTTTGAATGACATGTTTTTTATAACATTACATCAAGCACAGAGAGAATCCTTGTTAGGTTTGTAAAACTAAGCAAATTTGTTTGCGAGTCTTTGGAAAGGAATGGCATTGTTGATTTTTTCATAAATTCAAATGACTTAAAAGGAAAGAAAAGAGAGGGAAAAGAGTACCTACTTTTGGATAGTAGCGCTGCTATACTAGAGTCAACCTTGAAGGTAAAGTACAAACCAAGAAAATCAATCCTCCATTACATCCTTAGACTATTGCTGCCATGATCAGTTTCAGTATTTGATTTTTTAGTAATTGATTATTACACAAAAAGGCTTATGAATCAACCATCAGAACCAAGAGGAACTATACTTTTTTTTCTGGAAGAAACCTTTTTCCCAATATACAAGGGATTTTTTTCATCATGGCTGGTCAAGTTCCATTTTTGAATAAGCATTGACAGAATGTTATAACAGACATAATTCATCTATTACAGCACTTTGGTATAACAGCAATGCTGGTGCTTTTGTTGGAACATCTCAAATATATGTTTCACGATGTAAGCATCATTTTCCTTCCTAGGTCCGTGGAGTAAAATTTTATAAAGAATCAACAAAACAAAAGTTTATAAATATTTTTTTTAAAAAAAAAAACCAACTACAACCATTGCAAAATATAAAAACTTGTTAGTGAATGAAATGAGAAATGCATATCTTAGAGAATCAATTGCAGCAGCTAAAGACAATGTAAAGATTTAAACAAGGACATCTGCCTTATTGTATTTTACAATACATCTTGACTCCATGTTACATTTTAAATGACAGTATAATCCATTAATTTTTTTCATTTGAAACGTCAATTTCATGTCAATAAAACATGGTTGCAATTCCATCAAATCATAAGTTTTGGAAGAGAATGGCCATGTTGTACCAAACACAGATGCTACCTAGCCGTCAAATCAGATTTTTTAGAACTTCCAATATTAGTTCTTCATTACCATTAGCAGTACGTATGGAGAAATGTGTGATGAGCTATAAGTAATTCCTTCCAGTTGATCTTCAACTTAGCTCTCGGAATAGGGGTGATTATAGCATGTTTGCATTTATGCACATTATTTCAAAGCATGTTGAAATAAATTCAGATAAATCCACATTTCTTTCCATGTTCTGGTGGCAGCATAATCTCGTTTTCCTCCATATTGTATGGTATGCTTTAACAAAAATTTGTGGATATCTATTATGCAAAATAATGCTAACTAAGCTAACCCAAAAAAGATTGCCTGGGAAATACAAAAGCTCGAATTTATCTACACAAAAGTGCATTAATTTAGACAATTATTGTAAAAGTGATCGACTCTGGATGTGGCTACCTGGCGATACGCCTAACCTGGCTGGGGGTGAACTCAGCGATCTCTAAGCTCCACTGGTAAGCTCTGGCAGCCTCACGTTTCTTCTGGTTTTTGCTCTTTCTCTTAACAGGCCCAGGCTCTTCTTCTGCAATTGTTTCATGGGATTCTCTCTCGGTTTCAATTGTGGGACTTGATGTTCTTGCCCTGAGTGCATTTCCTATTTTCTTATTTCCTTCCGAGATTGGTGTGCTGTGGAAAAGCTGATTCAGGCTCCCTCTATATTTCCAGCAATGGCTCTTATTGGCAAACGTCTGCAGCCATTTGGTTAGCCCAAGCGGCTTCATAGTAGCCATTTGGCTCGGGCTTGGACCCTGTTTCAGTCTCTGACAACCTGTGTTTCTATTACACTATAAAACCTTTGCCTTTGTTGGCCATGGATTTTTGTTTTAGGTTTAGGACTTTCTTTTATTTTATTTTTTAGAGACCCAAACTCACGCTGGGAGCATACCCGCCCACACACCACGCAGGAGGCGACCTACTTTTGTTTTTTTATTCTTTTTGCCACAACGGTAAGTGGAAATAGTTATTTAAATTAGATAGCATATCAAACACATAACCTCTTGAATTATAGAGGAGTATATGCTCATAAATAGCTACATTATTTTTCTGCGTAAGACATAAAAAAAATACTTCCAAAACAATGGTTGAAGATAATTCGAAGAAATTATAAAAATAAATGAACATATTATTCTTCATAAAGGCTTGGAGTGATATTAAAGTGCTTGTTTCTCAAGTCGTAAGAACTGAGTTTAAGCCTGGGTGCACCCACTTAAAAGAGGTTAGGCTTTCCCTCATCCAAGACCATCTCACAACCCTACCTTGGCAAGATGAGCATTCAACCTTTAGGTGATGATCCTTTCTTACAGCTCTTCATAGAGGCGAATGATGGAAAAGAACTCATGTAGCAAACCCATTTTGTTGGGACAAGGCTAGGATGATGATGATGATGGTGATATATCCATAAGTGCCACAATTGTAAATGGAGAAGCAAATCCAATTTTTTCATCAAATTTGATTTCTCTCTTTGATTTTTCTCTAGTAGATTTGATTCATCTAGAATTCCCCTTTGGGGATTCTATATAACTTGCAACTTATTTAACCAATGTTAAATTTTGTACTTCTTTTACCAATATAAAAATTCCTATTGATTCTCAAAATGAAGATTTATAAGTTTGTAAGAAAAAAATTGTGATGCCTTCTTCTAGTGATGTTAGAAATATTAAGTAGCCTAGATAGATAGCTTGCAAGACAAAATTTTCCTTGTCTTATAAGAATACTATTAACTCAAAGATTAAAACTAGTGTCGACAAGATGATTATAGTTGATGGTAAAGATTCTTGATGTAACATTAATAACAAGAGATAAGGTGAAGACCTTCCACAAGTGCTACCACTTTTTTGGTTTGATATAAATATTGGTATTAAGCCACAACTCTCTATCTCAAATCCTTTTGCTATTTTAAGTTCAAACATGGATGTTGAAAAGCGATGTAAATTTTGTTAAGACTAGGACCTTCCTCCCTACTAATAATTAATTTTATTTAGTTATTTTTTCAATTATCAATTATAAGGTTGTACACCTGAGCAAATAGTCCTAAAATCAAAAAGTTTAACAATGAGGTGTTAGCTTAGTGGTAAGACACTTGATTTGGAAGCTCCAGGTCATGGGTTTGATTCCAATGGGTCATGCTAAGTTATATAAAGTTCTAATTGGAGTATATATATTGAGGTGTACCTATGTTTCACTTATTTCGGGTTCCAACACCACCTAAAATCAAAAAGTTTTTTCTTTCAATATTTTTTTGATGATGTCTATACAATGTTAATGTTGTGATGTACTCTAAATTTTCTTTGTTCATTATTAAAACTTTTTTGAGGTCCAACACTCTCCAACCTCACCCCTACCATCCCTTGCCCTCCTCCTTGGTCCTAATTTGTGTATGTATTTGTGAGTGCGTTAGGTTTAGAATGCATTAAACTCACAACCTACCTTGTAATAGATGAGTGTGAGTGTCCTTCTGAGCACTACACTACACCCCAGAGTGCTTTAGATTGAGAACTTGAAAATATATAATATTAAAGAATGTGAAACTTGAAATTATTTCCCTATATGTATCCCCAAGACTTATAGCCAAGATGATACTATTATACAATTTAAGTATGTGTTAGATGAGCATACTTCATGGAATCAAGCTTGTGACTTGCAAATCATAAGTTGCATGCCCTAACAATATAAGCAATGTTTTTTTTTTAAAACATGTAATATTAATTTAAAATATTGCAAATGGTCCTACCTCATTATACAGAGAATTTATGGCTTAGTCATGCACTTAGATTAGTATGTCTCAACTTACCTATTAGAATCAAACCTATGATTTATAAATTACAAGCCATATGCTTTAATTAAGTGAGCAATGCCTTGCTAACAAAACCCAATACCATTATATTTTGCTTAAATTAGTATTATGTTGATATGTAGAGTGTTGAAATTCTTTAACTATATGAATCCCATAGGATATATAGATACTATAATACTTTGGCAAAACTAAGATAGGCCATAAACATACATCAAGTGTGATTCAAACTAGAAACCTCTTACTTGCATAATAGTCAAAGTTTTAGTTTTAGTAAATTCATGTTCTTAAAATGGATTAGGTACCTCCATGACATATAATCAACATAATGCTTTTGTAAAGTTTAGTTCATAATACAATGAGTACACTAGTGTCTCAAATATGACTTGAACTCATAACTTAAATCTAGATGATCAAATATGTACCTGGACATATAGCAAACAAAATTTTTTTATCAAACTTAAATAAATTTTATAACTTAGCACTACTAATTAGAATTAAACCTATAACTTAGAGTTTCCAAATCAAGATTACTATAGGTACATCCAAGACATATAGCCAAAATGGTATAGGTCTTGGCCTAGTAACTCCAAGTTATAGGTTTGATTCTACTAAATAGCACCGAGTCATGAACTTCTATAAATCTTGAGGTATACCTATGTTTCAATTATTTTGTGTTTCAATTTTGAGATATTAACTAAGTACATGAAACATAAATTGCATAGAAAGTAAATTTAATCTAAGTCAAAGTGCTGCAATGAATAAGAATCAATCTCGATCTTATTGCCATTAATGGAATGTGTTTAGGTACATTGCCACTTGAATAAGATGTCATACAACTGACTCAGATCCACATTGCATGCACTCACTAACTGTTCTCTAAGACTATGAAATAAAATTCCAAGAGTTCGACTATTTTATTGACCACAGAATTTCATAAACATGGTAGGTGAGCACATATTTATAGACTTTATTGTGGGGCTGCGTTAATGGGATCTTAGAAATGCAACAAATGCTACGTCGATGTAGCCTTGTCAACAAGGCAACACCACGTAGATGGGGCCTCATTGACGTGATACTTTGATGCTTCATCATCATTATTCAAATAGATGTGACGACATGCATCGAGGCATCTACCTTGACACAACTATGTCAATGCAACCAACCAATGCTTCATCAACATGGTTGGGTATACTTAACCTTATATTTAAGGCATTCTCCACTATCAAAGCATTGGCCACTCATTTTCTCATTTTTTTTAATCTCATGTTACTATGCATGCTTGAAAATGGGCATCCAAAATTTGTAACAACATTCAACTAAGCATCAATGAAGTCATTCTTGGTGATTAACCCTACTTTTTCTACTTTCTTTCTTTGCATTTGAAAATATTTTCAACCACTTATTCTTTATTTTATCTGAAAGCTTTAGTGTATAGTTATTTTCTAGTAGAAAGAGCATAACTATTACCTCTCTTTAAGAGTTAAATAGTAGATTCTTAAAGATACTTGTTAATCCAAAATTTGAATGAAGACATATCCTGATCTAAAATTAGTAACCAATGATTAATATACATCATTAGAAAGAACAAGATTGGGTATTTTATTTACAACATTACTAGAAGAAGGCATCACAAATTTCTTCTTACCAACTTGTAAATTTGCATTCTAAGAACCAACAAAAACTTTTGCATTAATGGAAGAACCAAAAATTTTTGACAACAAACACAAATTTCAAGAACCATAGTGATGAATCATGTTTTGACTAGCTCTAATATCAGAGCCTCGATATCAAAGCCCAAGATGCGATGTCAAATATCTGATATCACAGGATATATGCCGACCTATAAATATAGCGCTTGTGCTCACAATTTTCATATAAATTTTCATTAGTTTGTCATAGATAGCAAAGCTCTTGTAGCTTGTTTTCTCTAGAGTTAGAATATTTTCTGAGTGCTTGAAACAAGAGTCTGAGTGTGTACAAATCTTTGTTCGAGCACTGATGTACCTAAGCACAGTAGTGTGATGGGAATAAAAATGAACCCTTTTAATCATCTTTGTAGCATTGAGAATAGATTAATGTTTCCCTGATGCATTCAATATTCATGCACTTTATTTTCATGCATTTCATTTTAATGTACTTTAATTAAGAAAATAATTTCTAGTTGTTAATGAACACAAGCATGACCACCTCGAGCATACATGTAGCACTTGGTAACCCAAAAATGCTTAACGTTTGGTAGCCTAGTAGTGCTATACATGTTTAGGATGTGTTTGGAAAGTGGAAATGGGTACTTGTGTTAGGCTAGCTAGGTAGTAGATGAATTAAGTCTTAAATTACTCTACCTTTCATTCTTGTTGTAGGAGATTGAACTTTCAAAACATAAAATGATAAAAATCATGTGCCTCAGTTACACTTAAAACATATCTTTGAGCTTCATAAGTGTAGTTGAGAAGATAACGAACATTCTCAACGTCCATTTCACTTCCTAGAGAATTAGTGCACTAACAAACTATAAGTCCACGGAATTCAACCGAATCATGTGTGAATGCCTTAGTGATTTGTATGGATGGGTGTAGAGGCACCTCACCACTCATCATTGGTGCCATTGCCAAGGACCTTTTGGTTGTTTCATGCGTTATTAAGGATTTAGTGAAAAAATATTCAAATTGTTGGAATAAACCTTAAAGTCACATCACATCTTAAGATTACTATAACAATATTTAGAAGCACATTGCATTTTTATTTTCCTAACATAAAATGTCTTCTTCTCATAGGAGTGATTCTCCACCCAAGTCTAACAACGTACATTAGCCGATGCCTTAACAATACCAAGTGGTATATGCTCATCCTGATGAGTATGTACCAAATTTTACCTTCATCCTACACTAGGATGAACAACTATGGTGGCATGACATGGAGGGTAACATTGTGTTGTTTCCCGATCGATTTGTTTCTACGATGCTCCAAAAAATGCTTATATGATGGGGTTTCCAAGGACTTCATGTTGAGTACATGCTGCAGAATAGTGATGCTAGGGATTATCATCCCACTAAGGCACAACATCTTAGGGATCATCAGTTAGAATAGCATTATGAATTTGCCAAGGGAAAAGGATTTAATGATTTTCCATTCCTGCCATATCAAAAAGATGGTGGAGAGCCCTTCTTTGGGGATTTTTCATTCAATGAAATTCCTCTCTTTGACTTTAGTGAAAGAGGTTAAAATTAGAACTTGCAGTCCACTTTTCACAATCCTAGTTCTGGTAATAATGGATCCATTGACAAGGAAGGATCCAAAGAGGCAAGTCAAGGTAGGGATACAAACAAGAAATAAGATTGTGACCATGATTGCGATCACCGAAGAGGTGGTAACATGCACGATGATGGTGATAGTCCTCCTTTCTATTCACCTTTGTGATCATCCTCTTCTTCTGGCTTTGATCATAATTAGAGGTGATTAACAAGATTGAAATGATCAAAGGGACTGTTAGGCAAGGCAAAACCAAGGGCATGAGTGTTCAAGAGAGACACAATGTCATGAATGAAGGGGTAGTAGAGGGCATCGTAGGTACCAAAATCAAGGTCTCGATGAGCCTTTTCTTGCTACCGAGAGTATGCTAAACATTGCTTAGGCAATATGAATTCCAATAAGGCATGTGAAGGATAGTCAGATTAAAAGGCTAGACATGAACAATATCCCTTGGTTTGAAGGAAATATAACTCAGATCCATAGAACCATCTTAAAGCTTTTCAAGATGCATGTGCCTTGCAAAATATAAAGAATGAGTGGCAAAAACTTAAGTTGTTTACAAGGATACTCACTAAAGAAGCAGAAAACTGGTATTGGTTCTTAGAACTAGAATCTATCAGACGATGGAGTACAATGCTTGAATTGTTTAATAACAAATATCAAACATACTCTAAAGTGTCCAACTTGAGAAGGTAAATCCAAGGATGGAAACAAGGAACACACAAACCCTTGAATGCCACCATCGACCGATACTATTCCTTAATGCACAGATGTCCTGGCCATTATTATTCTCAATTGGATCAACTTCACCTCATTGTAGATGGGCTTTGATTTGAAACAAGAAGAACCCTTGGCATCTATGCCCAAGGGCGACTGTTGAAATTAAGTGCTTGTCAAATCCAAAGATTGATTGAGTAGGTAACTAAAAAAGAAGGTGAATTGAGAAAACGAGAAAGTGTAGAAGAGTATAATCATGATCCTTTCATTCACAAGAGAGAGGCTCAATTTTATGATACTGAGGAAGAACCAGCACTTGATGAGGTGGTGAATAGGAAAGCCTTGCCACTTCAAAAATTTTAATTTGAAATTATAGCCAAGGTTGATTAGTATAGGAGTCCATGGATAGTAGGTTTTAAGCTATCCTAAAAATTGTTGAAGTGTCCAAAGAATGAGGTAGTGATTGTGAGCAAAGGAGGAGTAAGAAAGTTGAATGTGCCTATTAAAGAGGAAAGGGCAAGATTGCTGTAATAGAAGAAGTTGTGAATAGAAAATTAGATGATGATGGTGGATGTGATGTCTACTAATATGAACATCCTAAAGGATGTTGCCCCATAGTGTCACACTTACAAGAGTTTGGGGTGTATGCTTTGAATCCATGACTAGCACAAAGGTAAACATCCAGATGATTACCTTATCCTTAAGGTAATTCTAGGTAGTTCCACCAGCAACAACAATATTATCCAAGTGGAACTCCACCACAATCATATGAATAATATCAACAATGGTAGCAACCACAGTCATGGGCGTTGGCACCACCAAGGTAGCATTACCCTTACCGACAACCTGATCCCTATGGGTATTATATTCAGTAACCCTTGTCTCCACGCGACTCCTCCAGTCATGTTTCTACTTTCCAATCTCACTACCACTCTTCTTATTATTATCAAACTCATTCTCCACATGCAAGAAGGGATACCACCTCTTACCCTTATCCTTCTCCTATTCATACACATCTTCCTTTCCCCTCAACATAACTACCAACTACTCCACCTATGTAGGGTGAACTCCCAGCTCAACTGCAACAACAAAACACTAAGAGGGTCATTAATCTATAACCAGTTCATCAACTGACTGGTTCAAATACTCGATAAAAAAAAAAGACCTTTCTTCCAACTAGGCAGTTCGCCTAACCCCTCAAATACACCTACATTTGACAATCCTATTCCTTCGTCTTCCTCTGTATCAAATTATTTTGAGTCCCCTTCAAACCAAAAATCACATAGGATCCATACTGTGATGCTTACTCATGTTGTATCTAATTGGATCTATGCTGGAAACCTTCCCAAGAAGTTAGCAGATCCTAGAAGTCCTTTGATCTATTTCCAGATTGCTAGGAATGAATCATGTAAGGCTCTTCTTGATTTCGGTTCTAGTGTCAACTTGATCTCTCATGAGATGTATACTGCAAGGAACCTACCTTCTTTAAAGAAGAGCAATATCATATTAGAATTGGTAGACTAGTCCATCACCATTCCATTCGGATTGGTAGAAGACATCTTAACCACTGTCTGTGGGTGGTCTTATCCTGTTGATTTCCTAGTGATCAAGATGGAGAACTATAAAGGGGACTTCCCAATCATCATGGGAATGGCATGGCTAAGCACCGTTGATGCAAGAATGGGCATCAAAGATCTTCCTTAGAAATATCCAAAAAAAATGCATTCAGAAAAATTGAGAAGAAGCAAGTTCCATGCATTGCATATACTGATATAGGGTGCAATTGTGTGTAGAAACTCTAGGTAGTGAAACATGCATCCATCTCTGCATGTAAGCAATGTGCACCAGAAGTAGAAATTCAAAGGTGTCTGCACACAATAGCCACTGATGAGATGCAATATCGCATGCACTGCGATATGGCGGCTGTCGCGATATCGCGTCGTCCCCTGCGATATCGCGGTCTGCCACCAAATCTATAAAGAAGAGGCAACACTCCCCTCATTTCTCATCCTAGGCTTAAAGTAGGAAAACTCTGGTAGTTTGATCACTCCAGAGATAGAATATTTTCCATGTGCCCACAGTAGGAGTCCCCAAGTGAATGGATCTTTATTCGAGCAGCTTTGTACCTGAACGGAAGTTGTGTACGGCAATAAAGACAAGCTTTCTGGATAAACCTTGCAGTGCATGGAATAGGATTTATTACCTATTATAAATTACTTGCATTAGCGCGGCATGAGTACAACTTGATTATGAGCATTGACGAATGTGTATGGCTAATCAAGGAATCAGCTACTCATTGCGATTAGTCTCTCTCACCCTCAACTCCTAGAATGCAGAATGAGTACGACTTGATTACGAGCATCTACGGGTGTGTACGGCTAGTCAAGGAATCGGCTGCTCATTACGTTTAGGCTAGTTAAGTACCTAAGTACGACGACTTCGAGCACATGCGTTACATGTGGTGATCCCAGTAACAATTAGCATTTGGTAGCCACAATTTCATAGTTCAGGGTGTGTACGGTAAGTGGGAACGGATGCTGATGCTAGTTAATTTAGACTTAGTCCTTAGTTAGAGTTAGCTAGTTTCTCAACCCTTCACCTTGATAGCATAGGAGAAAAACATTTAAAAGCTATAAAAATCATATACCTCGGACTTACTTAACCATACACCGTGACAACAACAAGTAAGTCTGGGAAGACAATGAATGATTAACCCCAAGTGTTCCATGGGGCGTTTAGGCATTTAGTCTACGGAGTTTGACCGGATCGCGCGTGCTATGCTCGTTTCGTATGGTTGAGTGTAGGGGTACCTTGCCACTCATCATTGGAGCCGTTTCCGGGGACTAAGTGTTTGTGCGCCGAATAGAACATAAGGGATATCACTCACATCGTTGTGAGCCTTAACGAACCTTCGAGTTAATCAAGATAAAATTTTATATAATGGTGAATTAGCACACCAATAAAAATGCCTTCTTCTCATAAGAGCAACTCACCACCTAAGGACCACACACGAGACAGTCGACAAGATAAAACACATAACCAAAATCAGCCAAGTCCTAAACAATATAAGATGACATATACTCATCCCGATGAGTATATTTCTAATTTTACTTTTATTCTTCATCAGGACGAATAGCTGCGGTGGAGAGATTTGCAAGGTAACATTGTGTTACCCCCAGATCGATCAATCTCTCACATGATTTTTCGTGCCTTGGCACAGATAGGCATGATCGAGCTATATGCTGAATACGTTGCGGAGGACTTTGACATGAGGGATTATTATCCCACAGATGCCCAACGTATGAGGGACTTGAGGCAGGAGAGTCAACATGCACTATTGAAGGGCAAGGTCCCGCACATCCTTAGCGAAATAGGAGATGAGGAACCCCTTATCACTGGTTCTTTAACAAAATATGTTCTTCCTCCTAATGATGATGAGGAGGTTGGGTATCAAAACCTACGATCAACGATACATATCCCTGGTTCTGATGCTCGTGAACACCAACTATTCACAGAGGGAACAACCACTTATGCTAAGGATGGGCACTTAGATCGTCACCACGATTCGGGCTGTATCAGCCGAAGAGAAGGCAAGAAACATCGTTATGGTGATGGTTCCCCTTCTTCTTCCCCTTCTTCACATCATTCATCCTCTCCTTCCACATCTGGGTGCAGCCACCATGAACATAAAGGTGAGGATAAAAGTAAGAAGGACGAAAGACCTCGATGGGAAAGTCGAGAGAGAGGATAAGGGCAAGGACATAGGAAGAGTAGGGAACAACACAGACATCACAGGTATCATGAAAGAGATGATCATGATGAATCCCTACTCGCAACCCGAAGCATGCTTGACATAACGGAGGCAGTTAGGATTCCCACAAGGCATTTAAAGGATAGTAGGATCAAACGATTAGACATGAACAACATCCCACGATTTGAAGGGGGATATAATGCTGATCCGCAAAATCATTTACGGGCATTCCACGATGCCTGTGCCTTGTAGAATATAGAAAATGAGTGGCAAAAACTTAAGTTGTTCCCAAGGACATTCACTAAAGAAGCAGAGAGCTAGTACCGGTCTTTAGAACCGGAAACCATCAGGAGGTGGAGTACGATGCTAGAACTGTTCAACGAAAAGTATCAAATGTACTCCAGTGTATCCAATTTGCGTAAGCAAATCCAAGGCTAGAAGAAAGGTACACATGAACCCTTGGATGCTACCATGGCCCGCTATTACACATTGTTAGATGGTTGCCCGGGCCATGGGTACGCTCAGCGAGATCAACTTCGCCACATCGTGGATGGGCTAAGGCATGAAACTAGAAGAACCCTTGGAACTTATGCCTAAGGGAGACTCTCACAACTTACAGCCCATGAAGTACGTAGCCTGTTGGAGCAAGTAGCAAAAGAAGAAGGTGAGCTACGCAAAAGGGAAAGTGCGGAAGAGTATAACCGTGATCCCTCCCTTCGAA
>MNCI01002119.1:829417-869899 GCA_015680685.1 Gnetum montanum | reverse complement strand
AAGGGCCTTAGTTAGAGGGAACACTTTGGTTCCATAACTAGTGCTTGTAGCCCAAATGTTATTTTGTCTAAGGGGTGTGCTTTGAATCCTCACTTTTGTTTTTTTTTTGTGTTTTGTGTTTTTATGCGTGGGGACCATACCATGCAAAGACTTCTTATTTTTATTGTCTCAGCTTCTGAAGAATGGGTAACATCGGAACGGTAAGAAAACTCAAGAAGAAAACAACCAAGCACCCAAGTGAATGACCAACACAAAGGCACCAAGTTCCTTTGAAATCACACCCTTTGCAATCCTTGAGTCCTTCCTTAGTTTGAGAAATGCTCAGTCACCAGTTCATTAAAGTTCTTATTAGAAGGGAACTGTACATTTCCAAGCCAAGGGAAACCATGGACTTGATGGATGGATGGATGAAGTGATCTCATTGCCTGCCATATCAAAAGAACATACCTTAGTATCAACAATGTAACTTAAAGGTAAACACCAAACATTAGCAATCAATATGAAAACAGTTCATCCCATCGGTCTGAACACTTATTGGGTGATGAACTTATAAGGTGGATATACACACATACACACAAAAAATAGAAAAGTATAATGATGTTGTAAAGAAAAAACAAGAAAAGTTAAAGAAAGTGTAAAACAAAAATGTGTAAAACCAAAACGTTGTAAAACAAAAACTTTGTAAAACAAAAATGTGTAAAACAAAAACTGAAAAAGAACTGAGGGCCCCATATGGTTAGCATAGGTGGCCATCTCCCCCATGCATGAGTTGTAAGGGAGAGATCCGAAGTAATAAGCGTTTGTTTGAATTTCTTAGAAGTGCCCAACTTCTCCCAATTGATGATCTTAGATTCAGGGGTGGAAGTTGGCGTTGCTCATGTTCCAATGAGTCTATGCCATGGTTGTTGGCATGAGTTTCCTCAGCTCGTTCCATGCATATTTTTCTGCTCCTACGAGTAGCTGTCAACCACGTGGTGTCTACTACTTCTTGTGTGGTTGCTAGATATAGGCATCTTTGTTGCAGAGGTTCTTGGGCACACCTGTTACATGGAGACATTTCCTCCATGTCATCACCCGATGAATCACTGTATGTGATGCATGGAACTATCCTCTTCTTGATCTTTCCACATATATTTATCTTAGAGATTTCCAAGGAAAGATCGCGGATCCTAAGGCATGCATCTACTGTGATTAGCCATGCCTTTCCCATTATAATTGGGAAGTCCCCTTCGTTGTTGTTCACTTCGATCACCAGAAATTCAGCTGGGCAGGACCAACCACACATAGTGGTAATAGCATCCTCCACCAATCCCAAGGGAATGGTGATGGATTGGTCTGCTAGCTCTAGTTGGATATTGCTCTTCTGAAGTTGTGGCAGGTTCCAGGCGTGATACATCTTTTGTGAAATTAAGTTGACTCCGGAACTTGAGTCAAGAAGAGCCAAATGTGGTGCATTTCCAGCGATCTGCAAATAAATAAAGGGACTCCCAGGGTCAGTTAGTTTCCTGGGAATGTGGCCTACCTTGATCCGGTTAGTTACGGTATGTGTTAGCATAACCGTATGTGTTACACTCCTTTGGACTGAAGGGTTCTTCGAAGCGTTAGTGGTTAGAGTCCTATACATGTACCCATCCGCTTGTTGTTTCGAGAGTTTGTCTGGGCTCTTAGTTCTGAAAAAAGGTCTCTTCTTTGTATAATTGTAGCTAGAACTAGTACCCAGTTAGATATTTACACTCTGAATATTTACAGCTCTCGCGGCATTACGTTGCTGCGATTGGGTAGGTAATTCCCCTTGCATTGTTGGAACAAGTTGTATGGGAACTACCGGAGGAAGAGGTGCGGGTGGAGTTAGAGGATAGACTGAATGTGAGATGTCTACCAGAGGAGAAGGAGTCCTTCTGAAGTACTCCCGTGCTTGGTAGTGATGTTGGAGGGTAGTGTGACCCATAGAGTCACCTGGAGAAACTAGCTGTTGCACATAATAACCATAAGGGTCAGGCTGCTGGTAAGGGTATTGATGTGTTGGCGGTGGCATCCCCCATGACTGTGGGTATTGCCACTGCTGATGTTGTCCAATGGGCTGTGGAGGCGTTCCACTTGGATAATATGTCAAAGGTTGGTGGAACTGCCTTGGGTTACCTTGTGGGTAAGGTAACCTTCGGGGTGTTTGCCATTGATTAAGTCTTGGATTTAATGCATACACCCCAGACTCCTGCAGATGTAAGATAATTGGGCAACATCCCTTAGGATGGTCATAGTAGCAGACCTCACATCCACTATCATTGTCTGATTCAGAATTTACAGCCTCATCGGAGATAGGAATTTTCCCCTTACCCTTGTTATGTGTAGGGCTTAAGTTTCTCTGCTTGGTTTTGCCTTTATCACTACCTTGCTCTACCTTAGACTCTTCTACGATTTTCAAGACTGTTTCTATTCTTGAGTCTAAGGAATCCCACATTTGGTCTACCTTAGCCGATACCTTGGTAGTGAACTTTTGGATCGGCACAGTTTTTCGGTTCACCAACTCTTCGAGTGGTGACTCATCCTCCTCATCACAGAATTTCACTCCCTTCTTGCGAAGGGAGGGATCGCGGTTATATTCTTCCACACTTTCTCTCTTCCGTAGCTCACCCTCTTCTTGCGCTACTTGTTCCAACAAACTTTCAACTTCATGGGCTCTTAGTTGGAAAAGTCTCCCTTGGGTGTAAGTCCCAAGAGTTCTTCTCGTTTCATTTCGTAGCCCATCCACAATGTCGCGAAGTTGATCCCATTTAGCATACCCATGGCCCGAGCAATGAAGTAGCAATGTATAGTAATGGGCCATGGCAGCATCCAAGGGTTCATAAGCACCTTGTTTCCAGCCTTGGATCTGCTTATGCAAATTGGACACTCTGGAGTATGTTTGATATTTGTTGTTGAATAGTTCAAGCATCATACTCCACCTCCTGATGGTTTCTGGTTCTAAGGACCGGTACCAGCTCTCTGCTTCTTTGATGAGTGTCCTTGGGAACAACTTGAGCTTCTGCCACTCATTATCTATATTTTGCAAGGCACGGGCATCGTGGAATGCCTGTAAATGATGTTGAGGGTCAGCGTTGTATCCCCCTTCAAAACGTGGGATATTATTTATGTCCAAACGCTTGATCCTGCTATCCTTTAAGTGCCTTGTGGGGATCCTAACTGGCTCTCTAATGTCTAGCATGCTTTGGGTTGCGAGTAGGGGTTCGTCATGATCATCTCTTTCATGATGTCTATGATGTCTTCGTGGTGGTTCCCTACTCTCCCTACATCCTTGCCCTTGTCCTAACTCCTCTCGACCTTCTTGTCGAGGTATTTCATCTTCCCTTTTACTTTTATCCTCTCCGTTATGCTCACGATGGTTGCGCCCAGATGTGGAAGGAGAGCGTGAATGGTGAGATGAAGGAGAAGAGGAAGGGGATCCATCACCATGGTGATGTTTCTTACCTTCTCTTCAGCTACTTCGGCCCTGATCATTGTAACGATCTAAGTGTCCGTCCTTAGTGTGAGTGGTTGTTCCTGCCGTGAACAGTTGGTGCTCATGGGGATCAGAGCCTGTAGCATGTACAGTTGATCGAAGGCCCTGATGCCTTACCTCTTCACCAGAGTGAGGAGGAGGAACATCATTTTCTAAGAAACCCATTGTGAGGGGTTCCTCGTCTCCTATTTCACTAATGACATGGGGGACCTTGCCCTTCAACAATGAATGTTGGCTCTCCTGCCTTTCATCTCGAATATGTTGGGCATTTGTGGGATGATAATCCCTTGTGTTATGGTCATCCAAAACGTATTCCACAAATAGTTATTGCATGCCAATTTGTGCTAAGGAATGGAAAAACATGTTAGGGGCAGATCTATCTGGGGGTAACACGATGTTACCTTGCAAATCCCTCCATCACAGTTGTTCATCTTGATGGAGAATAAAAGTAAAGTCAGGGACATACTCATCAGGATGAGTATATGTGACCTTAGATTGTTTAGGACATGGCTGGTCTAGGTTATGCGTGTGATGCTGACTGTCTTCTGTGTTATCCTTAGGTGAGTTAATTTTTTGAGAAGAAGCCATTTTAATGGTGTGCTATTCACCGTTATTTATGTTCTTGATTAACTGATTAACTCGAAAGTTCGTTAAAGCTCACAACGATGTGAGTGATATCCCTTATGTTCAATTGGTGTAAAAACACTTAGTCCTCAGCAACGGCGCCAATGATGAGTGACAAGGTACCCCTACACTCAACCATACGAAACGAGCATAGCACGCGTAATCCGGTCAAACTCCGCAGACTAAATGCCTAAACACCCCATGGAACACTTGGGGTTAATCGTTCGTTGTCTTCCCAGGCTTGCTTGTATGTGTCACGGTGTATGGTTAAGCAAGTCTGAGGTATATGATTTTTTTGGTATTTTTCGGTTTATCTCCTAAGCTATGAGGGTGAAGGGTTGAGAAACTAACTAACTCTAACTACAACACTAAGTCCTAGCGTCAGCATCCATTCCCACTTGCCGTACACACCTTGAACTGTGCAACTGTGGCTACCAAATGCTAATCGTTACTGGGATCACCACACGTAACGCACGTGCTCGAAGCGGTCGTACTGAGGCACTTAACTAACCTATGTGTGACAAGCAACTGATTCCTTGACTAGCCATACACATCTGTAGATGCTCGTAATCAAGTCGTACTGGTCCCACTCTCTAGGAGGAAAGGGTTAAGAGAATCTATTTGCGATGAGTAGCCGATTCCTTGGCTAGCCGTACACATTTGTCAACGCTCGTAACCAAGTCATACTCATGTCACGTCACTAGGAAAGTAGTAAATAACATTAATTAAACCTATCCATGCACTGCAAGGTTTATCCGCAAAGCTCGTCTTTATTGCCGTACACAACTTGCGTTCAGGTACAAAGCTGCTCGAATAAAGAACCGTTCACTTGGGGGACTCCTACTACGGGCACATGGAAAATATTCTATCTTTGGGGTGATCAATCCACCAGAGCTTCGCTACTTTACGCCTAGGATCAGAAATGAGGGGAGTGCTGCCTCTTATTTATAGATATGGCGATGGGCCGCGATATCGCGTACGCGATATCGCAGGGAAAGACGCGATATCGCGTCGACCGCGATATCGCGGCTTGTGCAATCTGCGTCTCATAACCAACCATAGTGCCATCCACTTCCTAATGAACAAGCTAATGGTAAGCCCCTATGTCATACAGTGGTTAGTGATCTTATAGGAATTTGATCTCACGATTGTAGATCAAAAGAACACTGAGAATGTGGTCACTGATCACTTGTCTCGGTTACGATGGGACAACAAAGAGGAGGAGAACTCACTATCTAATATGTTTCCTAATGAACTCCTCCCTATGTCATACAGTGGTTAGTGATCTTATAGAAATTTGATCACACGATTATAGATCGAAAGGACACTGAAAATGTGGTCACTGATCACTTGTCTCAGTTACGATGGGACAACAAAGAGGAGGAGAACTCACTATCTAATATGTTTCCTAATGAACTCCTCTTTGTTGGTGCTATAATTAAACAATTGCCCAATGATCCTAAATGGTATGATGGCATTCTCACCTATCTTCTCACCTAAGAGATGCCATAAGGGTTAGACCACCGAAAGAAATAACAGTTTCTTCACCAAATAAAATGCTTCATGAAGATCAATGGACACCTTTACAAGGTGTGTGTCGATGGCCTGGTTCATTGGTGTATCCCTGATGCTGATCAACTGCACATTCTCCAAGATGCTCATGAAGTTCCTTGTGGAGGCCACTATGCTGGGAGATGCACGGCTATTAAAATCATGATGGCAAGGTACTATTACCCAATAATTTTTAGGTATGCTCATCAATATCTTTACTCTTGTGAACATTGTCAATGAGATGGTGGAATGACTACTCGAATGGAGGAACCTCAATAATGGATTCAACCATTGGAACCCTTCAACATCTAGGGCATTGATTTCATGGGTTCCATCACACCCATGTCATATAGAAAGATGTACATCATAGTCACTATTGACTATTGTATGAAATGGGTAGAAGTAGTAGTCATCACCAACTGTACATCTTCTACTACTTCTTGGTTTGCACAAAAAAATGTTGTAAATAGGTTTGGTATGCCACGTGCATTAATTTTTTATAATGGAACTCACTTTATAGGCACTACTTTTCATAAGCTTATGCAATGCTTGGGAGTTGAACATAAACTCACGACACCATACCACCCCCAAGCCAATGGTCAAGCTGAGGTTACCAATAGGGAAATCATAAGGATTCTAACAAGAACTATTTATAAATATAGGAAATACTAGAGCACAAAATTCAACGATGCCCTTTGAGCCTACCGCTGAACATGAAAACTTCCTTTAGGTTACTCTCTAATGAGTCACGATATCGCATACATGATATCACGTCCTGCCTCGTCTTCTATATATAAGAGGTGGTGCCCTTGGTTCTAGATAGTTGGACTTAGACCCTTAGCCAAATTCTTGCAGTTTAGTCATCCCAGAGTTAGAATTATTTTTGTGTGCCCGCAGTAGGAGTCATAGAGTGAACAGGTCTTTATTCGAGCAATTTGTACCTAAGCACAATTTTGTGTACGACAATAAAGATGAACTTTATGATAAACCTTGCAGCATACAAATTAAGTTAATTAGTAACTAATTATTATTTAATGCTTTCCTAGCTAATTAATATCTCTCTCAACCTTCAACCCCCTTAGTTAAATACACTCAGTACAATCGCTTCAAGCATGCGTGTAGTGCTTGGTAATCTAGTAACGATTAGCGTTTGGTAATCCCAACAGCGTTGCACTGGTTTAGGATGTGTATGGCAAGTGGAAATGGATATTGGTGTTAGGAACATTTAGAACTTAATTAATGAATAGTTAATGTAAGTTAGCCACTTAGTTCTCTCTCCCTTTCCTTTATTAGCAGAAGACATATAAAATACAAAAGCTATAAAAATCATATACCTCAAGCTTACCTAACCATACAACTGTGACAATACAAGTAAGTTTGGGAAGACAACGAACTATGATCTACGAGTAACTATCTAGATACCACAACTAGTCCATCTGTGGAGTTCAACCAGATTGTGTGTGAAATGCTCGTATTCGTATGGTTGAGTGTAGGGGTACCTCGCCCCTCATCATTAGCACTGTTGCCGACGACGGTGCTAGTTATCTAGATTAGTTATATCATACAAGGTCGTTGTATAGGAATTAACGATATATCTTTTAGGAATAAATAATTACAAAAAGTCACATACAAATTCACACATAATTTTATAATCATGCCTCTCCTACAAGACTATGATAATGCCACATCTAACGAGGCAATTCATTGGAGAACCAATGAATTATATGACAATGAAGATTGGAGTACACAATCTAAGGTGGGGGTTTCTTATAAACATAAATGAAGGCAACATCATCCCAATGCACGAAAGCATAACTTACTCGATGACGATGAACCCCTACTGGCCACTACAATCCTAACACAAATACAAGAGGTTGTTCGAATCTCCCGTAGGCATCGTAAAGAGAGTCACCTACCCAAGCTTGATTTAAACAACTTCCCTAATTTCTCAGGAGGCTATGACTTAGATCTGCAACAACATTTACAAGCCTTCTATGATGCCTGTGCATGGAAAAACATTGATAACGGTTGGCAAAAAATCAAGCTCTTTCCTATGATGCTCGTTCATCAAGCAAAAGTATGGTATAGATCGTTAAAACCAAATTCAATACAATGTTGGCCAACAATGGTAGAACTCTTTAACGAAAGATATCATACCTACACAAGAGTGTCGACCTTGAGGAAACAAATCCAAGGGTGGAAACAAGCACAACATGAACCCTTGGACATGGCCTTAGAAAGATATTATGCATTGTTAAACAACTGTCCAGGCCATGAGTTCTCCAAAGAAAGGCTAATGTACCATATCATTGATGGGCTTCGTGATGAAACAAGAGAGACCCTAGGAATGTATGCCCAAGGTCAACTGTACAAACTATGAACCCATCAATTCCAAGAGCTTATTAAGCGAGTAGCAAAAGAAGAAGGAGAAATGGCTAGATGGGAGAGTGTTGAAAAACATCAATGGGACCAAAATCTCAAATTAACCGAGGTCCATAATCACAAAAAGGAGAAATCAACCTATCTCAAGGAGGAAGAACCATCTTTGCTGGTACAACAATCATTAGAGGAAATCAAGGCAAAGATCAATAAGATGTTGGAATGGATGCATAAAAAGTGTGGAGAATATACCAATATTATTGGAGATAGAGTTTTGATAACCTGAGAAGCAGGACAAAATATCATTAGACAATCAGAAAGAAGGGATGAAGAAAATAAGAGCTCAACCGCCAATCACACGTATGAATGCAACATTTTCTTATACAATCACCCCAAGGGCCAATGCCCAATCTTGTTACATTTATATGAGAATTGGGGAAGCACATTACATCCAAAGTTTGTATAGAGATACTGTGTTCGATCACAATGGCAACAATCCCAGTCGTGGGGGAAGCCATCCCTAAACTGGTGGCTCCCTTCGTATCATCCAAATCCAAATGCTTATCTAGTCCAACATCCTATTTCCCAAACAAGGTCAACATACTCTATCTCGCTACATTATCATTCTCCTCAGTACTATCAGCCCATGTACTCAACACAACCACTGCCTTGTGTACCTTACACTTCTCCTAAATTTCAACAGTCTCATCCTTTCCCTCATTCTACATTGCCACCAAATGTTCTTAAAGTGTCTGCATGACAACAACAACCCATGAACATTACTTGTGCTACTATTGCCAATAGCAGTGAGAGACCTCCTCAACATCAAAGGCATCCCTTCTTTAGACATGACCATAGGAAGGGACAACACAATTCTGAGGTTGCTACATTCTCCGACTCAGCACAAGTCCAACATTGTGGTGCATCCTTCTCTTCGAACACAATGCCTCATGTCACTTTATTAGGGCCACCAATTAACACTTCAACAACCATACGACCCAATGAATACAACCATGGAGGACGACATCCCGATCCTTGCATACCATCTTACGATCTCAAGTATCATAGTGGGTCAACTCTTTACCCGAGAACCACATCTTAAAAATTGCCCCACTATGCTTACTATAATCAGGTGTGTGAACCCCAATGGGGTAAGTATGACCAAGTTTTTATATTTCAAACATGCAATGATCCTCATCTTTGATTTATTAATCCTTGCCATGCTCAACCGTTTAGTTATGGAGGATATCCCTCATTCTAATAACAAGTAGGATTAATAAATATTTTTCATTCTCTTTAATTTTATAACTTTTTGTTTTACAACATCGTTATACTTTCTCATTTTTTTGTGTGACTGTTTGTTTTGTTTTTTGTTTTTGTCTTTGTTTGT
The DNA here is from genome assembly GCA_015680685.1 of Gnetum montanum. Lineage (NCBI taxonomy): Eukaryota > Viridiplantae > Streptophyta > Gnetopsida > Gnetales > Gnetaceae > Gnetum > Gnetum montanum. Next base: position 860,459 of record MNCI01002119.1, on the reverse strand, counting down.
TATTTTTTTTTTGTTAGATTCGTCACCTAATAAGTGCTCATGATAGTGGTATGAATTGTATTCTATTGATTGCTAATGTTTGGTTTTTACATTTGAGTTATAATGTTGATACTAAAGTATGGTTCTTTTGACATAACAGGCAATTAGTCCACGTCATCCATGCATCCATGAATTTCTATGGTCTCTCTTGGCTTGGAATTGTGTAGTCCCCTTCTCTAATAATAAAACTATTAATGAATTGGTGACTGAGCATTTCTCAAACTAAGGAAGGACTCAAGGACTGAAAAGGGTGTGACTTCAAAGGGATTTGATGCATTTGTGTTGGCTATTCTCTTGGGTGCTTGGATGTTTTCTTCTTGAGTTTTCCTTACCATTCTGACATTGCTCCATTTTCAGGAAGTTGAACCAATAAAAATAAGTCTTTGCATGGTGTGGTTCTCACGCAAAAGAAGCAAAAAACAAAAAAAAAACACAGACACTCACACACACACAAAACAGTGAGAATTCAAAGCACACCCCTTAGACAAAATAATCATCTGGGCTACAAGCACTGGTTATGGAACTAAACAAACATGTTTCTTCTAACTAAGGCCCTCTCTCGCTTCCTACTTTTCCCTTTCTTATTTTCTCGGAATGGTGGTGACTCTTTGGTAGAAGCATTCTTGTTACTTCAAGTGGATAGATTGGCCAAGTGTATTAATGCGAAGTCACTAGATGTGGATTATTTGAGGTTGGATTTGGAATGAGATTTACTCAGTCACATTAACCATACATACACAAGGGGCTATACACCACCTTGTTCTTGGGACTCCATTCCATTCTCTTCTCCTCATCATTCTTTCTCCATTTTCCACCTCATTGCCAATTGTATCAATAGTCTATATTTTGGTTGATGCATTATTTTCTTCTTGGTGAATTCTTGTGGCTAAGACTTTAACTCTTGCTTCCAAATAACATTTCTAGAGCCTACAGACTCTTTGAATGTGGGATTGTCAGGGCATCAAGGGCATGAGCCTGCTTTGGGGAGGACCCACTAGCATTCCTATTTGGTGCACCAGTTAACTTCTTTCCCTTAAACATTGCTGCAATCAACATTTTTTTTGTTCATTCCCATCTCTAACATCCATTTTATTGGTGTTGCCATTGTTTCTTTTTCTCCATCTTTCTTATTCCTTATATTTTTACATTCTATCACTACCAGAGGATTGCTCTTAGTCATGGGGGCCCTGGTCTAATTTTTTCAATTTTCCTAACCCCTACACCTTGGGTAGTCACCAATGTTATATCTCTAGAATCTGTATTAGCCATATCACAACTCAACCAATGGACCTTACACCGAGGCAAGGTATCAACTGTATTGTGATTTACTTATCCTTGCTCATATGTGACTGTGTTGTGCGTGTAGATGACAATCATACAGCAATGGACTAGATCTAGAGGAAACACTTAGGATGGACTGGTGCTGGAATAGTTGTGCAAGGAACAAGATTGATGGCGTGGTTATAGATGAACAATGGAAGGCATAATCCTGGCATCGGCACCAACACGTCTTCTTATTTTCTCTTTCTCTCTTCTCTCTCAGTTACCAAATAAGGCTAGATCTCAATTGTGTATAGTGTTCATTCTTGTATTCATGAACACTAATATTGTCATGTATTGTAATGATTGATCCGTTCACCCATCATCCCATTCATCATTAGTTGTCATTCAAGTTAATAATACCATACCTTTCCAATATTTTGTAAGGAACTCAAGGATGAGTTTTCATTTAGTCATGGGGGTATGATGAGCCACAATATGCATACACGATATCACATCTGCCACACAATATCGCATACGCGATATCGCGTCCCGCCTTATCTTCTATAAATAAGAGGCAGCGCCCTTGGTTCCAGATAGTTAGACTTAGACCCTTAGCCAGATTCTTGTAGTTTACTCATCCCAGAGTTAGAATTATTTCTGTGTGCCCATAGTAAGAGTCATAGAGTGAACGGATCTTTATTCGAGCAATTTGTACCTGAGCACAATTTTGTGTACGGTAATAAAGATAAACTTTATGATAAACCTTGCAGCATATAGATTAAGCTAATTAGTAATTAATTATTGTTTAATGCTTTCCTAGTTAATTAATATCTCTGTCAACCTTCAACCCCCTTAGTTAAATACACTCAGTACGACCTCTTCGAGCATGCATGTAGCGCTTGGTAACCCAGTAATGATTAGCGTTTGGTAATCCCAGTAGCGTTGCACTGGTTCAAGATGTGTATGGCAAGTGGGAATGGATACTAGTGTTAGGAACATTTAGAACTTAATTAATGAATAGTTAATGTAAGTTAGCCACTTAGTTCTCTCTCGCTCTCCTTTATTAGCAGAAGACATAAAAAAATACAAAAGCTATAAAAATCATATACCTCAAGCTTACTTAACCATACAATCATGACAATACAAGTAAGTTTGGGAAGATAACGAACTACGATCTATGAGTAACTATCTAGATACGACAACTAGTTCATCTGTGGAGTTCGATCGGATCATGCGTGAAACGCTTGTATTCGTATGGTTGAGTGTAGGGGTACCTTGCCACTCATTACTCTCCATATAAGATTGTGTATGGAAAATTACCAACACTTCCTATTCAATGTGAGCTGTGTACACTTTCAATAGCTTATGACCTCGACCTTGACTTAAGTCTAGCACAAAAAGAAAGATTAATGAATCTCAACTTGCTAGATAAAAATTAATTTATGGCCTTATCATCTAACGAGTTGCACAAAGCATACAACAAAAAGCACCACAACCTTAAAATTACAAAAGTTAAATTTCAACTAGGAGATAAGGTTTTCTACTAGAATCCCACACATGTACCTCAACAAACTAAGTTTTAAACATTGTGGGAAGGACCTTATATACTATATGAAACTTTTCCTTCTAGGGCCATGATGATCTACCAACCTAAGAGCACAGACAAGAAATAGCTGGTCAACATACAACAAGTCAAACCTTTCCATGAGCATAAGCCAACAAATACAAAAAACGCCTCATCGGATGGACAACCACGCTCAATATTTCAAATCTCCTCTTTTCAACTCAATCATGGGGGAGATGGCCATCCATGTTAACTATATAAGTGGCTCCTGAATTTTTCACCTTTTTTTTTTTTACACATTTTTGTTTCACAACTTTTTGTTTTACACATTCTTTATTTTACATCTTCTTGTTTTCATGTTATTAATCTTTCCTAATTTTTGTTTTACAGCATCATTAGTACATTTATTATTTCTTGAATATTTTACACTTTCTTTTATATTTTCTTTTATTTTGGTGTGATTGTCTAACTTTTTGTTAATAAGTGCTAGGCACAGTGGTAATTCGTTACTTGATGGTGGTATGTACTATGTTGTTATTTTATTGTTGGTGTCTGGATTATAGCTTTGAATTTTTTTACAAATAATTAGGACATGGTTTCTTTTTATTGAAATAGGCAGTGAGTCCACAACATCCACCCATCTACAAACTTTGTGGTTTTCCTTGTTTTGGAAATGTACAGTTCCTTTTTCATTAATAAAACTATAACAAATTTGTAACTTTGGTAGTTTCGGAATTGGAAAAGATTCATAGATTTAAACAGGGTGTGACTTCAAGGGGATTTGGTATTCTTTATGCCTTTCTACTTACTTGGTGCATGTGTGTTTTCATGGATTTCTTACTATTCCATGTTGACCAACAAAAGGGAGTTGAATAAGTCTTTACATGATGTGGTTTTCATAAAAACAAAGATGGGAATTCAAAGCACACCCCTTAGACAAAATAAATAGACTACAAGCAATAGTTATGGAACTAGAAAGATATGTTACCCATGCCTGAAGGTCCCCTCTAACTAAGGCCCTTCCTCATTTCTTACTTCTCTTTTCTTCTCTAATAAGGAATGGTGGTTGTTCTGCGAAAGCACTCTTGTGTCTTAGGGGGGTGGACTAGTCTTAGAATGGCAATGCAAAGTCACTGAACATGGTTGGTTTTGGTCTATACTAAGTATGGATTTTATCAAGTCATTTAACCATAAAATTCACAAGGGGCTTCATGTAACCTTAAGCAGGAACTCCATTCCACTTTCTCTCTCATCCATCTATGCTTTCCATGTCTCACCTCACTACCAATTTCATGTTCTTATTCGATGTCCTAATTTGATATGTCAAATTCTTAGGTTGTTTCTTCTAGGTCTTTGTACTTAATCTTTCGTAACCATGAATCATCCATGGGGCCCACGAACTCCTCAATTTGAACTTATGCAAGGGCAATAAAAGGCCTATGCCTGGTTTGGGGAGGACCCACTTGCATATCTTTTGGTTGGGTTAGTTAAGTTCTTTATCCTTAGACACTTTTACAATCAAATCCTTTTGTTTACCTCATCAATGACATCCAATTATGCACATCTTCACATCATTTTTTAGTGAAACCTTTTTATAGTTATTGTTGTGAATTCTTAAACATTCTTTAAGAATTTCCTTGCATTTGAACTTTTTTAAGTTTAATGGACTACTTATTCATGGTACCCTATTTTTCAGTCTTTCCACTAACACTACTAACTTAGACCACCTTTGATATCGAAGCCCAAGATGCAATGTCGAATATTTGATATCGTGGAATATATGTTGGCTTATAAATATAGCATTCAGGCTCATAATTTTCATATATTTTTTCATAAGTATTTTTCATAGATAGCAAAGCTCTTGCAGTTTTTTTTTTCTAGAGTTAGAATACTTTCTGAGTGCCTGTAGCAAGAGTCTGAGTGTGTACAAATCTTTGCTTGAGCACTGATGTACCTAAGCACAGCAATGTGATAGGAATAAAAATGAGACCTTTTGATCATCCTTACAGCACTGAGAATAGATTAATGTTTCCTTAATGCATTTAATATACATGCACTTTATTTTCATGCATTTCATTTTAATGCACTTTAATTAAGCACTTAATTTCTAGTTGTTAATGAACACAGGTATGACCACCTTGAGTATACATGTATCACTTAGTAACCCAAAAATGCTTAACATTTGATAGCCTAGCAGTGCTATACATGTTCAAGATGTGTCTAGAAAGTGGTAACGTGTGCCTGTGTTAGGCTAGCTATGTATTAGATGAATTAAGTCTTAAATTACTCTACCTTTCATTCTTGTTGTAGGTGATTAAACTTTCAAAACATAAAATGATAAAAATCATGTGCCTCAATTATACTTAAACCATATCCTTGAGCTTCACAAGTGTAGTTGGGAAGACAATGAATGTTCTTAACACTAATATTACTTCCTAGAGGATTAGTGCATTGATGAACTATAGGTCCACGAAATTCGACTAGATCGCATGTGAACACCTTAGTGATTCATATGGTTGGGCGTACGGGTACCTCACTGCTCATCACATAGACTAGAGAGAGAGGGACTTATGATCATATTCTTAGTTTGGACAATCATAATTAATTCAATTATAAGGTTGTACAGTTGAGGAGACATCCTTATAATTAGAAAGTCTTTCCTTTCTATGTTCTTTTTAATGTTCTCTACTCAATGTTAAGCCTATGATATACTTTGAATGCTTTTTACTTATAAAAATATCATTTTTGAGGTTTGATATCCCTCATCCAAATCATAATTAGTTCAAGTTACATTTAAAACATTGTTATATTCCTCTATAATTCTTGTAATATATCCTATTGGTTATATATCTTAGGGTATATATATAGTCAAATTATTTTGTAGTTTGATCCCTCCACCACTTGACAACAACCACAACATGATACTTCAATATGATATAAGAAAAAGTCACAACCTTTTTATACAAAGAAATTTAGTAACATCCACCCATTTCTATTTAAGCTAATTTTTTAATCATAATAATGAGGTGTTAGCCTAGTGGTAAGACTCTTGATTTCAAAGCTCTAAGGTATACATTCAATTTTGGTGGGCAATGATGAGTTATAAAGTTAAAATTGAGCTATATTACAATTATTTTGGGGTTCCAAACACACACACACACACCCCTTCCCTGCCACCATCACCTCCCCCCCATTCCAACAATTTATCGATCACACTATATTCAAATTTCTTTTACAAAATATATTCATAACTTAGGGATGTCCATTCAATTTGAACTTGTGCTATAGGTTTCCATGTCATACATTTTGCCATTAGGCTTACAAATTAAACCATGTTCTAACTCGATTGGTTTGTTAAGTAAAAGGATAGTACATGAACCTTTTATGTTTCATTTTGTTATCTTTTATAAACCTTCACTTCAAGAATTTTCTAAGCCTATTTTGAATTCTTTATTGCATGTGAATTTTCAATATCCCAATTTTGTAGCTATAATTTTCTTCATGATACTATCCTTTCTAACTAGAGATCTTTAGATGATTTCCCTAGGACTATATTGCTTTGTTTATTAGTAAGATAGAATGGTAAGAATTGATACATTATACATATTAGCTTAGAATAATAGTATTGCATGCAAAACTAGATTTTTAACCTTGAATTCATCTAAGAAAAGCTACTTTGCAAGGTTTTCTCTTTTCTTTACAGATTCTAAGATTCATGATTAATGGTGGATGCCCAACTACACATGTACAAAATACTATATTTTGTGAATTGATTTTTAAAGTAAAAAATATATTAGATTTATAAACATAATGATCATATAATGAAAGTAAAATTGAAATTGTGGTTTTGTTACATCTAAAAATCCAAAGGTTCAAGTGGAAAAACATTACATCTCTATCATAAAAACTGAATATTAATTCAAGAAAGAGGTCAACCCAAAGAATCTATTGAATAGACATTACATTTGTATCATAGAAGTTAAATATAATATAACAATGCTTAAGGAAAAAGTCACATGTTTCTAAGAATCAATGTGATTTTATGCTTGGAAGATAAACTATGAAAACTATCTTCTTGCTTTAAAGTTTATAGATAAACCTCGGTGTAAGAGGAGGAATCTACATGTGATTTTCATTAACTTGAATAAATCTTTATAATAAGGTTTTTTGAGATATTATTTAGTAGGAGTTAAGAAGGAAGGATATTCATATTAAAAGCATAAAGACTATTTAAGATATACATGATGGAGCAATAATTGGAAATTGTATTACCTGTAGAGAGACTTCAAACTTTCCAATTTAGGTCAAATTACATCATGTTTATCATTATTATACATAAGCTAACTAAAGATATTCAAGGTGATATCCCTGAATATATACACTTTGTTGATGATATTATTTTAGTGGATGAATCCAAGGAAATCTTGATTACTGATGAATCATCAGTCAGTTGTCGACAACTATCCATTAATGCATGATTTGATGCATTGATGGAGTGTTTGGTCTTACCTATATAAATGCATGCACCTACTGCATTTAAGGAATTTGTTCATTAGTAACATAGCGGAGCTCTTGTAGTTTGTTTTTTTGAGAGTTAGAATATTTTCTAAGTGCCCACAATAAGAGTTGAGAAGCGTACAAATCTTTATTTGAGCACTAATGTACTTGGACATTTCAGTATGAATAGTAATAAAGACGAGCTTCTTGATAAACCTTGCATCACTTGGAATTAGCATAATATTTACTTTAATGCACTTTACTGTTATGCAATTTACTTTCATGCATTTAATTAATTAATTAATTACAAACAATTAAGACACATAAGTATGACCACCTTGAACATACAATAATGCTCGGTAATCCTAGTACTGTTTACACTTGGTAACCTAGTAGCATTGCAACATGTTCAGGATGTGTATAGCAAGTGGGAATGAATGCTTATGTTAGGATTAGATTAAGGTATTAGATAGTTTCTAGATTAATTAAGCATTCAATTACTTTGTTCTCATGCTTAGGAGAAATAGATAAAAATATAAAGGTTATACAAATCATGTGTCTTGGTTACACTTAACCATACCATGGAACCTTAGAAGTGGAATTGAGAAGACAACAATCATGTTCTTAAGTTCATTACCTAGATAATGTGTACTTAGAGAGCTAAAGTCTGCAAAATTTGATCGAATCACTTAGTGAACACTGGTGATTCGTATGGTTGGTCATAGGGACTGCTCACTGCTCATTAGTTACATAAATAGAGACTTGAAGAAACATCCTAGAACCAAAGGGATTATGGAGTAGTATAAATAAAATAATATATGGGGAATGTGTTTTTACTGGAAAAGCGGATAACAAAGATACAAATATTAGAATCTAAAATTAAGAAGATTCTCAATGTAAATAATTTGAATACTTGGAATCTCTTGTTCATGTGGATGATAAGATTAATAATGATGTGACAAACATAATTTAAGTAGGATGGAAGAAATGATAGGATGCTAGTGGTATGTTTTGTAATAGAAGAATCTTTGCTAGGTTGAAGGATAAGGTTTATAGAATTGCTTTTAAAATTGTAATTCCTTATAGTGCAAAATGCTAGCCTATCAAAAAGCATTAAGTTCTAGGGGTGAGACTCTTAATTTGCTAATACCAAGTTATAGGTTTGATTTTGAAGGATAATATTGAGTTATAACATTCTAATTCAACTATATATCTTAAGGGCAAATATTGCTATAAAATTGTTTTAGGTTCTAACATCCCCTATCAAAAGGCATCACACTTAATGCATGCATATGGCAAAGATGTGTATGCTAAGAAAGATGTTGGGTGTGACTAGTCAAGATCAAATTAATAACTTTGTTATTAGGGTAAGTTTGGGAGTAGCACTTGAACAACATGTATCCCCTACACCCAACCATACGAATCACAAGCGTGCACTAGCAATCCAATTTCTGTGGACTTTAGTTTGTAAGTTTACCCATAGTCTTAAGCTACAAAGCAACGGATTCTAGGATCGTTGTCTTCATAACTCACACTAATAATGGTTAAATGTGAGTTAAGGTTTATGATGTGTATTTTTATAAATGTTTTTATATGTTTTTTTTATTCTAAGGGCTAGGTGAGTAAATGAAGATTTAATAATTAACTATTTGACTACTTAGCTAATCTAGTGACTAACTATCCTAACATAAATAGCTATTCCCACTTATTGTACACATCCCGAACTTATATCAACACTACTAGGTTACTAAGTGGACATTATTGGGCGTACCAAATATCCACTACTGTGATACCAAGTGCAATATGTTGTGCTTGAAGTGGTCGTACTTATGTATTTATGATTAAATATATTAACTAATTAAAACCATGAAAGTAAAGTGCAAATAGGAAAAATTAAACTAATCCAAGTGCTGCAATGAATATAAAAAATCTTGACTATGCCAATGTGTTTAAGTACATGGCGTTCCAATAAAGCATAATACATTCTCTTTATATCACATTGTGGGCACTCAAAGGGAAAATATTCTAACTTTGGAGAAACTAAACTACAAAGGCTTTGCTATGCTACTAATGTAAGATGTCATTAATGTAGGTGGCAACCGTATTTCTATAGGCTTCGCTTGCGTTAGCATCACTGTATCTGCATCGATGCATGTAACCATTTGTCAATTGGGATACGTTGACGAGGTTGCATCAATGCATGTCGACGTAGCTTGACTCATCATGACTCATTAGTACTAATAGATGGAATAACAGTAATACATGCAAAGATTAAGGAAAGTCATTTTATATGGTTTGGTGGGAACTACCACTTGAAGTAATAATAAGGTACTTGTTTCTTAAGTTGTGTAAGACTTGGGTTTGAGCTTGAGCATTTCCACTCAAAAGAGGTTATTTGCTCATCCACCAACCTTCCTACAATCAAAAGAGGTTATTTGCTCATCCACTAACCCTCCTACAACCCTACCTTAGTAGGATGAGTATTGAGCCTTTAGATGATGATGCTTTTTTCTATCTTAGATGATTTGGTTATGTAATAATGAGACTTGATCCTATAGAAGATGTCATTTCTTTTAAAGTCGAGAGGAATTGACAAAGAGGTAGGCCAAAGCATACATGTATGCTTACATAAAAAAAAAGATACCCAAGATTTGGATATGAATGCTTGTTTGCCTTTTAATAAAAGAGAATATTGTAAAAGAGCATACATAGTCAACTCCATATGACAACTCCATATGATTGGGATAATGCTAAGACAATGATGATATAAACACTAAGGGGCTAAATGTGTCTGATTAGTTTGCAAATAGCCCATCAATATCAATGAGGGTTAGCTCAACTGGTTAGAAACCCATGGCTTACGACTTTGCAAGTTGCATTTTGGGGTAAGATGTAAGGTTGAAACCTTAAAATAATTGTAATATAGGTACACGCGGGTAAGATGTAAGGTTGAAACCTTAAAATAATTGTAATATAGGTACACGCTAGATATAATGTTTAATTGGAAATTTATAAGTTATATAACGCTGAAAACATCTAAACCATCTAAACCGCAGATGTGACACGGCCAAATTTCAGGATAAAAAAAGACATCGATGTCATTGATTTGTATTTTAAAGAGAAAAATGCTGAACATTGAAACGTTGAAAAATGTTGAATAGGATAATTATAAATTACGAGATGTAATTTCAAGATTTCACATCACTGAAAACAATACCATTTCCAGAGCAGATTTTCAAACTAAATTCGTGAAGCTTCCGTCATCGTCTTCCGAGAGTTCTTGCAAATCATGAAGTCTTGAGTCGAAGACTGTCTAAATTATTAAAGAATAATTGGTGAAAGTGACAATTTTTGCAAATTGTGTTGTTGAAGTATCTAAAAAAAGAAAAACCAACATTTCCGTTATCCGTATTGCGTCCAAAACATTCTCAGAATTTTGAATGAAAACCAATGTTTCTCTTCAGTCAGAATTTTCATCTTCCACATCCTCCAGTTCCTCGGCAATCTTCGTCAACTCCATCTGAATAAGTTCTTTCAAGGGTTTTTTCCTGTTTGAGAAGTCCTGATTGAATTTCCTCTCTGAAATATCATTAACAAAAAATACAGATAATTAAGATCCCACCTTCATTTATTTGCAACACTATCAGTCCAAGATTATTCAAAATACACCATCCTTACCCAAATGAAAACGCACATCAGCAACAGTTGCCTGCATAAGAAAGAACTCGGATAAATGTGGACTTATTTATGTACAAGCCCATAGAAGGGGAAAAAAAAAACAAAAGGAAATGCCAAAGCAAAAATTCCAATTCAAAATATGCAGTGCAATCTAGTATCCGAAACCTGAGATTTTCTTCTTCTTTTTTCGTTTGATTATTACCCACAATCACACCAGTTTTATCTATTCGATTACTTAAAATTCACAACTTCAGTGAATACAGTTACCAGCAAGAAATTCGATGTTCATCCTAGCAAGCAGTCTTAAGGTTGAGCAGATGAGCGAAACCTTATCCTTTTTCCCAAAAACCAAAGTGACCCACAACTTCAATCAATGCATTTCAAATTTGCCAAACATAAAACAACAGATACTCAATACATTGCAAGCTACAAAAACAGCAAGTCTCTGGTATTTATCTTACCGTCTGAAAATCAACTTCAAACAGAATATTTCTGATTGCAGAAGATAGTTCAGCATCAGTAGGATTATTATTATTGTCACGATATTTCCCCGAACTTCCCTTGGGTCTACCCCTGCCTCGCTTCACCACCGCATCTGCAAGCAAAATCAAACACAAACCCCTTCCAAATTTCAGATTTTCCATTATATACAGCAAAGGGTTATCATTATTCCCTCCCAAAAAACCAAAACCCAAAAATAAAATAATGTAAAAACCCATGGCAAATGGTTTAATTTAAGAAAAAAATTATCAGTCCTTCCGCAGTCAAATTGACCTGACCTGATGGTTTCTCCGGGGAATTTATTTTAACAAGAGCACTGTTCGCCAAATTTCGAGAAAATTGATTGCTCTGCACGTCCTTTTCCGACGGACTTTTTTTTGGCCTCCCTCTACCTCTCTTTGCCACTTCAAAGGCAACACCAGACAAAATTTCAGGCCGAACCACGAAATTTTATAAACTACCCATCACCACGCAAAAGTTGCTGAATTATTTCTCCTATCTGAAGCAAATTGCATACCTGGGGTAGCATCAGGCTGTTTTCTTGGTCTGCCTCGACCTCGCTTCAGACCTTACCAGATCACACACAATTTTTTTTTTAAGAAAGGAAATTATTGCTGTTAATGGTGAATGAATGAAATTATGACTCAAAATAAGATAATTCAGAACCTATGACAGCAAAATCAACCAGAATAGATTCAAAGCCGCCTCTATTTTGCTGAATAATTTCAATTTCAGTTTGGTTCTCCTATTCGAATGATTGGTTATGTTTCTAATATAATGCAGTTGCATCTCAAACACGGTTCCCAAACCAAATTACGGGCACCCAAAAATCCAACAAGATAAATCAACATTCAAAATTAATTATCCTGTTTCAAAACTGAGATCAACACGAAAACCTTCATAACCTTTGTGCTGAAAACCAAACCTGTTATTCGGTATGTTATTTGGTATGGCTGCTTGAATGCTTTGAAAGTTTCTGAATCTCGAATCTGAGAAGTGCTTCCCATGTGGCCCCGCGTATGTTTGGCTTCCATTGGAGCCCTGCTTCTACTCTTTGGTCTCTGCTCTCTAGTCTGCTCCCGTTTTCCGAAATTGAAAAATTTTGTGACAGCTTTCTTGAACGTTTTAATTGGATTTTGGTTTCAACTATCCACGTCTGCTTTTTCCGTTCTTTTCTGAACGTTATGATTGCCTTTTCTGACGGTTCGTTGTCCTCCTTGTAAACCTTTTCCGTCGGTTTGGCTTCGTTTCGTTTTCTTGCAACTATTTTGTCTCTCGCCCGGTATTTTCTATGCCCACGGCTCAAAAAAGTTATACAAGGGTAAACATTACAATTCTTAAAGTTAGTGCAATATCATTCGGAAGCATTTCACAGAATTTGGTAATACGTTAGAATTTTAATAAAGCAATTTTTTCATGAATAGTTTTTTCTTTTCTTCAAATGAATTCCTTCCACAATTCTATATTCTTGGACCTTTTGATTGTAAGAGTTATTTCTGAATTATAAATAACTTTATTTCTTCTTTAACTCCTTATCAATCCCTTTTTTATATGTCAACATTTTAATAAAGAGATTTTGTAATCAACAATCTTTTATTTTCTTCAAATGAATACCTTCTATGATTCTATATTCTTGAACCTTTTGGTCGTAAGAGTTGTTTCTGAATTACGAACAACTTTATTTCTTCTTAACTCCTTATCAATCCCTTTTTTCTTTCTTTTTTCTTCTTACTTTTGGACAAGGTACTAGCCAAACTTTTAACATCAAGAAGGGTCAAGACTCATTGTAACTGACACAATATTTTGTTGTGATTCGTGACACATCATTGTAATCAACTCAACACTTTGTTATGATTTGTAATACATCATCATAACACACATACTTACAACTTCACTAACTTAGCACGATTTACAAGTCAAGATAATGTATGAATTATTATTTAACACTCATCCTTAATTCATACTTTGTCTTTATCTTGATTTCTTCATTCTTTATATGTGCAATGTGAAGTGAAAGAGAGATTATATAGATGTTGGAAGGTGCCTTCTCCAAACAAAACATCAAATTCCTTTCATAATCTTCACATTTTCTTCCTAATCTCCTCTTCACTTCAGATTGCAAGGTAAGGGTATCAATTAGAGATATTCCCAAAATACATCGAATGGTTGTTTGACAAGAGCTTTCGTAAAACTATTAGCTTTCTAGGATTTGGTAGATATGTATTGGATATCAATATATTTCTCCAAATATTTTTGTCTTATGAAGTGAATGCTGATCTCAATGTGTTTGCTCTTCTCATTGTAGACTAGATTTTGAACAACTTTGACTATCGCTTGGTTGTCACAATGAATCGTAATGGGTTTTAAAACATCAATACTAATTTATGTAAGACATTTCTCAATCCATGGTACATCTTGAACCATCTCTTGTAATGCATGATATTTAGCTTTCATAGATGAGAAACACATAACTCTATGTTTGCTACTTTTCCAACTTATAGGATTTCCATGTACTTGAATTAGGAAGTTGGTACGGGAATGTTTGTCTATCATATCATCACCCCAACTTGTGTCTATATATACTTTCATTACCTTTGATAATTTTGCTCTAAATACCTTTTATTTGTTATGTATCTCAAGATCATGAAGGTTTCTTGCATATGATGATAATTTGGTCTTTGCATCATCATGGCCAATTGATTTACCACATGTTGTATATCTAGTATTGGGTTCGTAAGATACATAAAAGCTCTAATGACTTAACGATATTGAGTAGAATCAATAATTTCTCGTTCAATACTAACTTTGAATCTAGGGGTCATCAGAATATTAGACTCTTTGCATTCCAACATATTGTATTTTCCCAATAAATCAGTCGTATACTTGATCTAGGATAGAGTTATCTCATTAGAACTTTGTCATAATTCTATTTCGAAATAATAGTATGCTAGGCCAAGATATGAAATATCGAATCATAAGGATAATTGATGCTTGAACTTCTCTACAATTTGTACTTCCATTGTTCTTATTTATATATCATCAACATGAAAGGCTAGAAGCATTTGAAGTTTTTCTTCTTTCTTGAATATATAGAGGTTGCTATCTTTTTGAGATTTGATAAATCCATGGTTGATTAAGAATTGATTAATCTTTTGGTACCATACTCTTAATGCTTATTTTAGTCTATAGATAGCCTTTCGTAATCTATATAGCAACTTTTTATCTATTACAAATCCTTCTAGTTGTTCCATATAGATATCTTCTCGTAAACTTCTATAAAAATGTTGATTTGACATCAATTTGATGAAGTTTCCATTTCAACTTAACATACAAGGTGATGATTATTCTAAAGGTCATCATGTATGTAGTAGGGGTGAATGTCTCTTCATAATTGATTCCCGTAATTTGAGATAATCCTTTACACTTATCCAATGTTCCATCATCTTTTAGTTTGGTTGTAAAGATCCACTGATTCTTAATAGGTTGTCTCTCCTTTGGATAGGGTACCAACTTGCATGCTCCACTTTTCTATCATTTTAATTTCAACCTCTATTATCTTTTTCTAGTGATCCATTGTAAAGGTTGGAGTGACTATCTTTAGAACATGTTGGCAATAATATTATTATGATGCACTTCTCGTAAGTCCTAGTTCAATAATATCTAGGTTTGCCCAGCCTCCAACACCTTTAATCGTCTACCCCCATTTTCTAGATCTCTTGCGTTCTTTACTAATATTATTATTTTTATTATCTTAAGTATTAGAATATTCTGAAGTTGGATTAAATTGTTCATTTTTATCATCATGCTTATGTGAGCAAGTCGCAAGGCTACAACCATCATTGTAATCATCATCGTCATCGTAATGAATATTCGTAGGACTCTTATAGATTAGTTTATCTTTCAACAATTCATCTTCATTAATCACAATGTCTCTTGTAATTACCAATATTCTTCCATTGGGCTCTGAATCTAAGAACCTTTCATATAGAGACCATATCTTATGAAATATCCTTCTTTTGCTTTTGGGCTTGATTTGGTTTGAGTTATGATGTGATAATATATTTTGCAACCAAATACTGATAAATGTCCCATTCCACACTATATTTGGACATTCAAAATGTAAATAGAGAATAGGACTTCTATTAATGATGTGATCTATAGTTTGTACAGCTTCTTCCCACAAGACATCATCTAATTTCGATTGGACTAATATACATCATACCATTTCACCAATTGTTCAATTTTTAGCTATATCATTTTGTTTTAGATAGTATGGAATAGTCTCTTACTAAATAATTCTTTCATTCATAAGATATTCTTGGAATTCTCTGTTCTATATTTTATCGCATTATTAGTTCATAGCTTCATGATTAGTAATCCAATTTGTTTTTTCACTAGTGCTTTAAAATTTTTTGAATGTATTAAAAACTTCTAATTTGGATTTGATAACATATACCCACATCTTACATGAGTAGTCATCAATGTAGATTATGAAGTATTTTGCTTCTTCTAATGAAGCTACATTACCTTACGAACCAACATTTAAGCATATAATCTCTAACTTAGTTCTTGTAGTTGTATTCCTTGTGTGTGTAAAAGTCATTCTAGTTTGTTTACCAATACCACATGACTTCTAACGTATGTCATGATTTAGGTTAAACTGTGGTAAACCATGGAAACATCATAACAACTTTTGCATATAACTTCTATTCATATGGCTAAGCCTTGCATACCAAAATTTTTCATCTTGTGTTTTATGGTTTGTTGAGTAGATAAACTCTCTTATTGGATGCGACTTAAATACTTCATTTGTTTCTTTCATCTCTGCCAACTTCCTCTATGTCTTACCTTGCAGTATTATACATTTCACATTTTTTTCATATTTTGTTTAAAAACTATTTTGTGTTCAACTTTGACAAGTTTGGATATAGATAGTAAATTATGTCCTTTTAATGTTGGGATGTAGTATACATTCTTAATTTGTACTAGTTAATTTGCAATTTTCATATTAATGTTACCAATTTCTTTATAGTTACAAATGGCTCTAGTAGGTATCATAGCTTCACCAACATTTATGACACATAGATTTTGAAATATATTATACTTTTCTAATACATGTCTAGAATATCCAAAATTGGTATACCAAGTGTTGTGTTTTACTTTAGCTACTTCATCTTGGCTTGTAATATTCTTAATAATTGAGACTACCTCATCTCTTAGCAAATTAGCTTCATTCTTATGATAATTATTCTAATGTTATTATTTTTGTTTCATTTTTGTCAACCAATGTTTTCTCTAATAATTCTTTGTTGAATAATAATGGATCTTAGATTTTTAAGATTGAACCAACAATCTTTAAGTATATGTTCTCTTTTTCCATAGATAGGAAAAGTCAACTATTGATTCCCATGATTATTAAGTCTTAACCTTTGTTTATTATCATAATGTCGATATTGTGTCCACTATCTTCCTTCCTTATTTCTTTGGGTATACATAACTTGTTCTAAATTTTCTAATTTCTTTTCTAATTCCATATTTATTTCTTGCAACTATAATCAACCTATCAATATTGGAAAGTCTAGTCTTTTTCCCAGGGTGTCAAGTACCTGTGCAAATCCTTTAAACTTATCTAGAAATGCTCATAGAAGACAACTAACTCTTTCTTCATTAGTTACTTCTTAATTTTCAAATTCAATTTTTAATATAACTGCCTTCATACCTTTGATTAAATTCATTAATTTTTGCTTTGTATTCATCTTCATTGTTCATAATTTTAAGAAGATGTTTTCTTTTTATGCTTGAACTAGGGATCTAAACATCAGATATAAATACTCTAAAATTTTTTTAGTTGTGTTCATACCATACACCAAATGAGATACTTCATCAAAAATATTAGTCTAGAGAATGCTTAAGGTCATATCATTTTGTTCTGTTTTCTTGTCATCATCAAGTCAAAAGTTAGTACCTAAGACAACATGCCACAGTCTACTAGCTCATAGGATGATCCTCATTCTTTATTTCCAAGTTTTGTAGTTCTTCATCGTAAGTTTATGTGAGTATGTAACTGCAATCTTGTTCTTTAGTAATCTTAGGAGACTCTTATCTTCTTCTTCTTCTTCTTCAACATTGATGAGTTATGAATTGTTGGCTGTGATATCATAGCCATGATATTGCATATGCGATATCACGTACGCGATATCACAGCCTAGACGCAATATCATAGCCTGTCTCCTCATCTATAAATAAGAGGTAGGCAGATCTGGTAGGTAGTTTTTGAAGTTTTTAAGTTTAAGTTTAGTAGTTTTGTAGAGACTTTTTATCAGTTTTACTCTCAACCCTTTTCTCCTAGTGCATGCCCGCAATGTGATGATTGTAATTGTATGACATCCTTATTCGAGTGTGATGTACTTGGACATGCACATGACCAGCAATAAAGATCGAGATTACTTCACCATTGCAGCATCCACTTAGCTTAATTATTTATTTAATTGTTATTGTTATTTACTATTTTCTTAGTTAATATCTCTCTACCCTTATCTCCTAGTAATGCAGAATGAGTATGACTTAATCATGAGCATTTAAGTGTGACTACTTGGTAACCCAGTAGGGTACCTAGGCCATGCGCTTGGTAATCCCAGCAGTATTCATGCACGAGGTCCAAGATGTGTACGAATGATTAAAGAACGGATGGTCATTGCACTTAGGCTAGTTTAGATTCTCTCTCATTCTCTCTCTTAGCTTAGTTGACATTATTTACCATCATACCTAGGAGTAGCATAAGTTAGGAACACATCATTCACCTCACTCTGGACTAAACCATATATGAAAAAGCTAATACTAGTCCAGGTGGGAAGACAACAAACTGCAATCTACGAGTAACCGTCTAGATACCACAACTAGTCCATCTGCGGAGTTTGATCGGATCGTGCGTGGAACGCTCGTATTCATATGGTTGAGTGTAGGTGATGAGTGGCAAGGTACCCCTACACTCAACCATATGAAATAAGCGTAGCACGCGTGATCTGGTCGAACTCCACAGGCTAAGTGCCTACATGCCCCATGGAACACTTGGGGTTAATCATTCGTTGTCTTCCCAGACTTACTTGTAGTTGTCACGGTGTATGGTTAAGTAAGTCTGAGGTATATGATTTTTATATTCTTTTATGTTTTATCTCCTATGCTATCGAGGTGAAGGGTTGGAGGAACTAACTAACTGTAACTAATGAACTAAGTCTAAATTACCTAGCGTCAGCATCCGCTCCCACTTACTGTACACACCCTGAACCGGTGCAACCGTGGTTACCAAATGCTAATCATTGCTAGGATCACCACGCATAACGCACATGCTTGAAGTGGTCGTACTAAGGTACTTAACTAGGAGGAAAGGGTTGAGATAATCTAATCTAGCCTAAGTGCGATGAGCAGCCGATTCCTTGACTAACCGTACACATCTTTGTGCAAGACTACCACTGGGATTACAAAGCGTAGATCCTGAATACCCCACTGGGTTACCAAGTAGTCACACTAGATGCTCGTAATCAAGTCGTACTCATTCCGCATTACTAAGAGAAAGCAATAAATAACAATGAATAAAATCCTATTCCATGCACTGCAAGGTTTATCTAGGAAGTTCGTCTTTATTTCCGTACACAACTTGTGTTTAGGTACAATGTTGCTCGAATAAAGATCCATTCACTTTAGGACTCCTACTGCAGGCACATGGAAAATATTCTATCTCTGGAGTGATCAAACTGCCAGAGTTTCCCTACTTCTAGCCTAGGATGAGGAAACAATGGAGAGCCGCCTCTTATTTATAGACTTGGCGACGGACCGCGATATCGCGTACGCAACATCGCATGGGATGACACGATATCGTGGCCTATGCGATATCACATGTCATCATACCCTCATGACTGAATGAAAACTTGTCCTTGAGTTCCTTACAAAATATTGGGAAGGTATGCGATTATTGAGGGGAATGGAACTAATGGGATGACATGTGAATGGATCATCATTACAAGACTTGACAAAACTGGTGTTCATGACAACAAGGGTGAACACCTTATTACAATGACATTAGGCCTTAGTTGGAAGCTGAGAAAGAAAGAGAGAGAGAGAGAGAGAGAAAGAAGTGTTGCTGCTGCCAATGCCAAGATTGCACCTTTCATTGTCCATCCGTAAGCGCGCCATCGATCTTGCTCCTTGCATAGCTACTTCCAGCACGACTCCATTCCAAGTGTTTGCTCTAGATTCAATCCGTTGTTGTATGATCACCATCTGCACACACAACACAATCATATATTAGCAAGGGTAAATGAATCATCATGTAATTAATATCTTGCTTCAGTGTAAGTCCATTGGCTGGGTTGTGGGATGGCTGATTACGGTCTAGAGATATATTAATGATGACTACCGAAGGTGTAGGGGTTAGGAAAGAATTGAAAAAATTCGAAACTAAGAGAAAATTGAAAAAATTGGGCCCCGTAGCCCCATGACTAATCGCGAACCTCCGGTAGCATTAGAATGGAGAAAGAAAAGGAGTAAGAAAGAGAGATAAAAAGGGACAACTATGGCATCGATGAAATGGATGTCAAGATGGAAATGAATAAAATAAAATTAATTGCAAAATGTTAAGGGAAATAATTTAATTAATGCTCCAAATAGGAATGTCAGTGGGTCCTCCCCAAAGCAGGCTCATGCCCTTAATGCCCTGACAAACCCACATTCAAAGAGTTCGTAGGCTCCGGGAATGTCATTTGGAACAAGAGTTAAAGTCTTAACTGCAAGAATTTACCAAAAAGAAAACAATGCATCTACCAAAATATACACTAATGATACAACTGATAGTGAGGTGAATAATGGAGAGAAGGGTGGAGAGAAGAGGATGGAATGGGATCCCAAGAACAAGGTGGTGTACGACCCCTTGTGTGCTTCATGATTAATGTGACTTAGCAAATCCCATTCCAAGTCTGGCCTCAAACCAACCACATCTAGTGACTTCGCATCAATGCATTCGGCTAAACCATCCACTTGGATAACAAGGATGCCTTCCCCAAGAGTCACCACCATTTCGATGAAACAAAGGAGAGAATGGGAAGCGAGAAGGGCCTTAGTTAGAGGGAACACTTTTGGTTCCATAACCAGTGCTTGTAGCCCAAGTTTATTTTGTCTAAGGGGTGTGCTTTGAATTCTCACTTAGTTTTTTTTTATTTTTTTTTATTTTTTTATTTTTATTTTTATGTTTTGTGTTTTTATGCGTGAGAACCACACCATGCAAAGACTTTTTATTTTTATTGTCTTAGCTTCTGCTAATTGGGGTAACATCAGAATGGTGAGAAAACTCAAAAAGAAAACATCCAAGCACCCAAGAGAATGGCCAACACAAAAGCATCAAGTTCCCTTGAAGTCACACCCTTTTCAATCCTTGAGTCCTTCCTTAGTTTGAGAAATGCCCCATCACTGATTCGTTAAAGTTCTTATTAGATGGGGACTGTACATTTCCAAGTCGAGAGAGACCATAGAACTTGGTGGATGGATGGATGGAGTGAACTCATTGCCTATCATATCAAAAGAAACATACCTTAGTATCAACATTGTGACTTAAAGGTAAAAACCAAACATTAGCAATCAATATGAAAACAGCTCATACCATCATGCAGAACACTTATTAGATGACAAACTTATAGGGTGGATCACACACACACACACACACACACAAAATGGAAAAGTATAACGATGTTGTAAAAAAAAAAAATAAGAAGAGTTAAAGAAAGTTGTAAAAACAAAAATAAGAATAGTTTAAGAAATTTGTAAAACAAAAATGTGTAAGACAAAAATGTGTAAAACAAAAATGTGTAAAAAAAATGTAAAAAGAACTGAGGGCCCCATATGATTAGCATAGGTGGCCATCTCCCCCATGACTGAATTGCAAGGGGGAGATTCAAAATAATGAACATTTATTTAAATTTTGTAGAAGTTCCTAGCTCCTCCCAATTGATGATCTTAGGTTGAGGGGTGGGAGTTGGCAACGTTCATATTCCAACGTGTCTATGCGTTCATTATTGGCATGGTTTGTCTCCTCAATTCGTTCCATGCATATTTGGTTGCTCCTTCTAGTAGCTGTCAACCACGGGGTGTCTACTACTTGTTGTGTGGTTGCTACATACAGGCATATTTGTTTCAAAGTTTCAAGGGCACACTTGTTACATGGAGGCATTTCCTCCATGTCATCACCCGATGAATCACTGTATGTGATGCATGGAATTTCCTCTTCTTGATCTTTCCATAAATATTTATCTTAGCGATTTCCAAGGAAAGATCGCAGATCCTAAGGCATGCATCTACTGTACTAAGTCATGCACTTCCCATTATAATTGGGAAGTCCCCTTCGTTGTTGTTGACTTCAATCACCAGGAAATCAGCTAGGTAAGACCAACCACACACAGTGGTAATGATGTCCTTCACCAATCCCAAGGGAATGGTGATGGACTGGTCTACTAGCTCTAGCTGAATGTTACTCTTCTTAAGTTGGGGCAGGTTCCAGGCGTGATACATCTCTTGTGAAATTAAGTTGACTCTGGAACTTGAGTTAAGAAGAGCCCTATGTGGTTCATTTTTGGTGACTTGAAGGTAGATTAAGGGACTTCCAGGATCAATTAGTTTCCTAGGAAGGTGGCCTACCTTGATCCAGTCAGTTACAGTATGCATCAACATAACCATATGTGTTAAGCTCTGTTGGACTAAAGGGTGGTCCAAAGTGTTAGATGGTGGAGGAGTGTACATGGGCTCAACCGTTTGTTATTGTGAGAGTTTGTCTGGGCTTTTGGTTCTGAAGAAGGATCTTCTCTTTTTACAGTTGTCAAAACCAACAGCAGGTTGAATATTTATAGCTCTCGCAGCGTGACATTGCTGCGGTTGAGTAGGAAGTTCCCCTTGCATTGTTGGAGCAGGAGGTGTTATGGGAACTACTTGTGGAAGAGGTGCGGATAGATTTTGAGGATGGTGTGGGTATGGAGTGTCTCTCGGAGGAGAAGGAGTCCTTCTGAAGTACTCCCAAACTTGGTAGTGATGGTGGGGAGTTGTGTGACTCATAGAGTCACTTGGAGAAATCAGCTACTGCACATAATATCCATAAGGGTCAGGCTGCCGGTAAGGGTACTGATGTTTCAATGATGGCATCCCCCATGACTATGGGTATTGCCACTGTTGATACTGTTTGATGGGTTGTGTCAAAGTTCCACTTGGATAATACGTTAATGGTTGGTGGAACTGCCTTAGGTTACCTTGGGGATAAGGTAACCTATGGGGTGTTTTCCATTGATTAAGTTTTGGATTAAGTGCATACACCCCAAACTCTTGTAGATGTGAGATGATTGGGCAACATCCCTTAGGATGGTCATAATGGTAGATCTCACATCCACCGTCATCGTCTGTATCTGAATCCACAACCACATTAGAGTTAGTGATTTTCCCCTTACCCTTGTTATGTGCAGGGCCTAAATCTCTCCACTTTGTCTTACCTTTGTCACTACTTTATTCTACCTTAGACTCTTCTACAATTTTTAAGACAGTTTCAATTTTAGAGTCTAAGGAACTCCATACGTCATCTACCTTAGCCGCTATTTTTGTTGTTAATTTTTGAATCGGCAAGGTTTTCTTGCTCACCAACTCTTTGATTGGTGACTCATCCTCTGCATCGCAAAATTTCACTCCCTTCTTTCGAAGAGAGGGATCACGGTTGTATTCTTCTGCTCTTTCCCTTTATCGTCTCTCACCTTCTTCTTTTGCTGCTTGCTCCAACAAGTGATGTACTTCATGGGCTCTAAGTTGTGAGAGTCTCTCTTGGGCATAAGTCCCAAGGGTTCTTCTAGTTTCATGCCTTAGCCCATCCACGATGTGGTGAAGTTGATCCCGCTGAGCGTAACCATGGCCTGGGAAACGATGTAACAATGTGTAGTAGCAGGCTATGGCAGCATTCAAGGGTTCATGAGTACCTTGCTTCTAGCCTTGGATCTGCTTACACAAATTAGACACTCAGGAGTACGTTTGATACTTATCGTTGAAGAGTTCTAGCATCGTACTCCACCTCTTGATGGTTTCCGGTTCTAAGGACCGGCACCAACTCTCTGCTTCCTTGATGAGTGTCCTTGGGAATAACTTAAGTTTTTGCCACTCATTTTCTATATTCTGCAAGGCACACACATTGTGGAATGCCTGCAAATGATGTTGTGGATCAGCGTTGTATCCCCCCTCAAAGCATGGGATATTGTTCATGTCTAAACGCTTGATCCGACTATCTTTTAAATGCCTTGTGGGAATTCTAACTACCTCCGTTATGTCAAGCATACTTCAGGTTGCAAGTAGGGGCTCTTCATGATCATCTTCTTTATGATGCCTGTGATGTCTTCGTCATTCCCTACTTTCCCTACGTCCTTGCCCTTGTCCTCTCTCTCGACTCTCTCATCGAGGTCTCTCATTTTTCTTACCTTTATCCTCTTCGTTATGCTCATGATGGTTGTGTCTAGATGTGGAAGGAGAGGGTGAGTGATGTGAAGAAGGGGAAGAAGAAGGGGAACCATCGCCATGACGATGTTTCTTGCCTTCTCTTCGGCTGCTACGGCCCTGATCATGGTGACGATCTAAGTGCCCATCCTTAGCATAAGTTTTTGTTCCCTCTATGAATAGTTGGTGTTCACGAGCATCAGAACGAGGGATATGTATTGTTGATCATAGGTTCTGATACCCTACCTCCTCACTTTCGTTAAGAGGGGGAACATCTCTTGATAGCGAACTAGTTATAAATGGTTCACCATCTCTAGTTTCACTAAGGACGTGCGGGACCTCTTTGCCCTTCAACAGTGTATGTTGGCTCTCCTGCCTTGAGTCCCTCATACGTTGTGCTTCTGTGGGATAATAATCCCTTGAGTCAAAATCTTCCACAGCATATTCAGCATATACTTCTGTCATGCCAATCTGTGCCAAGGCATGGAGAAGCATGTTTGAAACTACACGATCTGTAGGTAACACTATGTTACCTTGCAAATCTCTTCATTGCAGCTGTTCATCTTGATGGAGGATAAAAGTAAAATTTGGAATATACTCATCGGGATGAGTATAGACTGTCTTGTATTGTTTAGGACTTGGCTGATTTTGGTTATGTGTTTTATGTTGCTGACTGTCTTGTGTATGGTCCTTAGGTGGTGAGTTGCTCTTATGAGAAGAAGACATTATTATCGGTGTGCTAATTTTACCATTATATAAATTTTTCTTTAATTAACCTGAAGGTTCGTTTAGGCTCCCAACGATGTGAGTGATATCCTTTATGTTCAATTTAGCGCACAAACACTTAGTCCCCGGCAATGGCGCCAATGATGAGTGGTGAGGTACCACTACACTCAACCATACGAAACGAGCGTAGCACACGTGATCTAGTTGAACTTCGCAAACTAAGTGCCTACATGCCCCATGGAACACTTAGGGTTAATCATTCGTTGTCTTCCCAAACTTACTTGTAGTTGTCACGATGTATGGTTAAGTAAGTTTGAGGTATATGATTTTTATAGTCTTTTATGTTTTATCTCCTATGCTATCGAGGTGAAGGGTTGGAGGAACTAACTAACTCTAACTAATGAACTAAGTCTAAATTACCTAGCATCAGCATCCGCTCCCACTTACCGTACACACCCTGAACCGATGCAACCGTGGTTACCAAATGCTAATCGTTGCTAGGATCACCACGCATAACGCACGTGCTCGAAGTGCTCATACTGAGGCATTTAATTAGGAGGAAAGGGTTGAGAGAATCTAATCTAGCCTAAGTGCGATGAGCAGCCGATTTCTTGACTAACCGTACACATCTTTGTGCAAGAATACCACTGGGATTACCAAGTGCAGATCTTGAATACGTCACTAGGTTACCAAGTAGTCACACTAGATGCTCGTAATCAAGTCGTACTCATATTGCGTTGCGATGAGCAGTCGATTCCTTGACTATCCATACACATCCTTAGATGCTTGTAATCAAGTTGTACTCATTCCGCATTACTAAGAGAAAGTAATAAATAACAATGAATAAAATCCTATTCCATGCACTGCAAGGTTTATCTAGGAAGTTCGTCTTTATTGCCATACACAACTTGTGTTTAGGTACAATGTTGCTCGAATAAAGATCCGTTTACTTTAGGACTCCTACTGTGGGCACATGGAAAATATTCTATCTCTGGAGTGATCGAACTACCAGAGTTTTCCTACTTCTAGCCCAAGATGAGGAAACAAGGGAGAGCCGCCTCTTATTTATAGACTTGGCGATGGACCGTGATATCACGTACGCGACGTCGCATGGGACGACATGATATCGCGTACGCAATATCGCATGGGATGTGATATTGTGACTGCCGTGATATTGTAGCCTATGCGATATCGCATCTCATCAGTAGGGGTACCTCACCACTCATCATTGGCGTCGTTGCCAGGGACAGTGCTAGTTATCTAGATTAGTTATATCATACAAGGTCACTATATAGGAATTAACGATATATCTTTTAGGAAGAAATAATTACAAAAAGTCACATACAAATTCACACACAATTTCACAACCATGCCTCTACTGCAAGACTACGATAATGCTAGATCTAGTGAGGCAATTCATTGGAAAACCAACGAATTATATGACAATGAAGGTTGAAGTACGCAATCCAAGGTGGGGATTTCTTATAAACATAAACAAAGGCAGCATTGTCCCAATGCACGAAAGCATAACTTACTCGATGAAGATGAACCCCTACTGGCCACTACAAGCCTAACGCACATAACAAGAGGTTGTTCGAATTCCCCATAGGCATTGTAAAGAGAGTTGCCTACCCAAGCTCGATTTTAAAAACTTTCTAAATTTCTTAGGAGGCTATGACTTAGATCCGCAACAACATTTTCAAGCCTTCTACAATGCCTATGCATGGAACAACATTGATAATAGGTGGCAAAAACTCAAGCTCTTTCCTAGGACACTCATTGACCAAGCAAAAGTATGGTATAGATTGTTAAAACCAAATTCAATTCGACGTTGACCAACAATGGTAGAACTCTTTAACGAAAGATATCAAACCTATGCAAGAGTGTCAGCCTTGAGGAAAAAAATCCAAGAGTGGAAACAAGCATAACATGAACCCTTGGACATGGCCTTAGAAAGATATTATGCACTGTTAAACAACTTTCCAAGCCATGAGTTGTTTGAGGAAAGGCTAATGTACCTTATCATTGATGGGCTTTGTGATAAAACAAGAGAGACCCTAGGGATGTATGCCCAAGGTCAACTATATGAACCACGAACCCATCAATTCCAAGAGCTTATTAAGTGGGTAGCACAAGAAGAAGGAGAAATGGCTAGATGGGAGAATGTTGAAAAACATCAACGCGACCAAAATCTCAACTTAACAGAGGTCCATAATCATAAAAAGGAGAAATCAACCTATCTCAAGGAGGAAGAACCATCTTTGCTAGTACAACAATCATTAGAGGAAATTGAGGCAAAGATCAATAAGATGTTGGAATGGATGCATAAAAAGTGTGGAGAATATATCAATATTATTGGAGGTAGAGGTTTGACAACCTGAGAAGTAGGACAAAGTATCATTAGACAATCGGAAAGAAGGGATGAGGGAAATAAGAGCTCAACTGCCAATCACACGTATGAATGTAACATTTGCCTATACGATCACCCCAAGGGCCAATGCCCAATCTTGTTACATTTATATGAGCATTGGGGAAGCATGTTACACCCAAAGTTCATACAGAGATACTGTGATCGATCATAGTGGCAAAAATCCCAGTCATGGGGGAAGTCATCCCTAAACTGGAGACACCCTTCGTATCATCCAAATCCAAATGCTTATCTAGTTCAACATCCTATTTCCCCAACTGGGTCAACATACTCTATCTCGCTGCATTATTATTATTCTCCTCAATACTATTAGCCCATGTCCTCAACAACCACTGCCTTGTGTACCTTACACTTCTCCTAAATTTCAACATTCTCATCCTCTCCCTCCTTCTACATCACCACCAACTATTTCTGAAGTGTCTACATCACAGCAACAACCCATGAATGTTACTTGTGCTACTATTTCCAACAGCAATGAGAGACCTCCTCAACATCAAAGGCATCCCTTCTTTAGACATAACCATAGGAAGGGACAACACAGTTCCAAGGCCACTTTATTCTCCAACTTAGCACAAGTCCAACACTATGGTGCATCCTTCTCCTTGAACCTGACGCCTCATGTCACTTTGTCAAGGCCACCAATTAACACTCTGACAACCATATGGCCCAATGAATATAGCCATGGAGGATGACATCATGATCCTTGCATACCATCTTACGATCTCAAGTATCATAATGGGTCAACTCTTTACCCGGGAACCACATCTTATAAATTTCCCCACTATGCTTACTATAATCAGGTGTGTGAACCCTAATGGGGTAAGTATGACCAAGTTTCGATGTTTCCAACATGCAAGGATCCTCATCTTTCATTTATTAATCCTCGCCATGCCCAACTGTTTAGTATGTTTCCATATCCCCCATTCTAACAACAAGCAGGATTAATAAATATTTTTTATTTTCTTTAATTTTACAATTTTTTGTTTTCCAGTTTTTTAATTTTCAATTTCTTGTTTTATCTTTTTGTCTTTTTATCTTTTTATCTTTTTATAAGTAATCTTATCTATGAATAAAACACTCATGAGGCTCGTTGGTTGAGGTGTGTTCTATGTTATCGAGTCTCGAGTGATCAATTATTTGGATAGTGAGCCCATTACACCCACCCATCCACTCTACAAATAAGAGGTTTTTTTTGAGGGTACAGTGATATTCTTGACATTCTGAAAACTTAAAACTAATTTTGTGTTCCTTGTACCCATAATGAAGAAGGATGGACCAAGAGGGAATGATTAGGGTGTGACATCAAGGGGACTTGCAGATTCTCTTTGGTGACGTCTGTGGGAGTTATCATGCAACGTGGTTGTACTAAGATCCTTGTAGATCTAATGAAAAATGGGAGTAAGAGTAATCAAAAGGCACTCAAAAAAATCCAATGTTGTTGTAGGGGGTCCCACTAGAAAGACATGCACCCATGCCTAAAGGTTGGTAGCTTCTCTGGATTCAACAATTGAAAAAAAAAGAGACAAGAAAAAAAAACAATAAAGAAAGTGCCACAAAACAAAAATCACTCCTCCCTTGAACAAAATGCCAAGTAATCATACGCCTTGTTGTTATGGTACTCTCATAGTCACTCATCATGGGATGAAATAATGCGGTGTCACTGATTAGAGGAATGGACTTGGTCCTGATCTTGGAACGATGGGTTAATGACACATTAATCATGCTTTACACATAGGATTCATTGTGCCCTAGGTCAGTTACCTCATGTCCCAATATCTATAATCCCTTATATAGTCCATCTCATCTCGCTATTCATGTAATTGTAGCTTGTGTCTCGTATAGCGTAGAATTTGTACCTCATTTTGATGATACTTACATGTGTGTGTTTTTTGGAACCAGTGTGGATTACCTTTAACCCTTTTAGTGCCTATGGACATTTTAAGGTGTGGTTACGCAAGGGCATTATAGGTTGGAACCTACTTTGGGGAGGACGCACTTGCGTAATTTTTTGTAATTTGCACTCATAACACATCTTCCACACACCATCTATTAGCCTAAGCATATTTTCAATGATATTCTTTCCCTTATTACTATCCCTCCAATTCGAACATTCCTATGAACCATCACATAGTCTTTTTCTCTCCCTCACCACCCGAGGCCCTTATTGATAAATTCCACACCATCATAATTTTCATGCCTTCAGAACTAATTGAACTACCCTCTAACACTCATCCAGATGTCCTTAGTTTACATCATTTCATTTCAGAAAAATCTTGAAAATTCGGTATATTCCATAAATGCCCTAACATCGATAGGCTGCAATATTGCGGATGTGATATCGCATCTCAAAAATATATATATATACACAACCCCCTTGCACTACTTAACATCATTTGTAACTATTCACGTGGGGGAGGTTTTTCCAATTTCTCTCTACGACTAGCAATTGCACATCCCTTGCTTTCATATTCATAACTCGCTTATTGGTCCTTCGATTTTCATTTCGTTTGAACCTACTTGAACCTAGAGTGTTTAGTTCCGTCATGTGGGAGGGGCACACGCCGAATAGCGCATAAATTTTTTGAAATTTTTCATTGCCCGAAGGACATTATCAAGGGTAATTAGTTATAAAATTAAGGATAAATTTGTCAAAAACAATTTCATCCCCTTAGTTATACCGGGAAACTAGATTTAGAAACCACCTAAGCAAAGAGGATTAAATATTATAATATTTTGGAGACTTTTTAATTAACATCACATGGAGATAAAGTAATTCCATTAAGGAAAGCAGTAAGGTATAACCTAACTTTGGAAATAACTTTACTAACGATTGGCCCCGTGTGATTGTAGATGGCTTCGAAACACAAACAACAAGAAGGTCCTACTCAAGGTGGGATCAAACGACCTAAGAGAGGTGAAGGAAAATTTCTTGTCAGACAGCATGCAGACCAGGAGGAAAAATCATTTAGTATCCACCAAGAGGACCCTGCTATTGTACAATCAAGGCAAGTAGAAGGAGGAACTACCAAAACTTCTGAATAGGGACAACATCTCACGTTGCCCCAGGATTGTGTTCAGGCCATCCATGAAAGGTCCATATTCACTGTAGTGATTGTGAAATTAAACTTTTGATCTTTCATAGAATTTTCTCTAGAGGTTGTTAGGGATCACCTCAAAGGATCCCCATTATGGCCTATCCTCTCTGAAAGCAGTGCCTAGTACTTAGGGGAAATGTATCAATTTTGGCACAACAAAGAACAAGACACCAAGGTTAAAATTTGTGGTGTGACTATTGATTTCTCTATTCAGGCCATTTCAGAAGTATTAAGCCTCCCAAATACAGGGCCAAAGGTTGCTCAGTTGTCTACCAGCTCAAACCCTAATGCGTGACGAGTTTGGCTGGAAAGGGCGTATGGTAAGGAGGATAAGACGTTTGGGGAATTGACGATGAAAGAGAGGATTTATTTCAAAATAGGGACTTATCACATCTTCCCCACAAAGGCTTAAAAATAATTTCAACATATGCGGTAAGAGGATGTGTAGTGTTGATGGAAAAGGTTAATGCTAACCTACCTCATCTATATTTTACAGAGATCCTGAGGCGATTTGAAGAATGGAAGACAAGAAAGATTGCATTACCCTTCCCTTGTCTTATCAAGAAGCTATGCAAACGTGCTAGTATCAGAGGATACTGTTGGCGACCGTTTGGGACGCGACCGCCAACGAGTGTCCTCGAACAGGATTTAGGTGCCTGCTGGTCTCTGGCTACACCAAGGCCCAGATACCTCCAAATAACTCAGTAGTTAATGTGAGTATGTGTGTGTGCTGTTGCGGCGTGCGGTTGT
>MNCI01002119.1:778846-828725 GCA_015680685.1 Gnetum montanum | reverse complement strand
AAATCTTTATTCTAGCAAGCCATCTTCTTTACAAATCTTCTTTACTAATCTTCCAAGTGTGATGATGATGCTCCTTGATGTCTTTTTCTCCTCTTGACCCTTGAAGCCTATTTATATGATTCCAAGGAAGTTACAATTTCAAAATATCCCACAAATATCTCTCCTAACTTTTCTCTCAAGTAACTTGACTAACCAATTAGAAAATTTCTTGCCCAACAAGTTAGGAGGTTACTTGCCCAACAAGTTAGGTAAGTTACAACAATTTTGGGTGGTTGTAACCACCATAGAGATAAAAAAGCTACAATGGACAAGTGTCCTATTCCATGGCCAAGTGTCTTCATTCAGTTGCCAAGTGTCTTCATTCATTTGCCAAGTGTCTTCATTTAGTTGCCAAGTGTCTTCATGCAGTTGCCAAGTGTCTTCATTTAGTTGCCAAGTGTCTTCATTCAGTTGCCAAGTGTCTTCATTTAGTTGCCAAGTGTCTTCATTTAGTTGACAAGTGGCCATTGTGGAGATAAAGAGGTTGTAGTTGACAAGTGGCCTTTGTGGAGATAAATAGGTTGTAGTTGACAAGTGGCCTTTGTGGTGGTTATAACCACCATTTCAATTGACAAGTGTTCAATTCTCATAGGACTTTGAACAATTGTTGCATAAATTCCCTTTTAAATCAATATTATATTTTATTGTTATTTATATCATAGTAGTAGAGATAATAACCATGGATTTGATGCATGGGTTGATATATAAATATATGTATGCGTATACAACCGAATGCATAAGTGGAGTTGTACTTTCACATTTTAATTTGTGGCACCTCGAATGTAATCCCAGTTATATCAAGGCCGATTCCATATTCATCTTCTCTGCACTTTATTACAGAAAAAGTAACTAGAGCTACTCTATCATAAGCTAGAAAGATATCTACAATTGATACACCATTTTCTTTTGACTCTAGATAAACCCTCATGCCAACATTCCCAATTGCAATGTCATTATCCCTTGATTTTCAAAACATTCAATTCAGCAACATTTTCATTTCTATTCCAACTTCATGGTTAATTAACTGTTGCAGAATTCTTTACAAGAAAGAACATAATCGTCCTTGAACAGTTTCAGTTCATTAGGATTCTGTACCTCACCATTTGCAAATAAGTCCACCTGTTCCATGAAATGGTAAAAATGTACCAACAGATACACCAATGATGTCCTCTGAAAAGCCCAAAATGCTTCGTATGAAGAACTGCTAAAGCCACTAGCCACAAGGAAAATCACTAGTGAGACGCTGGGGCTGGAACAAGAAAAAGAACAGATAGCAGGGCCAACTGCAACTCAACTTGTAGGATCCAACCAACTTCCAAGCATGGGACCTAGCCAACAACAAGAAGCAAGGCTTGGCATGGGCCAGGAGGATCAACCACCATCACCGCCACAAGATTACAGACCATCGATGAGCCATCTCAGGGCCATTGCTGAGACGGTTAGTTGGGGAAGTCGTGATGACGTAAATCTCTTCCATGTCATCGATGATGTCGTAAAACCCACAGTTTCTTTGGATCGTGCGAGGGGTGAAGTGTCCATCCATACAGTGTNGCGTATGTGTCTGATATGGCCCACCAGTCAGTGTGTTGAGCACTGAGAGCATTGTTGTGGGCCTTGGCCATATAGATCTCCTTCTCGATGATTTGTTTATACATCCCCACCTAGTCCCAGAAATGCTCCTTTAGCTTCTCATGTTATTTAGCCTCATTCTGTCACGCGCTTATTTCAATAGCCGTCTTCTGACAGATGGAATGTACCTCCTCCATCAAGAGGGTTCGATTTTCCCTAGCTAAACGGTTCATGTCCTAGTTGACCCTGATTAGTTGTTCTCGCAACTATTGAAAATGTTCTTCAAAAACATTCTTTTGTTTCTCCACAGAGGTCAACTGAAGGTTGTCAGCAACAAGTTGTTTATTTTCCTCTTGTAAGGCTTTGAGTGCCTTAGTATGTGCGTAAGTTTGTGCTTGTGCCGCAGAGGCATCCCAAACAGCCTTCTCTTTTTCTTCTGCCACCTTCTTATTCTCCATCAATAGTTTGGTAAGTTGCTCGATTCTAAAAGTGTCCAACTAGTCTACGGGAACAAATTGTGAAGGATACTGTTGTGCTTCTTGTAGGGTCACAAGCCTTTCTTGCAATCTTTGCACCTCTACTTCAGCATGCTTAGCCCTCATCTCTATCAAGACCAACTTTCCTTTGGTGGAAATGAGGTCTAATTAGATTACTGTAACATCCTATGGAATGTCAAACAAAGACANGACTAGGTGGGGATGTATAAACAAATCATCGAGAAGGAGATCTATATGGCCAAGGCCCACAACAATGCTCTCAGTGCTCAACACACTGACTGGTGGGCCATATCAGACACATACGCATTTGCCCACCAGGCAGAAGTTAAGAACTAGGACCTGCAAATCTAGGACCTTAGAGAGTACATGGAGTTGGCAGACCTGCAGTATGCCAACCTTGCCATGTTAACAGCAGGGTGCCCGAGAATAGAGCTTGAGCAAAAGGTAGCCACCACCTATGTTAAATATGAAACAGAATTTGCAAAACGCAAGAAATTATTGCAAAAATTGGAGGTGAAAAATTCTAAACTTGAGGTGGTTAAAGAAATCTACCAGGGATAAAAAGGTATCACAAAAGACTTAGCTCGACGACTTGTAGATTTTCAAGAATACTAAGACAAAGCCAGAGCTTACAAGGAGGAATGACGGGTGTTTGCGGCTTGGTATGTCAAAGCAAATAAAATGTTTCTGCAACTACCGTGCTCATGGGAGGTGTCGACTTCATCAAACATTAGAACATTGGCATGGATGGCACAGGACCCTTGAACTGAAAAGGAGAAACTCTAGGCCATACTTCAACACCATCAAATCCCAAAACCTGGAACACAAGCCAAGGGAACGGCACCCATGGAGGAGCCACTACCACCAGGAACTACATGAGTTCCACCAATTTTTTAGCTATAGGATTTTCTTTTGCGTTCTCCGTGTTGTGTCTCAATTTTGTTCTAATTTCACACTGTGGCATGAATCCCTTCTCATCAGTCAATAATCCCATACCTATCCACTATGTAATCAATAAGAGCTTGTTCTTACTTTAACTTGAGGATGAGTTTTCATTAAGTCATTGGGGTATGATGAGTCATGAATTGTTGGCTGTGATATCACAACCATGATATCATGTACGTAATATCATGTACGCAATATCACAACCTAGATGCGATATCATGTACGTGATATCACAACCTGTCTCCTCATCTATAAATAAGAGGTAGGTAGATCTGGTAGGTAATTTTTGAAGTTTTTAAGTTTAAGTTTAGTAGTTTTGTAGAGACTTTTTGTCAGTTTTACTCAACCCTTTTCTCCCAGTGCATTCCCGCAGTGTGATGATTATAATTGTACGACATCCTTATTTGAGTGTGACATACTTGGACATGCACATGACCGACAATAAATATTGAGATTACTTCATCATTGCAGCATCCACTTAGCTTAATTATTTATTTAATTTTTATTGTTAGTAACATGGAATGAGTACGACTTAATCACGAGCATTTAAGTGTGACTACTTGGTAACCCAGTAGTGTACCTAGGCCATGTGCTTGGTAATCCTAGCAGTAGTCATGCATGAGGTCCAAGATGTGTATGGATGATTAAATAACGGATGCTCATCGCACTTAGGCTAGTTTAGATTCTCTCTCATTCTCTCTCCTAGCTTAGTTGACATTATTTACCATCATACCTAGAAGTAGCATTAGTTAGGAACACATCATTCACCTCACTATGGTTTAAACCATACGTGACAAAGCTAATACTAGTCTAGGTGGGAAGACAGCAAACTACAATCTAGGAGTAACCGTCTAGACACCACAACTAGTCCATCTACGGAGTTCGATCGGATCGCGCGTGAAACGCTCGTATTCGTATGGTTGAGTGTAGGGGTACCTTACCACTCATCAAACATGATATTGTATATGGAATTGATCACACCTTTAATATTTTCATTATTATTTTTCCTTGTAGATACCATGTTAAAGTTAGCACAATATCATTTAAAAACGTTTTACATAATTTTGTAATACGTCAAAATATTTATAAAGATATTTTCTAATCAACAATATTTTCTTTTCTTCAAATGAATTCCTTTTGCAATTTTGTATTCTTGGACCTTTTGATCATAATAGTTTTTGAATTACAAATAATTGTATTTTTTCTTAATTTCTTACCGATTTTTTTCCCTTTATGATAAATCCAAGTTTTTCGCAAGAACGATATTGTATCTACAATATTGTAGCTATAATATCGTAGCTCATCCTACGTCATCATTAATGCGATGTCTTGGAAGCTATGTAGCCTTATAAATACCAACACTTGGTCACACTAGCAATAATAAATTTTCATTACACCCTTAGCTAGACTCTTGTAGTTTGTTTTCGTAGTTAGCAATAGAGTGAATGCCCATAGTGTCATGTCTTTATTCGAGTGCATTGTACTTGAGCACGATTCATGTTTGACAATAAAGAACGAGATTGCTTTTCATCATTGCAGCATCCACTTAGTTCTTTTGTTTTACTTAGCTTAATGTTCATGTTTACTTTAGCTTAGTTCTTTACATTTCCAAAGTACTTTACTTTTGAAGTTCATTAGTTAAGCGAAATGAGTATGATTAGTTTCGAGGGTTAAAGTGTAATCATTTGGTAACCCACTCAATAATGAACTCACTTGGTAATCTTAGTAACAGTTACATGAGTCCAAGACCTTATCCACAAGCTGTGAGGATAATGCCAACATTGAATATATGGCATATGATAGAGCAAGAGGATGATAATATTAGCATGTACCCATTCTAAGGTACATATAAGAGCAATTCCATAAATAATAGGATATGTATAAAAGGTGATGAGGAAGAATCCCTAAAATCAAGGGATTAGTTAAAAGCTAATTTGGGAATATTGCTACATCACTTCATGTATAAATATGAACTAATCATCACTTACCCCAATTTGGTTGGGGGTGTGGACCAACTCCTCATTTTTATAAATTCTTTATGTTCTATCATGGAATCTGATGTTAAATTATTTTGATTCTTTCTTATTTCTCAAATTTCTTTATCTTAATGCTCTCAATTATTTCACAAGCTAGGACTAGATGCTCATTGCCATAGGTTAGAGTAGATTTACTTCCTCTCATTACTTAAACTTAGATTTTAATCTCACTTCCATTATGTTTGCAACTAGGAGTATTATGGGCCCAACAACATCAACATATCATATGCCTCACTGAGAGTTAAATCATACACTTGAACTTCACTAACTCAATGTGGGAAGACAATGATCACGAACCTACTATCAACTTTTAGCATACTTACATTATCCATCCATGGATTATGATCTAGTCATACACATGCACTCATGAATTGTATGGTGGAGTGTTGGGATACCCTACCACTCATCAATTTCATTTTTTTCTTTGTTTTGGACTTGGCACTAGCCAAACCTTTAACATGACGAAGCGTCATGACTCATTGTAATCAACAAAAACATTTGTTATGATTCGCAACACATTATTTTAACAAACTCAACACTTTATTATGATTTGTAACACATCATTGTAACTAAGTTAATGTAACATACATATGAATTGACTAACTTAGCATAATAATAATGACTTACAAATCAAGACAATGTATGGATTATCATCTAACATCAATGCTTGTTGTGGAGGGATTAATCATTCAAACTTTTAATGATCATGCTAATCCTTCAGGGTAGTGTTCTTTGAACATTAAAATCTCCTATGAATTGTCTTTTTAATTATTTTTTAATGTGACTCATAATGTTGTTTAAATATAATTAAACAACATAAATTATTACAGTAGAATTGATGGTAGAGCATTGAAAAAATGAAGATTCCAAGTTAAAATTTATTTTAGGTCTATGACAACAAAAATTAAATTTTATATTCCATTAATATTCTAGCAACAAACAAGGAAAGAAGATTTAGATAAATCCAAGCAATATTACCAAGGAGTTCATGAAAAATACCACACCTTAGAAGATTGTAAGTTTAATTAAATTTCTTATCCTAGCATAATGATAAATGAGCAAACACTCAACAATTTTTCTAAGGGCTACATCTACAAACTTAAGCCTTACAATTTAAGAACTAAATATCTTGCCATCATTCCAAATAATGTTCCTTTGTGCATGTTATTTCCATGACATGGAGCATAAGGAAGTTAGTGAGTAATTTCTTCACTTAGGTCCACATGAAAATGATGAGTTAACTTTATAAGGTAAGATGAAAGATGATAAAATAAGTAATAAATTGTAAGTAAGGGAATCCATAAACAAGCAAAAGCATAAACTTTTTTTTAAGTAGATATGCTAAGACTTGAACCTAAGGCTTATCTTACTTTCATCTTTCAAGTTTAATTTCATAAAATTGTAAATTTTACATTTTACAATACTATATAATTTCTTTTATAATTAAGTTATGAAAAGGTATGTGGCAACTTGTAACTAGTTGCATTGGTTCAAAAAGTAATCAATCTATGAAACCAAGATTCTTTTATATATAATTGTAATTGAATGTGAAATAAAGAAAAAAAGTTAATCCAAAAGACAAAAAAAAAAAAAAAGACTAATCGAAAGGCAAGACAAGAAGTAGAACAAATTATGAAAAAAATATTTACATATTGATTTGTACATAGTAATAATTCTTAATTATTTTTCTTCTAAGATTAGGGTATATTAGAGTTTCTTGTGACATGTAACATCCTAGTATATTAGAATTCTCAATATATGTATACATCCTAGTGTAAGCTTAATAGAAGACGATGTCAAACCATAAAGGTAATCAAAGTTTAGACAAAGAATTGATTTAGAGAAATACAACACTAGATAATAGTGAGGAAACCATGATTTTAAACAAGGCATGAGTTGTTTCAAAATGTAAAAGAATAAGAGTAGTTACATCACCTCTATCAAGAGTCATATGTTCCTCTTAACAATAGTGAGGTGTTTGCCTAGTGGTACGGGTCTTGGCTTGGTAATCCTAGCTCATAGGTTTGATTCTACTAGGCAACACTGAGTTATAAAATTCTATAAATCTTGGGGTGTATCTATGTTTCAATTTTTTCAAGTTTTAACACCCACATATCTTCCTCTTAACAATAATGAGGTATTAGCCTAAACTTGATTTAAAAGCTCTAGGTCATGGATTAGCCTAAAGTTGTAATTGAACTATATATCTTAGATTATATATAACACCTCTATTACTTATGCATAAAATATTCTATAAATAACTAATAGAGATGCAATGAAACGTAAGGATATGGATTTAACCTTAATTTACTAACTAAAAAAGAAGCAAAAAATAGATAAAAATTATTAATTAGGAGCATAAATACGGTAAGGCAATATAGCACAACAAAATTTCATAATACTAGCATATATAATTAAATAAAATTTATTTATAGAAAATTAGATATTTATGCACCTACAAAAAAGAAGTTATCTAAAAATTTCACTAGCTATATCATAAAATAATGATCTTAATGATACTTGTTTCACTTCAATCAAACCTCTAAAAATAAAGATACATGTATTTGAAGGTTACCAAATTAATTAATAAAATATTAATATCTAATAAATAATATTAAAATTTCCCGAACATATAGCACATGCTAAAATGAAAAATGTTGCTTTCAATCTCACCATCTTAATCTCATAGACAACAAATTCATATCTATTACACTTAATTATTTATTCACAAAAATAGGTACATTGCTCAAATATCCAAAAAAAAATATAAGGTTTCTATTTCACAAAAATACAAAATATCCAAAAATTAATTTTCAAGATTAGAAGGTCCATGTTGTATAGAATTGATCCATTTTTCATCCCATGTCTCTCTTTCGAACAATCCCTACCTACTCTAGGATCTTTGCATCGAAATGGATGAGGAGTTAGAACCCCTCAAATAAGAAAAATTATCATATTTTCCTCTTCATAGAGCATAATGGTTCTAGGCCAAAAGTTTCAAGATATGGGCTAGGTAAAGGTTTCCAATAAAATATTCAAAAATGTTTCAAAGTCCAAAAATGCCACAAATTTTCCAAAATGTTTTAAGGTCTAGAAATGCCACCAAACATTCCAAAAATCCAAAGGAAATCTAACAAAATACAAATAAATCCAAAAAAATTATTCCAAAATAATGTATATTTTATTTAGGCATCTCCAAAGGCCAGGTCTTGGTTGCCCTCACTGATGAGCAGCGAGGTACCCCTACGCTCAACCAGATGAATACGAGCATTTCATGCACGATCTAGTCAAATTCCAAGGACTAAGTGCCTATGTGCCTTTGTGGAACAATAAAGGGTTGGTTGATCGTTGTCTTACCAAACTTACTTGTATGTCACGGCTGTATGGTTAAGTAAGCTTAAGGCATATGATTTTTATGGCTTTTATGTGTTTTATATCCTGTGCTAGTAAGGAGGGGGAGAGAGATAACTAAGTAACTAATCTAATTTAACTACTCATTAACTAAGTTCTCATTACTCCTAACACCAGTATCCGTTCCCACTTGCTGCACACATCTTGAACCAGTGCAATGCTGTTGGGATTACCAAACGCTAATTGTCACTGGGTTACCAAGTGCTACACACATGCTCGAAATGGTCGTACTGAGTGTATTTAACTAAGAGAGTTGTAGGGTGAGAGAGATCATTAATTAACTAGGAAAGCATTAAATAATAATTAACACTAATTAATCTATTCTGTATGCTGCAAGGTTTATCATAAAGTTCGTCTTTATTACCGTACACAAAGTGTGCTCAAGTACACAATGCTTGAATAAAGATCCGTTCATTCTATGACTCCTATTGTGGGCATGTAAAAATAATTCTAACTCTGGAGGGAAGAAATGATAAGAGTTTGGCTAAGGGACTAACTTTCTAATGTGGAAAGCAAGGGCATCGCCTCTTATTTATAGGCAAGGAGACAGGCTACAATATCGGGTATTCAACATCGCATGGTTGATCTGATATCGCAAACGCGATATCATGGTTCATCATGCCCCCATGATTGAATGAAAAATCGTCCTCGAGTTCCTTACAAAATATTGGGAAGGTATGGGATTATTGACTGAATGACCATTCACAGTGGAATAGGGTGACAGACTCAACATGCCTGGTGAATGGATCAACAATACAATACATGACAACATTAGTGTTCATGACCACAAAGGTGAACACTATACATAAATGATATCCAGTCTTATTTGGCAGCTAGAAGAGAAGGAGAGAGAAAAAAGAATAAGATGTGTTGATGTCGATGCCAAGATTGCACCTTCCATTGTTTATCCATAGCCACACCACCAATCTTGCTCCTTTCGTAAACATTCTAGTTTCGGTCCATCTTGAGTGTTTCCTCCAGGCCCAGTCCATTGTTGTATGATCACCATTTGCACACACAACACAGTCACAAATGAGCGAGGGTAGATAAATCACAATGCAGTTGATACCTTGACTCAATGTAAAGTGCATTGGCTGAGTTGTGGTTATGGCTGATACTGATTCTAGAAATTTAACACTGGTGACTACCTAAGGTGTAGGGGTTAGGAAAAATTGAAAAATTTGTGCTCGGACCCCCATGACTAAGAGCGAAACTCCGGTAGTGATAGGATGGAAAAAGATAAGGAATAAGAAAGGTGGAGAAAAAGTAACAACAACAACGCCAATAAAATGGATGTCATGGATGGGATGAAACAAAAAATTGTTGATTGTAAGAAATGTTTAAGGAAAAGAAGTTAACAAATGCACCAAAAGGAATGCCAATGGTTCCTCCCTAAAGTAGGCTCATGCCTTTGATGCCCTAATATACCCACAAACCAAAGAGTTCGTAGGCTCTAGGAATGTCATTTGGAAGAAAGAGTTAAAAACTTACCCATAAGAAATTACCAAGGAAAAAAATGCATCAACCAAGATACAGACTAATAATAAAATCGACAATGAGGTGAAAAATGGAAAAGAAAGGTGGAGAGGAGAGAATGGAATGGAAACCCAAGAACAAGGTTGTGTAAAGTCCCTTGTGTGTGTTCTATGGTTAATTTGATAGAGTAGAACTCATTTTAAATCCAAGCTCAACAAACCACATTCAGTGACCTCGCATCAACACATTTGACCAACCTATCCTCTTGAAGTAACAAGAATGCCTCTACAAAAAGTTACCACCATTATGAGGAGAGCGAGATGGAGAATCAAGAAGCGAGAAAGGGCCTTAGTTAGAGGGAACCTTCAGGCATGGGTAACATGTTTTTCCAGTGCCATAACCAATGCGTGTAACCCAAGTTCATTATTGTGTGTAAGGGGTGTGCTTTGAATTCTCACTGTTTTTGTTTTACGTGAGAACCACACCATGCAAAGACTTGTTTTTATGTACTCAACTTTTGGTGATTTGATGAATGGTTAGAATGGAGGAAAACCCAAGGAAATCTAGGCACTCAAGAGAATATCTAGCACAAATGCATTGAATCCCCTTGAAGTCACACCCTTTTCATCCTTTGAGTCCTTCCTTAGTTTGAGAAATACCCAGCCACCAATTTGTTAATAGTTTTATTAGAGAAAGGGACTGTACAGTTCCAAGTCAAGGGAGACCATAGGATTTTATGGATGTATGAACGATGTGGACTCACCGCCTATTTAATCAAAAGAACCATACCTTAATATCAACATCATACTTCAAAGGTAAAATCCAAACATTAGCAATCAATATGGTATTATTCATGCCACCATCATGAACACTTATTGGGTGATGAACAAAATAAAGTAATCACACAAAGAAATGGTAAAAATATGAACGATGGTATAAAAAAAATAAGAAAGATTAAAGAAATGTGCAAAAAAAATGTGCAAAAAAAAATTTGTAAAACAAAAATGTGTAAAAAAAAATTAGAAAGAACTGAGGGCCTTCAATGGTTAGCAAAGATGGCCATCTCCCCCATGACTGAGTTGGAAGGAGGAGATCCAAAATAATGAGCAAGGTTGTCCACCTATAGAGGTAGCATATGTTTTAGTTGTCCTAAACTCATGGAAAGGTTTTTTTTGTTGCACGTTGACTAACATTCTCTTATATGGGCTCTCAGGTTTATATATGGTCATGGCCCCTGAAGGAAAAGTTGCATAGATAATGTAAGGTCCTTTCCATAGTGTTGGAAATTTGGTACGTTGTGACACATGTGTGGGGTTCCAATAGAGAACCTTATCTTTTGGCTGATACTTAACTTTCCTAATTTTCAGGTCATGACGTTGTTTATTAAATGCCTTGTGCAACTCATTAGATGATAGGGTAGCTAGTCGATTCTCATCTAGCAAGTTAAGAGTCATTAACCTTTGTTTTTGTGCTAGATCAAGGTCAAGGTTGAGGGCACATGCTGTAGCTAGTGTACGAAGATTAGTTTGGATAGGGATCATTGGAAGTTTTCCATACACTAACTTGTAGGGAGAGTAGCCTATAGGGAGTTTCCATGTAGAGCAGTATGCCTAAAGAGCATCATTCAGTTTAGTGCTCCAGTCTCTCCTATACTTGCTAATGGTTCTGGTCAGTATCTTAGTAATCTCCCTATTGGTGACCTTGGCTTGACTGTTTTCTTGGAGGTGGTATGGCGTAGTCAATTTGTGCTCAACCCCTAAGTGTTGCATTAACTTCCAAAAAGTTGCACTTGTGAAGTGTGTTCCATTGTCTGAGATAAGTGCACGCGGCACACCAAACTTGTTGACGACTTGTTGTTGAACAAATTGTGCAGCTGTAGATGATGTGCAATCTTTATCAGCAACTGCTTTAGCCCATTTTGTTAAGTAGTCTACGACAACTATGATGTAAGCTTTTCCATTGGAAAATGGTGTAATGGGCCCCATGAAATCAATTCCCCAAATGTTGAAGGGTTCTAATGATTGAATCCATTGTTGTGGATCCTCCATTCTAGCAATCATTCCCCCATCACGTTGACAGTAATCACAAGATTAGATGAATTGATGGGTGTCTCGAAACAAGGTAGGCCAATAATACCCTGTAAGCAGGATCTTGATGGTCATTTTTCTCTGATGAGTCGTATTTTGGGTGACCACGATATCACAACCCAACCACGATATCACATACGTAATATCACAGCTTGTCTCCTCATCTATAAATAAGAGGTAGGTAGATGAGTCAAGGGTAAGTAAGTAGTTCTTAGTTTAAGTGTTTTAATTTCTTTCTCTCAACCCTTTTCCTCTTAATGTATGCCCACAATGTGGTGATTGTAATTGTATGGCATCCTTTATTCGAGTGTGATGTACTTGGACATGCACATGACCAAAAATAAAGATCGAGATTACTTCATCATTGCAGCATTCACTTAGCTTAATTATTTACTTAATTATTATTTACTACTTTCTTAGTTAATCTCTTCTCACCCTTAAACTCATGTTAAAACGCGGAATGAGTACAACTTGATTATGAGCATTTAAGTGTAACTACTTGGTAACCCAGTAGCGTACCTAGGATCTGTGCTTGGTAATCCTAGTAGTAGTCGTGCACAAAGTCCAAGATGTGTACGGATAAACAAGGAACAGATGCTCATCGCACTTAGGCTAGCTTAGATTCTTTCTCACCCTTCTCTTTTAGCTTAGTTAATATTATCTTCCATTACCTTCAGGAGTAGCATTAGATTAGAAAACACATCATACACCTCACTCTGGACTAAACCATACATGAAAAAGCTAATACTAGTCCAGGTGGGAAGACAATGAACTGCGACCTAAGGCTAGCTATCTAGATGCCACAATTAGTCCATCTGCAGAGTTCTACTAAATCACATGTGTAAAGTTCATATTTGTATGGTTGAGTGTAGGGGTATCTCGCCACTCATCATTGGCGTCATTACAGGGGATCGAACCTAGGTCACCCGCATGACAGGAGGGTATACTCACCACTATACTACAAGGCCCATACGACCCAATGAACACAACCATGGAGGGCAACATCCTGATCCTTGCATACCATCTAACAGTCCTAAGTATCATAGTGGGTCAACTCGTTATCCGAGAACCACATCTCATAAATTGCCCCACTATGCTTACTATAACCAAGTGTGTGGAGCCCAATGGGGTAA
Organism: Gnetum montanum; assembly: GCA_015680685.1. NCBI lineage: Eukaryota > Viridiplantae > Streptophyta > Gnetopsida > Gnetales > Gnetaceae > Gnetum > Gnetum montanum. The sequence goes on along the minus strand of MNCI01002119.1, from coordinate 815,532 downwards.
TATGATCGGGCCCCAATATTTCCAACATGTAAGGATCCTCATCTTCCATTTATTAATCCTTGCCATCCTTAACTATTTAGTTATGGGGGATATCCCCCATTTTAATAACAAGCAGGATTAATAAATATTTTTCATTTTCTTTAATTTTTCAATTTTTGTTTTCCAGTTTTTCATTTTTCAACTTTTTATTTTATCTTTTTTTTCTTTTTGGTATTTTTGTCTTTTTACAAGTAATCTCATCTACTAATAAAACACTCATGTGGATTGTTGGTTGAGGTGTGTTCTACGTTATCGAGTCTCGAGTGATCAATTATTTGGATAGTGAGTCCATTACACCCACTCATTCATTCTACAAATAAGAGGTTTTGTTTGAGGGTACAGTGATATTCTTAACATCCTGAAAACTTAAAATTAATTTTGTGTTCATTGTACCCATAATGAAGAAGGATGGACCAAGAGGGAATGATTAGGATGTGACATCAAGGGGCTTGCAGATTCTCTTTGGTGACGTTTGTGGGAGTTATCATGCAACGTGGTTGTACTAAGATCCTTGTAGATCTAATTAAAAATGGGAGTAAGAGTAATCAAAAGGGCACTCAAAAATCCAATGTTGTTTTAGGGGGTTCCACTGGAAAGACATGCACCCATGCCCAAAGGTTGGCAGCTTCTCTGGATTCAATATTCATCAAAAAAAAAAGAGAAAAGAAAAGAAAAAAAAGAAAGTGCCACAAAACAAAAATCACTCCTCTCTTGAACAAAATGCCAAGTGATCGTACGCCTTGTTGTTATGGTACTCTCATAGTTTCTCATCATGGGATGAAACAATGCAATGTCATTGATTAGAGGAATGGACTTGGTCCTGATCTTGGAACAATGGGTTAATGACACGTTAATCATGCTTTACACGCAAGATTCACTATGTCATAGGTCAGTTACCTCATGTTCCAATCTCTACAATCCCTTTCTATAGTTCATCTCATCTCACTGTTCGTGTAATTGTAGCTTGTGTCATGTGTAACATAGAATTCTTACCTCATTCCAGTGATAATTACATGTGTGTGTTTTGTAGAATCAGTGCAGATTACATTTAACCCTTCTAGTGCCCACGTACACTTTAAGTGTGGTTACACAAGGGCATTATAGGTTGGAACTTGCTTTGGGGAGGATCCACTTGTGTAAACTTTTGTAATTCTTACTTATGACATAGCTCACCCACACCATTTCTTACCCTTAGCATAATTTTCAAATGATTTTCTTTCCTAACTACTATCCCTCTGAATAATGACATCCTGTGTACCATTACATGACCTTTTTCTCTCACTTACCACCCAATGTCCTCATTGATAAAACCCACAGATCAGTATTTGTGCCTTCAAAACCATCTAATTACCTTAGAACCCTTTCATAATAGCCTAATGTCCTACGTTACATCATTGATTTCAAGAAAATCTTCAAAAATTTAGTATTTTATTGTTGTGCCCAATGTCACTAGGGCCGTGATATCGCGTATGCGATATCACATACACGATGTATCGTACGCAATATCGTGTCCCATAAACCTATAAATAGGTGACCCCCCCCCCCCCCCCCCCCCCCCCCCCCCCCCCCCCCCCCCACAACACTTAGCATCATTTTTCACTATTCACATGGGGGAGTTTTTCGAATTTTTCTCTACAACTTGTGAGTGTGACACCCTTGCTTTCCTATCTATATCTCGCTCGTTGGTACTCTGATTTTAATTTTGTCTGAACCTACTTGAACCTGGAGTGTTCAGCTTAGTCATGGGGGAGAGACACCTGCCGAATAGCACCTAAATGTTTTGGAATTTATCATCGCCCAAAGAACATTATCTAGGGTAATTAGCTATAACATTTAGAATAATTATGCCAAAAAATCATTCAATCCCTTTAGGTACACCAAGAAATTAAAATTGGAAACCACCTAAGTAAAATAGACTTATTATTACAATATTTTAGGAAATATCACATAGAGATTAAACAAATTAATTAATTAAGAAAAGCAATAAGGTATAACTTAACTTCAAAAACAACCTTACAAATGCTTGACCCCATGTGATTGTAGATGGCCTCAAAACGTGGACAAAAGGAAGGTCCGGCTCAAGGTGGAAGCAAATGACCTAGGAGAGGTGAAGGACAAGTCCCTGTCAAACAACATGTAGAACAGGAGGAAAAATCATTCAGTATTCATCAAGAGGACCCTCCTATCATACAGTCCAAGTAGGCCGAAGGAGGAGCTGCTATAGCGCCTGAATAGGGACAACATCTCACGTTGCCCCAAGATTGTGTTCAGGCCATCCACAAAAAGTCCATATTCACTGCAGTGATTGTGGAATTAAACTTTGAATATTTTGTAGAGTTCGTTCCTGAGGCTGTTAGGGATCACCTCAAAGCATCTCCCTTATGGCCTACCCTCTCCGAAAGCAATGCCTGGTACCTAGGGGAGATGTACCAATTCTGGCACAATAGAGAGCAAGGCACCACCATCAATATTTGTGGTGTGACAGTCGATTTCTCCATGCAGGCCATTTTAGAAGTATTAAACCTTATGAATACAGGGCCCAAGGTTGCTTAGTTATCCACCCATTCTAACCCTGATGTGCGACAGGATTGGTTGGAAAGGGTGTATGGCAAAGATAAGACATTTGGTGAGTTGATGACGGAAGAGAGGATCTATTTTAAAATTAGAAATTATCACCTCTTCCCCATGAAGGGCTTAAAAAGAATATCAACTTATGCAGCTAGAGGATGTGCAGTGCTAATGAGAAAGGTTAATGCCAACCTGCCCCATCTATACTTAACGAAGATCTTGAGGCGGTTCGAGGAAAGGAAGACAGGGAAGATGGCATTGCCCTTCCCTTGTCTTATCAGAAAGCTTTGCTGACATGCTGGTATCAGGGGGTACACCAATGATGTCCTTCAAAAAGCCAAAAATTCTTCATATGCAGAACTGTTAAAGCCACCAACCGCAAGGAAAATCACTGGTGAGATGCTAGGGCCAGAAGAAGAAGAAGAATAGACGGCTAGACCAACTGCAGCTCAACTTGCAGGACCCAGCCAACCTCCAAGTACAGGACCTAGACAAAAATAGGAAGTAGGGCCTAGCATACGCTAGGATCAACCATCGTCACTACAGGACTACAGACTGTCGATGAGCCATCTCAAGGCCATCACTGAGATGGTCAGTTGGGGAAGTCGTGATGATGCAAATCTCTTCCGTGTCATTGATGATGCCATACAACCCACAATTTCTTTGGATCATACAAGGGGTGAAGTGTCTGTTCATACAAAAGGAGAGAAAAGTACTTGGTCATAAGAGATCTCAGGAAACACGACATCTTTCCAAGTGCAATTAGAAACTAGTGAAGGAGCCACTGTGGTGGTTATGCAACACCAGGATGCTACAGGAGCTACAGAAGTGGTCATAGACCACATCAAAGAATCATTCAATGTACCTGTTGTGCCATTGGTAGATCTCACAGGAGCACGGGATGCCTAAACTTTGGCCGAAACCTCAATGACTCCTGCGGAACATGAGGATGCGCTTGATCGATTGCTACAAATAGGACAAGTAATGATGTCCCTGTTTGACATTCCTCAGGATGTTATGAAAATTCAGTCAGACCTCATTTCCATGAAGGGGAAGCTAGTTTTAACAAAAGTGAGGGCTGAGCATGCTGAAGCAGAGGTGCAAAAATTACAAGAGTAGCTCGTGGTCCTATAAGCAGCACAATGGGATCCTTTGCAATTTGTTCCCGTAGGCCAGTTGGATAGCTTCAAAAATGAGCAATTAACCAAGCTACTAACAGTGAATAAAAAGGTGGCTAAAGAAAAAGAGAAGGCTATTTGGGATGCCTCTATAGCACAGGCGCAAACTCATGCGCATCTCAATGCACTCAACGTCTTACAAGAAGAAAATAAGTAGCTTGTTGCTGACAACCTTCAGTTGACCACTGTGGAGAAGCAAAGGAATGTTCTCGAGGAACACTTCCATCAATTGCAAGAAAAATTCATCTAGGTCAACTAAGACATGAGCCATTTAGTCAGGGAGAATCGAACCCTCTCAATGGAGGAGGTACACGCTATTTACCAAAAGCCAACTATTGAAATTAGCGCATGGCAACATGAAGCTAAACAACATGAAAAGCTAAAGGAGCACTTCCAAGACCAGGTGGGGATGTACAAAAAGATCCTTGAGAAGGAGATCCATATGGCCAAGGCCCACATCAACACTATCAGTGCTCAACACACTGAATGGCGAGCCATATTGGACACATATGCCTTTTCCCACCAAGAGGAAGTTAAGAATCAGGACCTGAAAATTTAGGATCTGATAGAATACATGGAGTTGGTGAACCTATGGTATGCCAACCTTACCATGTTAATAGTAGGGTACCCGCAGACAGAGCTTGAGTAGCAGGTAGCTACCACCTATGTCAAATACGAAGCATAATTTGCAGAACATAAGAAGTTATTGAAAAAATTAGAGATCATAAATTCTAAACTTGAGATGGTGAAAGCAAGCTACTAAGGACAAAAAGGTATTGCAACAGATCTGGCTCGATGACTTGCAGATTTCCAAGAATACAAAGATAAAGCTAGAGCCTACGAAGAGGAACGTCGGGTGTTTGCAGCTTCATATGTCAAGGCCAATCAAATGTTTCCGCAACTACCCTATTCATGCTAGGTGCCGACTCCATCAAACATTGAAAAATTAGCATAGACAACACAAGATCCCCAGACCAAAGAGGAGAAGCTCCAGGCCATACTCCATTGCCATCAAGTCTCAAAACCTGGAGCACAAGACAAAGGGAAAGCACCAATGTAGGAGCCACCGCCACCAGGAACTACATGAGTTCCACAAATTTTGTAGTTGTAGCACATTCTTTGTGTTGTATCTTTGTTTTGTTTTCATTCCACACTGTGGCATAAACCCATGTTTACCATCCAATAATCCCATACCTATCCACTGTGTAATCATTGTAACTCGAGGATGATTTTTCACTTAGTCGTGGGAGTATGATGAGTCATATTTTGGACGATCGCAATATCGCGTACACAATATCACGGTCCCAATATCACATCTACGATATTGCATCCACGATATCACAGCCTTTCTTCTCATGTATAAATAAGAGGTAGACAAATGAGTCAAGGGTGAGTAAGTAGTTCTTAGTTTAAGCATTTTAATTTCTTTCTCTCAACCCTTTTCCTCTCAGTGTATGCCTATAGTGTGGTGATTGTAATTATACGACATCCTTTATTTGAGTGTGATGTACTTGGACATGCACATGACTAGAAATAAAGATTGAGATTACTTCATCATTGCAACATTCACTTAGCTTAATTATTTACTTAATTTTTATTTACTACTTTCTTAGTTAATCTCTTCTCACCCTTAAACTCATGTTAAAACATGGAATGAGTATGACTTAATTACGAGCATTTAAGTGTGACTACTTGGTAACTCCGTAGCATACCTAGGATCTGTGCTTCGCAATCCTAGTGGCAGTCGTGCACGAAGTCCAAGATGTGTACAGATAATCAAGGAACGGATGCTCATCGCACTTAGGCTAGCTTAGATTCTCTCTCACCCTTCTCTTTTAGCTTGGTTAATATTATCTTCCATTGCCTTCAGGAGTAGCATTAGATTAGAAAACACATCATACACCTCACTTTGGACTAAACCATACGTGACAAAGCTAATACTAGTCTAGGTGGGAAGATAGCGAACTGCGACCTAAGGCTAACTGTCTAGATGCCATAACTAGTCCGTCTATGGAGTTCGACTGGATCGCGCGTGTAACACTCATATTCGTATGGTTGAGTGTAGGGGTATCTCACCAGTCATCAATCTCCTAGCATAATGACCCCACAAGGGCCCTCATGAGTGTCTTGGAGAACTCTCAGTTGATCTCTATCGAGAACACACGATCGAACCAAGCCATCGGAACATACTTTGTAAATTTGTCCATTGATCTTCATAAAGTACTTGGCTATATGAAGAAACTGTTATTTCTTCTTAAGGTCTAGCTCTTATGGTGTTTGTTGAGTAAGGAGATAGGTAAGAATGCTACTATACCAGTTTGTCTCCGTGGGTGATTAGTTATTCACTACACCGAGAAAGAGGAACTCATCAGGGAAATGATCAGAAATTGGATACTCATCCTCTTTGCTGTTCCAACGCAACCAAGATAAATGATCGGCAACTACATTCTCAGTGCCTTTACAATCGATCATGTTAAATCGAACTCTTGTAGGATTACCAACCATCGTATAATACAGGGACTTACCATTGGCTTATTCATGAGGAACCAGATTACACTATGATTTGTGTGTATGAATACTTTGTACCCTAATACATAGTGTCTAAATTTTTCTAGTGCAAAAACTGCAGCCATTAATTATTTTTTTGTAGTAGTGTAGTTAAGTTGTGAAACAACTATACTTTTACTTGCATAGTGGATGTAATAAGGTCATTTTTTGTCATCTAACTGTGTAAGCACAACTCCTAAGGCATAGTTGGATGCATCAGTCATGACATGGAATGGTTTGGACCAATCAGGAGCTTGTAGAATGGGTGTTTCTACCAGCTTCTATTTCAAATTTTTGAAAGCTAGTTCGCATTCTTTGGTCCACTCGAAGGGTACATCCTTTTTTGTTAGCTCTACCAATGGTTTGGAAATCTTTGAAAAGTTCTCTATGAATATCCTATAGTAGCCAATGCATCCAAGGAATGACCAAATGTCTTTGACAGTTTCTAATTGACCGGTAATTCCTTGGATGACTTTGATTTTCTTAGGGTCTACCTCTATCCCTGCATGTAAGATTTTTTGCCCAAATACTATGCCTTCTTCGACCATCAAATGGCTTTTTTGCCAGTTGAGCCTCAAAGTAGTTTCTACACATCTCTTCAACACTTGCTCTAATCGGTCCAAGGCTTGATCAAAGCTTGCTCCATAAGTGGAGAAGTCATCCATGAATACTTCCACACCATTTCCTATCTGTTGTTGGAATATGCTTAGAACTAAGGGTTGAAACATTGCAGGGGCATTACACAAGCCAAATGGCATTTGTTTGTACGCAAACATTCCCCAAGGACTACTGAATGTAGTTTTGGCTTGGTCTTCTAGGGCTATTTGTATTTGGTTGTATCCACTATATCCATCCAGAAAACTATAATAGTAATGGCCTGCGATTATGTCTAAGACTTGGTCAACAAATGACAACAGAAAGTGATCCTTGAATGTTGCCATGTTTAGTAGCCTAAAATCTATGCACATGCTCCATTTGCCTCCCTTTTTAGGCACAATTACTAAGGGGCTAACCCATTCACTATCAGCAATAGGGTATATGAACCTAGCCTTTAGAAGCTATTCAATTTCTTCTTTTACTACTTGCTTCAACTTTGGGTTCAATCGCCTCTGTGGTTGTTTTTGAGGCTTCATGGAGAAGTCAGTGTAAATCCTATGTTGGCATATCCTAGGATCTATTCTAGTTAATTCCATATATGACTAGGCTAAGGCTTTTGACCACTTTTTTATTACCTTTAGCAGACTCTCTTTTTGTTGGGGAGCAAGTCTTGCGTTGATGATTATCGATTTTCCATTCTTAAGGAACATGTACTCCATACTGGTGGGTAATGGTTTTAGCTCTAGGGGCTCTTGTTTAAATTGCTTAGGAATTTCCAACTTCCCCTAGTTGATGTTTTCTAAGTTAGGATTGGGACGTTGGTGGTGGACTTGCTCTAATGTGTCTATGCTATCTATGTAAGCGCAAGTCAAACCCTTAGTTAGTTCCATGCATATAAGTGAGCTGCTTTCTTGATCAGCTATCAGCCACTGGGTGTCTTTTTGTCATGTGGCTACTTCATACAAGCATCTTTGTATATTGATCATTTGTGCACACTGATTACATGCAGGCAATGTTAAACTTTGCAGAACCCATGATCTCTGCATGCAATTACACCTCGTGTCACTGTATACGATGCATGGAACCTTCTTCTTCTTGATCTTTCTAAAACTATTTTCCTTAGATATTTCTAGGGAAAGATCGTGGATTCCTAGGTACGCATCGATAGTGCTTAGCCATGCCCTTCCCATTATGATTGGGAAGTCCCCCTTACTATTGTTCACTTGAATCCCCAGGAAGTCAGCTGGATATGACCATCCACAAATAGTGGTAACAATGTCCTCCACTAATCCCAAGGGAATAGTGATGGATTGGTTGGCCAACTCTAAATGGACATTGCTCTTTTTTAATGGAGGTAGATTATAGGCCTTATACATTTCTTGGGATATTAGGTTGACACCGGAACCTGAATCCAAAAGAGCTTTGCATGGCTCATTCCTAGCAATTTGTAGATATATTAGGGGACTCCCAAGATCAGATAGTTTCCTAGGAAGGTGGCCAGCTTTGATCCAATCAGTAATGGCATGTGTTAACATGACCGTATGTGTTGAATGTACTATTAAGTTCAAAGGGGGCTCTGAAGCTTTATTTGATATGGAGACGTCCAAAGACTTAGCCACTTGGGGTTGCAAAGGCTTGGTTGGACTATTGGTTCTGAAGAAAGGTCTTTTCTTCATATGGTTATCAGAGTCAATAGTAGGTTGAGGATTAACAGCCCTTGTGGCATTGCATTACTGTGGTTGAGTAGGGAGTTCACCTTGCATTGCTGGAGCAAGTGGTAATGGAGCTATTGGTGGGAGAGATGCAGCCGGATTTGAAGGATAGTACACTTGTGGAATATTTCCCCTAGGAGAGGGAGCCCTATAGTACTTGTGGGCTTGGTAGCGATGTTGGGGAGTAACGTGACCAATAGAGTCATCTGGAGAGATTGGATATTGCACGTAATATCCATATGGGTCAAGTTGCCGGTAAGGATATTGTTGCCTTGGTGGTGGCATTCCCCATGATTGTGGGTGTTGCCACTATTGATGTTGCTCAATTCGTTGTGGTGGAGTTCCACTTGGATAATATGTTAAAGGTTGGTAAAACTACCTTGGGTTACCTTGGGGATAAGGTAATCGTTGGGATGTTTGCCATTTTTTTAAACGTGGATTAAGTGCATACATCCCAGACTCCTGCAGATGTGAGATCACAGGGCAACATCCCTTATAATGGTTGTATTGACATATCTTGTATCCACTATCATCATCTGTATCTGAGTCCACAACCTCTTCAATAATATCAACTTTACCCTTACCCTTATTATGTGCATTTTTTGCTTCTCTCTCTTTTTTTTGTCATGATCACTACCTCACTCTCTAGACTCCTTTACTACTTTGAGAACAGTTTGAAACCTACTATCTAGGGATTCCCACATTTGGTCTACCTTTCCTGATACTTCTGATGCTAACTTTTGGATAGGCAAGGTTTTCCTATTCACCATCTCTTCGAGTGGTGACTCTTCCTCATCCTTACAAAATCTTATTCTCTTCTTCCTGAGGGAAGGATCTCGGTTACATTCTTCCACACACTCTCTCTTTCGTAGCTCACCTTCTTCCTTAGCAACTTGCTCCAGTAGTTTGTGAATTTGATGAGACTTAAGATTGGATAAGCTTCCTTGGGCATAAGTCCCAAGGATTCTTTTCGTTTCATGCCTAAGCCCATCTACGAGATGGCATAGCTGATCCTACTACGAATAACCATGGCCAGGACAATGATGTAATAGTGCATAATAGTGGCCCATGGCAGCATCCAAGGGTTAATGACTTCCTTGTTTCCATCCTTGGATTTTCTTTCATAGGTTAGATACTTGGGAGTATGTTTGGTACTTATTGTTGAACAATTCTAACATAGTACTCCACCTATGAATGGATTTCAATTCTAAGTACTGGTACTAGCTTTCAGCTTCTTTTATTAGTATCCATGGGAACAACTTAAGTTTTTGCCACTCATTTTCTATGTTTTGCAAGGCACACGCATCTTGAAATGCTTGTAAGTGATTTTGAGGATCAACATTATAACCCCCTTCAAATCGTGGGATGTTATTCATGTCTAACCTCTTGATCCTACTATCTTTTTGGTGCCTTATTGGAACTCTCACGGCCTCAGTTATGTCTAGCATGCTTCAAGTAGCGAGTAGGGGTTCATCATGATCATCTTGTTTGTAGCGTCTATGGTGCCTACATGGTTCCCTACTCTCCCTTCTTCTATGGCATGATTCCCTAGAGTTCCATCGTCCTCTGTCTTGGCTATTTCATCTGTGACTTCCACTTTGCTTGCCCTTATCCTCATGATCTTTTTCCCTATGGCTACATCTGGACACTGAAGGAGAGGGTGAAGGAGATGATGAAGGTGAAGAAGAAGGAGAACCGCCCCCATGATGATGTCTACTACCTTCTCTTCGGTGGTCTCTACCTCGATCGTGATTGCGATTAGAATGTCCAACCTTTGTCACATGTCCTTATTCCTTTTTTGGACACTTTGTGTCCATTGGTATCAACACCTGGGTTGTGAACAGTAGAATGAAGGTTCTGATACACAACCCCTTGGCCAAAGTTAAGGGGAGGAACATTGTTATGTGGGTGACTACCTAAGGCAGGTTCATCACCCTCAATTTTTCCTAAAATGTGGGGGGCATCCTTGGACCATTTTTCCTTCAAAGACTTATGGTGTCTCTCCTGTTGCAAATCCCTTTGATGTTGCACCTTTGTGGGACAATAGTCTCTCGAATCATATTCCTACGCAATGTATTCCATGTGTAAGTGTTGCATGCCTATTTGTGTGAGAGCACGAAGAAGCATACTTGGGATTGAACAATCGGGAGGTAACACTATGTTACCTTCCAAGTCACGCCAACATAGCTATTCATCTTGGTGGAGAATAAAGGTGAAGTCGGGTACATATTCATCGGGATGAATATATACCACATGAAACTGTTGAGGGATTTGCGGATCAACGTCATGTGTATAATACCGCCAATTTCTTCTTGTGTTAGTCCTAGGTGGTGAAGTGCTTTTGTGCAAAGAAGAAGACATCTTGTCTTGTTCAGTGTGCAATGTACTATTATCTTTTTCTTAACCAACCCTAAGGATTTGTTCCAACGATGTGAATGATTTCCTAAGTTTTACTTAGCACACAAACAACTAAGTCCCCAGCAACGGCACCAATGATGAGCGGCGAGGTACCCCTACACTCAACCATACAAATATGAGCATTTCATACATGATCCGGTCGAATTCCAAGGACTAAGTGCCTATGCGCCTTTGTGGAACAATAACGGGTTGGTTAATCATTGTCTTCCCAAACTTACTTATATGTCACGATTGTATGATTAAGTAAGCTTGAGGCATATGATTTTTATGGCTTTTATGTGTTTTATATCCTGCGCTAGTAAGGAGAGGGAGAGAGATAACTAAGTAACTAATCTAATTTAACTACTTATTAACTAAGTTCTCATTACTCCTAACACCAATATCCGTTCCCACTTGCCGCACACATCCTGAACCAGTGCAATGCTGTTGGGATTACCAAACGCTAATCGTCACTGGGTTACCAAGTGCTACACACATCCTCAAAATGATCGTACTGAGTGTATTTAACTAAGAGAGTTGTAGGGTGAGAGAGATCATTAATTAACTAGGAAAGCATTAAATAATAATTAACACTAATTAATCTATTCTGTATGCTACAAGGTTTATCATAAAGTTCATCTTTATTGCTGTACACAAAGTGTGCTCAGGTACACAATGCTTGAATAAAGATCCATTCACTCTATGACTCCTACTGCAGGCACTCAAAAATAATTCTAACTCTGGAGGGAAGAAATGGCAAGAGTTTGGATAAGGAACTAACTTTCTAATGTGGAAACCAACGGTGTTGCCTCTTATTTATAGGCAAGGAGATAGGCTACAATATCGGGTATCCGACATCACATGGCTGATTCGATATCGTGAACATGATATCACTCACTACCAAAGGGATTTACTAATAGCTCTTAGAATAACCTAATTACAATCATTGGATTATCTTAATAGTTAATTTATGTTCAAAGATATCACAAATTATCTAACAAAAAGCCAAAGGATGTATATTTTAATTAGGCATCTCTGAAGGCTAGGTCTTGATTACTCTCACTGTTAAAGGGACTCACCAGTAGATCTTGGAATAATCTCACTACTATCATGAGATTATCCTTATGATCCATAACAAGTCACTCATGTTGATGTCTTTGTAATAGCCTCACTACTAACATCTTCAACAACCAAGGCACATGTATCATCAAAAGGATAGGTATTGAGTATGCCTCATTGCACATGACTAAACTCAACTACTTAGTGTCATGGTCTTGACTAAATCCATAGTTTCACATGAACTTACGAATCAAAATCTAAGGTAGGAAATTCATTCAACAACCCTTGTTCCCATGGGATGGGTCCCACTAAAGAACATTCCACTACTACATGTAGACATCGACATCTAAAAGATTCATGGTTCCCACTACCAACTAAGCAAAATTGATCCAAAAATATTATTAGTTTATTCCAAAAATCTAAAAAGTGTTCAAATTAACCAAAAATCCATAAAAGCCCAAATTTCATAATATCCTCACAAAACACATGTTTATGTATGATCTAAATCCAAAACCATATTAATATCAAAAGCCGATCCAAAATACTCATAATAATCAAGAAGCAAGTTGGAGACAGTTTCCACAATTCCAAAAATTCACCAAAAAAATAGAAAAAGAAATGGATAAGAATAAAATATTACTTTTCAAAAAAAAAAAAACAGGCCCAGATGATAAAAATCTGACAGAATCTAGGCATAATAATCAAAATCGTAGAAGAATAGTAGAAGATTAGAAAGTAGAGAGAAGGAATAGAAAATCTACAATAAAATAAAAAAGCCACATAGTAGGAAAAGTAGAATAAACATTTTTACTTATGTTAGCATAGCTCCTAGAATCTTCCTAGCATCTTCCTTATCTACCTAATGCTCTCAATTAATATTTTCTTTGCTTAATCCATCACACCTAAACCCTTTCTATAAATTATGATGTGATGTATTTAAGACCTTAATCTATTTATAAGGGAAAAAAAAGCTGAAATCGACTTCAAAATAAAGAAGAAAGGGCAAATTGTCTTTTAGAAAAACCTAATGAAACACTATTTTGGCAAAGTAACATGCATATATGTTATGCTTTTATCTTATGCATATATCTCATATATGCTTTCCATGTCATGGATGTAATGTGCTTTTTTTACAATGGTGTTGACTTTAAATTTGATTTTTATTTTTATTTTCTTTTTTCAAAATTATTTCCATAATTTCTTTCTCCTATTTTCTCTTTCTAGTAATACCCGCAGTGTTCAACCTCTTATAACATGCACACCAAGACTTCAAGGAAAATTCCATCTAAACCTAAGGGATCCTTTCAAGTGCTCTACCAAATTGTATACTAAAATCTTATGTAGGCATTACTTTTCATGGTCACATAGTTCAAATGTTCATATTTTTACAGTTTTTTTTAAACTAGAAAATGTGTTATCTTGAGAACTGTAACTATGATTCTAGTGAGCCAAGGGTCAAAACCTATGTTTTTAAATGTCTTAAACACATTGGTAAGGTCAAATTCTAGGTAGGACATCATCCTAAGGTACTTCCTTAACAAAACTAACTTATACCATATTTAATTATAATTAAAAATAAACTCTAAACCCTAGCTTAATGATAAAAAGTAACAAAGGATATGTTTTAGGTAAGGTTAGGGTTCAAAATTTCTCCATGAATAGAGTATTATATAATCACACATGTATAATAAAATTAAAAAAAATGCATAACTAGATGTACATAATAAAGTGTAAATATGCATAATTGAATGTGCATAATAGAAATGTAATATACATAACTAAATGTGCATAAAGAATAAAATATGCATAACTAAATACTTGTAAAGGTATTGATGAGTCATCAATTATTAGGCCCCAACATCGATGTCAGAGCCAAAAAGCGATGCCAGATACCCAATGTCTTCTTCTCTGGGTTCACCTATAAATACAACACTTGGGTGCCCGATTGAGACATGTAGTAGGTAGTAGAGAAAATAGTTTTTAGTTTTTAGTTTTTGCTAGTCTTTCTTAGAGTCCTATTATTCCCAGTGCATGCCTGCAGTGTGATGTTTGTAATCATATGACACCTTTGTTCAAGTGTGATGTACTTGGACATGTTACATGATTGGCAATAAAGATCGAGATTACTTCCATCATTGTAGCATCAACTTAGATTATTACTGCTTTTAATTGTTAATTATTTATTGTTTCCTTTAGTTAACATTTCCATTTATTACTATATACTATTCCTATCATTAAGTAGAATGCATACGCCTTAGTCATGAGTGTTTAAGTGTAAGTACTTAGTAATCTAGCAATGTATTGTTTGACACACCTAGTGACATATGTTGGCAACCCCAGAAGCAGTTGCATGAAGTCCAAGGCATATACAAATGATTAAGAATGGATACTCATCACACGTAGGCTAGTTCAAATCTTGTTTTCCATTTTTCATTAGCTTACTTAATTTAGCTCTTTATCATCATTAGGAGTAGCATAGAATTAGACAACATCATACACCTCACTTTGAACTAAACCATACGTGACAAGGCTATCACTAGTCTGAGTGGGAAGATAGCAAACCATGATTAGAGCATGATAATCTAAATACCACAACTAGTCCCATCCACAGAATTCAACTAGCTCATGTGTGAATGCTTGTGATTTGTATGGTTGAGCATACGGGTACCTTGCCACTCATCATTAGCACCATTGTTGGGGATGATGCTAGTTATCTAGATTAGTTATATTATACACAATCACTGTAAAGTTCTTAATGATATATCTTTTAGAAAATATTAAATCACACACATTATAAACCAACAACAATGTCTCTCCCACAAGGAAGTGACCATGCACTATATAGCACACACATTCATTGGAGAAATAATGAGATATACAATGAAGAAAATTGGAGTGACCAACCTTATGCAAGGGTTTCTTATGATCGTGACCATCCTGACAACACTCAAAGACTACCTTCACCTAAGGCAGAAAATCCTAGAGGAGATTACGTAGGTCCTTAATGAGTGGTGAGGTACCCCTATGCCCAACCATACGAATCACAAAACGTTCATAAGCGATTTGGTTGAATTCTATGGACTTTATCATTTCTAGTGCACTAGTCATTTAGGAAGCAAATCTAGCCTTAAGGTAAATCATTGTCTTCCTAATTACACTTGTGAAATTCGTTGGTATTGCTAAGTGTAACTAAGGCATCTGTTTTTATTATTATTTTGTATTTTATAGTTTGGTGCTTAAAATGTAGATAAAAGGAATTGGATTAACTAAAATAAATTAACTAATTAACTAGCATTTAACTAATCCTAACATAAGCATCCGATCCTACCTTCCATACACATCTTGAACCCACGTATCCACTGCTAGGTGAACCAAGCAATAACGTTGCTGGGATTACCAAGTGAATATATGTTATGCTTGAACCAGTCATACTTATGTGTGTACTCTATCTAGCTTAATTGTTTTATTAATGTAATACATAATTGAAAACATTTAATAAATAACTAAAAATATTAAATGCATAAATGAAATAGCTAATCTATCCAAAGCGCTGCAAGGTTTATCAGAAAGCTTGTCTTTATTGCCACACACACTATCGTGCTCAGGTACAACAATACTCAAATAAAGATTCATACACTTAATGACTCGTGCTATGGATACTCAAGGAAAAGGTTCTAACTTTTGAATGGAAAAAATGCAAGAGCTCCACTACAAATACAATCTCTACTTACCATAAATATAGCTAAAAGCGCATATTTATAGCCAACTACAAGCACTACATTGATGGGACCACGTTGATGCATGATATGATGCATTAACTGGGCCCAGATGATGAGGCCATGTCGACAAGGTTTCATCGATGCAATTGACAAAACACAACTCTTCAGTCCTAAACTAGGGGAGGCCTCAAGGCCTAAGACCTCTTCAAAACCCAAAAACGATAAATCAAAGGACCCCAAAGAACACCATAAAAGCCATGGAAATTCTTCTAGTTTCTCATCTTCCTCTATCCCTTCAATGTCTAGTTCTAATGAAGATGAATGTAGGTATAGAGATAGAGCTCCACTAAAGGGTCAAACTAAAAACTAAAATCAAGCATCATCATGATCAAATGAATAGAGATAGAAATTTTCCTCACAGCCTGTTTGATAATGATGAACCCTACTGGCCACTAAGAATCTAATGCAAATCATAGAGGTAGTAAAGATATCTCATAAGCATCACAAAAAGAGTCATCTACCTAAGCTTGACATGAATAATATTCCTAAATTTGTAGGAGGCTATGATTCAGATCCACAACATCATTTACATGCCTTTCATAATGCCTTTTCTTTCTCCAACATTGAAAGTAGGTGGAAAAGCTTAAGCTCTTTCTGAAGACATTGATTAATAGAGCCGAAGTATGGTATAGATTGTTGAGACCAAATGTAATTTGACGATGGTCTACAATGCTAGAACTTTTCAACAAGAAATATCAAACCTATGCAAGAGTGTCCAATTTGATGAGACAGATCCAAGAGTGGAAGCAAGAACAACATGAACCCTTGGATATGGCCTTAGATAGATATTATGCCTTACTAAATAGATTCCTAGGCCATGGTTTCTCTAAGGAAAGGCAACGTTTCCACATCATAGATGGGCTTCATAATGAAACAAGGGAGACACTTGGAATGTATGCCCTAGGGCAATTATACGAGCTCCAAGCCCATCAAATCCAAGAGCTAATCGAGCATGTGGAAAAAGAAGAAGGAGAGATATGCAAATGGGAGAATTTTGAGAAATATTAATGAGATCCAACTCTTCAATAGAAGGAGGTCTAGATCTATGATAAGGAGAATGAAACCACTCTCAATAAGGTGATCTCACAACAAACCTTGGTGATATAGAAGTTTATTTATGAACTTGCAGCAAAGTTTAATAAGATGTGCAAATGGGTATGTGAAAACGTTACAACTCTTATTGAGATGGTCAAAATAAGCCAGGTGATCACAATCAACAAAGGATACAAAAATAAGAAACAACCATGAACACTTTTCAGCAAATGAGAAAAGTGGTTGATGGAAGTGAGGTTATAGAATTAACCACAGATGAAGATAATGGATGCAACATCTACATATATGATCATCTGAAGGGCCATTCCCTAGTCTTGTTGCATCTATAAGAGTATTGGGTAGGTGCCTTAAATCCAAAGTTTGTGCAAAAGCACATGCTCAAGAGATTTCCTCTCCCACAATGCAATTATAGATAGTCCCACAACCACTCGTACCATCCTATGGGGACTTATTACTAGCCTCAACATGATCATCAACCATAGTGGCATCAATCATAGTCATGGGGAAGGCCACCACCAAATTAGCCCTACTTGCCAAAACAGCATGGATATTATGTTCAAAACCATGTTTCTCCAACTAGTTCTACATCCTCTACTTCAAATCACTACTACCACTCTCCCAAGTACCATCAACCCATGACATCCCTTGAAGGATCACCACCCCGTGCCTTTTACCATCCATCCTACCCTCGATATTCTCGTACTCCACCACATTATAGGCCATTGCCAATGACACAAGAAGGTTCAGCATCACAATACTAACAAACAAATGCCACTTTTGTTGCAAATGTGTAGAGACATGCTGATACTAGTGAGTCTCAACTACAACGTAGAAAATGTTCCCTTTGGAGAAAAGGTTGTGAGCCAAAGCAAACCACGCATTGACCCACCATATCATCCAAGGCAGCACAATGCCAATCTGGTGCACCACCTTTCTTAACTCAACCACCATCCTCTAATCCTACACATGGTAACACCATCCATCAATACTCCAATCCCAAATCCAACTAATAAATCTAACAGTGTGGGGAGATAAAAAAATCCATGCATACCATATCATGACCAAGGGTGAAATCATGGGTCAGACATCCATAACATTAACACACCTTCATACCCTGATCCACCATACATTTAACCATCAAGTGTGTGACCAAAAATTTTTCTACCTAGCCACCACAACACCAATAGACACCCAATGGCTGGGACATGAACAGTTACCAATGTTTCATACATGCATGGATCCTATTTATCCACTTATTAATCCTTGTCATGGCCAAATGTTTAGTCCTGGGGGTTATCCTCCATTCTAATCTTTAGGATTCTTAAGTGCTTTTCATCTTTTTGTTTTACAATTTTTTTTTCATTTTCCTATTTCTTGATCCAAATTTTCCAATTTCTTTCAATTTTTTCTAGTTGTTACTTTTATTTTCTTTGTTACGTAATCTCGCTCATGAATAAAACGATCATGTTGCCCATTGAGCTGAGGTTTTCTCTATGTTGTCAAGTTATAAGGAACTAATTATTCAGACATTCAGACCACGACATCCATCCACCCATTCCATTAATAAGAGGTTCTTTCCTTAGTCATAATGATAATCTTTTCCATCATTCAACTTAATGATAAATTTATAATCATTGTGTCGAAACAAAAGAGTGTAGAACCAAGCAAGAATGTGAAGTGTGTGACATTAAGGGGATTTGTGGATTCTCTTTGGCCATTTATGTATGTTCTATCATGTTGCTAAGATTATAACCATATCCTTGTAGATCTAACAAAAAATGGAAGTAAGAGTAACCTAAAACGACATTGAATAAGCTTCTATAGGTCCCACTGGAAAGACATGTACCCTTGCTTGAAGGTTGGTAGCTTCTTAGAATCGCAAGAAACAAAGAGTGAAAAAAATGTGTGTGCATGCCATAAATAAAGCTTCTCCCTTAGACAAAATGCCAAGTGATGTTAATCCTCGCTACTATGATAGTCTTATGGTTGCTTACTAACAGGATGAAATAATGTGATGTCACTACAATGTGGTGTGGACTTGGTTTGAATCTTGGAAAGAAGGACTCATGATTATTTAACCATTAATAACACACAAGGATTCATTGTAATAATGGTAAGACACCTCATGTCCCAATTTCTGTAACCCTTTCTACAGTCCATCTCATCTCATTGTCCATGCGATCATAACTTGTGGTTTTGTGTAACATAGAGTTATTATCTCAAATTGGTGATTTTAACATGCGTGTTTTGTTTTGCAGGTATGCATTGCATTCAACCCCTTTAGTTCCTACAGACATTTTTAGGTGTGGTTACACAAGGGCATCATAGGCTAGAGCCTACTTTGGGGAAGACCAACTTGTGTAACTTTTGTGACTTATGCTTGTTTGACACAACCACATCATTCTTCACCCTCCAAGCACTCAATTGTTATATTTTGTTGTTTCCCATTCCATATCATGTGATCTATCCACAACTTCAATTTCAATGTGCATTCTCTTGTTCATTCTAGTGCTTTTCACATCGATGGCTCCACCTTATCATAGTTTTGGTGCCTCAAATTGATTTTTCACTTATCTAGAACTATGGACCTAACCTCAAACCTTCCAACTAATCACAAAGCTTCAATTTCCATGCTTAGTTTCCCCATTAGGTAAAAATTCATGAATCCCAATGTTGCGTACCTGACATTGGTTAGATGTGACATTGCATACTCGATGTCAGGTCAAACAAAAACTATATATATGACCCCTGCACTGCTTAAACTTCATTTTCATCATTTGCCACTAAGGGAGTTGTTTAAATTTTCTCCCATGACTCAAAGCTCTACACACTCATTTTTCACTTGCGATATAGCTCTCTACCACTCTAATTTTTATGCCATTTGAACCTACCTAAACCTAGAGTGTTCAAGTTAGTCATGGAAGGATGGAGGGGAGGGGTGAATGCTTGCATGTGAAACTTGCACCACATTGCTAAAATGTGCTATCACCCAGAGGGTACCATAAGGATGACCCCAAAAAGAGGTGCACAAGTTGAACCCTCGCAAAGAGCCACTAAGCATCCATAAGGTGGCCGCAACCAGCAAGGTGAACATGTAGAACACATGGAGTAGGAAGCTCAATCTTTTAGCATTCACTAAGAGGCTCCTGCTACTAGGCAATTTGCCCAAGGGGAGGCTATAGAACCATAGCTCTTGAGTAGGGATAAGATCTCATATTATCTCTTGATTGCCTTGTTGTCATCCTAGAAAAGTCCACGTTGGCCTTGGTCGTTGTGGAAATGAATTTCAAGCCATTCATAAAGTTTTCTCCAGAAGTAGTTCAACGCAACTCAAGGCATTCCCCTTGTGGCCCATTTTGTCAAATAGTGGTGAGTGGTACCTGGGTGAAACTCATCAATTCTAGCACAATAAAGATGAAGGCATCATCGTCGACATCTGTGGAGTAAACGTCTCTTTTTCAATCAAAGCTATTGCTGCGACTCTCAATCTACTGAATGAAGGGGCTAAGGTAGCCCATTTGTCAACTAGATCCAACCCCAAGACCAAAAAAACTGTGGCTGAAACAAGCATATGTCAAGGAGGATAAAATGTATAATGAAATGACTTTGGAAGAGAGAACATATTTCAAGATCGGAACTTACCACCTATTTCCCACCAAAGGACTTAATCGAATTTCCACATATGCGACCAGGGATGGAAAGTGCTATTCTAATGGGAAAATTTGTAGCTAATATTCCCTAGTTATATTTCACTAAAATTGAATGGTTATTTGAAGAGAAGAAGGCATGGAAACTAACACTTCCATTCCTTTACCTAATTAAAAGATTGTGCAAGTGTGATGGGATCCAAGATATACCAATGATATCCCCAGGAAGGCTCAGAATGCCTCTTTCGCTGAACTCCTAAAATCTGTAGCACCAAGAAAAGATCTTGGTGAACAACAAGAAGCAAAGAAGGAGGAAAAGCCACAAGCAGAAACACAACGTGAGCCTGAGTAGTGCCCACAAAAATAAGCTCTGTCATTGTCACTTCCACAAGAGTATAGGCCCTCGATGAGCCATTTGCAAAAGATTGCTAAAGCCATCAGTTAGGGAAGTAGGGACGAGTCTAACCTCTTTAGAATGATGGATGATGTCATACAGCCCACAATTTATGCTAATCCAACACAGGGGGAGATCTTGCTACAATTAGAAGGAGAAAGATCCCAATGGTCACAGAAAATCTCTAGAAATACTACATCCTTCTAGGTAACACTTGAAACTAGAGAAGGTACCATAATTGTGGTACTACAACATGAGGATGCGATAGGCGTAGTAGAAGTAATCACAAACCATATCAAAGAATCATTTAATGTGCCTATTGTGCCTCTAGTAGATCTATCAGGAACCAAATATGTGCAGATGCTTTCTAGGACCTCAATGACTCTTGTGGTGCATGAGGATGTGCTTGATCGACTATTGCAAATGGGGCAAGTGATGACTACCTTATTTAACATCCCTAGTAATGTCACTACAACACAGTTAGACCTCATCACCATAAAAGAAAAGTTGGTCATGGCTGAATCATGTCAGAGCATGTAGAAGTAGAAGTACAAAGGCTATAAGAAGATCTAGCTACCCTAAGAGTCAAATGACAAGATTCCATCCATTTTGTTGCTCTAAACCAACTTGAGCAATTTAGGATGGAGCAAGTGACCAAGCTAATGAAGGAGAATGCAACTACTAAACAAGAAAAAGAGAAGGTGATCTAGAATGCCTTTGCTGAGGATGTGAAATCTTATGCAAAAAAAAGGCATTGACCATTGCACAAGAAGAAAATAAGCAACTTGCCATAGAGAACTCAAGATTGATCATAGTGGAGAAGCAAAAGAATATTTTAAAAGAAAGTATTCACTAGTTAAGAGAGCAACTAGTGAGGGTTAACTAGGATATTAGTAGATTGGCTAAGGAGAATAGAATCCTCTCAATGGAGGAGGTCCATGGTATTTGCCAGAAGTTAGCAATTGAAATTAGTGCATGGCAAAATGAGGCAAAAAAGCATGAGAAATTGAAGAAGAACTTCCATGAAAAAGTAGGCATGTACAAGTAGATAAATGAAAAAGAGATCCAAATGGCCAAAGCACACATCAACTCCTTGTCAGCCCAAAATCTTGAGCGGCAGCCCATCTTGGATAGCTATGCCTTGGTCCATCAAGTGGAAGTCAAGAATAAAGACCTGCATATAGAAGATCTAAAAGAATACATGGCATTAGCTAACTTTAGATATGCCAATCCTACCATGTTAACAGTAGGTTGTCCTTGGAATGAGTTGGAAAAATAGGTGGCGACCACCTATGCATTATATGAGAAAGAGTTTGCAGATCGAAAGGACACTTTGTAGAAGTTGTAGGTGGAAAACTCAAAATTGGAGGTGGTCAAAGCTAGCTATCAAGGACAAAAGGACGTAGAATCAAACCTAGCTAGATGACTAATAGATTATCATGAACTCAGAGACAAAACTAGGGCCTTTGAGAAGGAACAACAGTAGTTTGCGACATGGTATGTAAAGGCAAATCAGATGTTCTTGCAACTACCATGTCCTTGGGATGTACCGACACCAACACACATCAATTCAGTGGCTTGGATGGTACATGACCTAAGATGGAAGAGGAGAAGTTGCAAGCGTTGCTGAATCATTAAAAATTTCAAAAGCCTGGTGACAAAGGAAAGCAACTAATGGAGGAGCCACCACCTCCTGGCACCACATGAGCTTCTTAATTTTTGTTTTTGTTTTTTGTTTTGTAATAATGTATCCCATTTTTTATTACACCACTATGGCATGCAAGAGTCAATTATTTTGTTCATTATTTAAGTCAATCAATAATCCCATACCTTCCCAATATTTTGTAAAGAACTTGTTCCTTATTTTTTTTAACTTGAAGATGAGTTTTCATTCTATCATGGGCATATGATGAGTCATCAATTGCTAGGCCCCAATGTTAGATACCTAATGTTGGAGCCAAGAAGTGATGTCAGATACCCAATGATGAGACACGATTCGCATGAGCCACGATATCGCATCCCCTGCGATATCGCGTACACGATATCGCGGTCCGTCGTCATATCTATAAATAAGAGGTGGCTCTCCCTTATTTTTCCATCCTGAGTTAGAAGTAGGAAAACTCTGGCAATTTGATCACTCCAGAGATAGAATATTTTCCATGTGCCTGCAATCGGAGTCCTAAAGTGAATGGATCTTTATTCGAGTAACATTATACCTGAACACAAGTTGTGTACAGCAATAAAGACGAACTTCCTGGATAAACCTTGCAGTGCATGGAATATGATTTTATTTATCATTTTCTCTCTCACCCTTAAACTCATAGAATGCAGTATGAGTAAAACTTGATTACGAGCATCTAAGGATGTGTACTGTTAGTCAAGGAATCGACTGCTCATCGCAACGCGGTATGAGTACGACTTGATTACGAGCATCTAGTGTGACTACTTGGTAACCCAGTGGCATATTCAGGATCTACGCTTGGTAATCCCAGTGGTAGTCATGCACCGAATGTGTACATATAATCAAGGAATCGGCTGCTCATCGCACCTAGGCTAGATTAGCTTTCTCAGCACTTTCCTCCTAGTTAAGTGCCTCAATACGACCACTTCGAGCACGTGCATTACGCGTGGTGATCCTAGCAACGATTAGCGTTTGGTAGCCACGGTTTCATTGGTTCAGGGTATGTACGGTAAGTGGGAATGGATGCTGACGCTAGGTAATTTAGACTTATTCATTATTTAGAGTTAGCAATTAGTTTCTCAACCCTTCACCTTGATAGCATAGGAGAAAAACATAAAAAGATATAAAAACCATATACCTCGGACTTACTTAACCATACACCATGACAACTACAAGTAAGTCTAGGAAGACAACGAATGATTAACCCCAAGTGTTCCATGGGGCGTGTAGGCACTTAGTCTATGGATTTCGACCGGATCGCGCGTGCTACGCTCGTTTCGTATGGTTGAGTGTAGGGGTACCTCACCACTCATCATTGGTGCCATTGCCAGGGACTAAGTGTTTATGCGCTGAATAGAACATAAGGATATCACTCACATCGTTGGGAGCCTAAACGAACCTTCGGGTTAATTAATTAAACAAGAATTTATATAACGGTAATTAGCACACCGATAAGACACGATGTCTTCTTCTTCTTCTCATAAGAGCAACTCACCACCTAAGGACCATACATGAGACAGTCAGCAACATAAAACACATAGCTAAAATCAGCCAAGTCCTAAACAATACAAGATAGTTTATACTCATCCCGATGAGTATATTCCAAACTTTACCTTTATCCTCCATCAGGACAAACAACTGTGATGGAGAGATTTGCAAGGTAACATCATTGTACCCCCAGATCGATCAGTCTCTAACATGCTTTTCCATGCTTTGGCACAAATTGGCATGACAGAATTATACGTTGAATATGTTGCAGAAGATTTTGAATCAAGGGATTATTATCCCATAGAAGCACAACGTATGAGGGACTCAAGGCAGGAGAGCCAACATACACTATTGAAGGGCAAAGGCCCATACGTCCTTAGCGAAACTAGAGATGGTGAACCACTTATAACTGGTTCACTATCAAGAGATGTTCCCCCTCTTAACGAAAGTGAGGAGGAAGGGTATTAGAACCTATGATCAACGATACATATCCCTGGTTATGATGCCCGTGAACACCAATTGTTTACAGAAGGAACAACACATGACAAGGACGGGCACTTAGATCATCACCACGATCAGGACTGTAGTAGCCAAAGAGAAGGCAAGAAACATTGTCATGGCGATGGTTCCCCTTCTTCTTTCCCTTCTTCACATCACTCACCCTCTCCTTCCACATCTGGGCGTAGCCATCATGAACACAACAGAGAGGATAAAAGTAGACAAAACGAGAGACCTCAATGAGAAAGTTGAGAGAGAGGACAAGGGCAAGGACGTAGGGAAAGTAGGGAATGACAAAGACATCATAGGTGTCATGAAGGAGATGATCATGATGAGCCCCTACTCACAACCCGAAGTATGCTTGACATAATGGAGGCTTTTAGAATTCCCACAAGGCATTTAAAAGATAGTCGGATCAAACGCTTAGACATGAACAACATCCCACGATTTGAAGGGGGATACAATGCTGATCCGCACCATCATTTACAAGAATTCCACGATGCCTGTGCCTTGCAGAATATAGAAAATGAGTGGAAAAACTTAAGTTATTCCCAAGGATACTCATCAAGGAAGCAGAGAGCTGGTACCTGTCTATAGAACTGGAAACCATCAGGAGGTGGAGTACAATGCTAGAACTGTTCAACGATAAGTATCAGACGTACTCCAGAGTGTCCAATTTGCATAAACAGATCCAAGGCTGGAAGAAAGGTACTCATGAACCCTTGGATGCTGCCATGGCCCACTACTACACATTGTTACATTGTTGCTCGGTCCATGGGTACGCTCAACAAGATCAACTTCACCACATCGTGGATGGGCTAAGGCATGAAACGAGAAGAACCCTTGGGACTTATGCCCAAGGGAGACTATCACAACTTAGAGCCCATGAAGTACATCGCTTGTTCGAGCAAGTAGTAAAAGAAGAAGGTGAGCTATGCAAAAGGGAAAGTGCAGAAGAATACAACCGTGATCCCTCTCCTCAAAAGAAGGGAGTGAAATTTTGCGATGAGGAGGATGAGTCACCAATCAAAGAGTTGGTGAACAGGAAAACCTTGCCGCTTCAAAAGCTCACAACAGAAATAGTGGCTAAGGTAGATGACGTATGGAGTTCCTTAGACTCTAAAATTGAAACTATCTTAAAAATTGTAAAAGAGTCTAAGGTAGAACAAAGTAGTGACAAAGGTAAGACAAAGTGGAGATATTTAGGCCCTACACATAACAAGGGCAAAGGGAAAATCACTAACTCCGATGGGGTTGTGGAATCAGACACAGGCGATGACGGTGGATGTGAGATCTGCCACTATGACCATCCTAAGGGATGTTGCCCCATCATCTCACATCTACAGGAGTCTAGGGTGTATGCACTTAATCCAAGACTTAATCAACAGCAAACACCCCGAAAGCTACCTTATCCCCAAGGTAACCCAAGGCAGTTCCACCAACCCTTAACGTATTATCCAAGTGGAACTCCCCCACAACCCATTGGACAGCATCAACAATGGCAATACCCACAGTCATGGGAGATGCCATCACCGAAACATCAGTACCCTTATCGGCAGCCTGACCCTTATGGATATTATGTTCAGCAGCCGATTTCTCCAAGTGACTCTATGAGTCACATAACTCCCCACTGTCACTACAAAGTTTGAGAGTACTTTAGAAGGACTCCTTCTCTTCCGGGAGACACTCCATACCCACAGCATCCTCTAAATCCATCTGCACCTCTTCCACAAGTAGTTCCTATAACATCTCTTGCTCCAATAATGCAAGGGGAACTTCCTACTCAACCACAGCAACATCACGCTGCGAGAGCTGTAAATATTCAACCTGCTGCTGGTTCTAACAATTGTAAAAAGAGAAGACCTTTCTTCAAAACCAAAAGCCCAGACAAACTCTCACAACAACAAGCGGTTGAGCCCATGTACACTCCTCCACCATCTAACACTTCGGTGTACCCTTTAGTCCAACAGAGCTTAATGCATACAGTTATGTTGATGCATATCGTAACTGACTAGATCAAGGTAGGCCACCTTCCCAAGAAACTAACTGACCCTGGAAGTCCCTTAATCTACCTTCAAGTCACCAGAAATGAACCACATAGGGCTCTTCTTAACTCAAGTTCCGGAGTCAACTTAATTTCACAAGAGATGTATCACGCATGGAGCCTGCCCCAACTTAAGAAGAGCAACATTCAACTAGAGCTGGCAGACCAGTCCATCATCATTCCCTTGGGATTGGTGGAGGACATCATTACCACTGTGTGTGGTTGGTCCTACCCAGCTGATTTCTTGGTGATTGAAGTTAATAACAATGAAGGGGACTTCCCAATTATAATGGGAAGGGCATGGCTGAGTACAGTAGACGCATGCCTTAGGATTCGTGATCTTTCCTTGGAAATTTCTGAGATAAATATTTATGGAAAGATCGAAAAGAGGAAAGTTCCATGCATCACATATAGTGATTCATCGAGTGATGACATGGAGGAAATGCCTCCATGTAATAGGTGTTCCCTTGAAACTTTGCAACAAAGATGCCTATATGTAGCAACCACACAACCAATAGTAGACACCCCATGGTTGATAGCTACTCGAAGGAGCTACCAAATATGCATGGAACGAACTGAGGAAACCCATGCCCATAACGAAAGCATATATACATTGGAATATGAGCGTCGCCAACTTCCACCCCTTAATCTAAGATCATCAATTGGGAGAATTTGGGCACTTCTTAGAAATTCAAATAGGCACTCATTATTTCGGATCTCTCCCTTTCCACTCAATCATGGGGGAGATGGCCACCTATGCTAACCATATGGGGCCCTCAGTTATTTTAAGTTTTTGTTTTACAATGTTTTTGTTTTACATGTTTTTGTTTTACAAGTTTTTGTCTTACACATTTTTTTTTTACAAATTTCTTTAACTTTTCTTATTTTTGTTTTACAACATCGTTATACTTTTTCCATTTTTGTGTGTGTGTGTGATCCACTTGTAAGTTTGTCACCCAATAAGTATTCAGAATGATGGTATGAACTATTTTCATGTTGATTGCTAATGTTTGGTTTTTACCTTTAAGTCACAATGTTGATACTAAAGTATGTTTCTTTTGATATGGTAGGCAATGAGACCACTTCATCCATCCATCCACTAGTTTCTATGGTCTCTCTCAGCTTGGAAATGTATAGTCCCCTTCTAATAAGAACTTAAACGAATTGGTAACTAGGCATTTTTCAAACTAAGGAAGGACTCAAGGATTGAAAAGGGTGTGACTTCAAGGGAACTTGATGCTTTTGTGTTGGCCGTTCTCTTGTTTGGATGTTTTATTTTTGAGTTTTCTCGCCATTCTGATGTTACCCCAACTATCGGAAGCTGAGACAATAAAAATAAAAAGTCTTTGCATGGTGTGGTTCTCACGCATAAAAACACAAAACAAAACAAAATAAAAAACTAAGTGAGAATTCAAAGCACACCCCTTAGATGAAATAAACTTGGGCTACAAGCACAAGTTATGGAACCAAAAGTGTTCCCTCTAACTAAGGCCCTTCTCGCTTCCCATTCTCTCCTTTGTTTCATTGGAATGGTGGTGACTCTTGGGGAAGGCCTCCTTGTTATCCAAGTGGATGGTTTAGCCAAATGCATTGATGCAAAGTCACTAGATGTGGTTGGTTTGAGGCCGGACTTGGAATGGGATTTGCTAAGTCACATTAATCATGAAACACACAAGGGTCTATACACCACCTTGTTCTTGGGATTCCATTCCATCCTCTTCTCTCCACCCTTCTCTCCATTGTGAACCTCATTGCTGATTGTATCATTCGTGTATATTTTGGTAGATGCATTGTTTTCTTTTTGGTAAATTCTTGCGGTTAAGACTTTAACTCTTGTTCCAATTGACATTCCCAGAGTCTACGGACTCTTTGAATGTGGGTTTGTTAGGGCATTAAAGGACATGAGCCTGCTTTGGGGAGGACCCATTGACATTCTTATTTTGTACACCAGTTAACTTCTTTTCCCTAACATTTTTGCAATTAATTTTATTTTGTTCATTACCATCTTGACATCCATTCCCTCGATGCTATAGTTGTCCCTTTTTATCTATCTTTCTTACTCCTTTTCTTTCTCCATTCTAACGCTACCGGAGGTTCGTGATTAGTCATGGGGGTACGGGGCCCGATTTTTTCGATTTTCTCCTCGCCCCAAATTTTTTTGATTTTATTTGTAATCCCTACACCTTTGGTAGTCATCATTACTATATCTCCTGATCCATATCAGCCATACCACAACCTAGCCAATGAACTTACACCGAAGCAAGGTATCAATTACATGATGAATCATTTACCCTTGCTAATATAAAATTGTGTTGTGTGTGCAGATGGCGATCATGAAATAACGGACTGGATCTGGAGGGAACACATGGAATGGAGAAGCACTATAGCAGCTATGCAAGGAGCAAGATCGATGGCACACTTACCGATGGACAACAAAAGGTGCAATCTTGGCATTGGTAGCAACAACACTTCTTTCTCTCTCTCTCTTTCTCAGCTGCCAACTAAGGCTTGATGTCATTGTAATAAGGTGTTCACCCTTGTTGTCATGAACACCAGTTTTGTCAAGTCTTGTAATGATGATCCATTCACATGTTATCCCATTAGTTCCATTCCCCTCAATAATCCCATACCTTCCCAATATTTTGTAAGGAACTCGAGGATGATTTTTCATTCAATCATGGGGGTATGATGAGACGCGATTCGCATGAGCCGCGATATCAAGTACTCGATATCGCGTTGTCCCCTGCAATATCACGGTCCGCCGCCATATCTATAAATAAGAGGAGGCTCTCCCTTGTTTCCCTATCCTGAGTTAGAAGTAGGGAAACTTTGGTAGCTGCGGTTGCATCGGTTCAGGGTGTGTACAATAAGTGGGAACGGATGTTGACGCTAGGTAATTTAGACTTAGTCATTAGTTAGAGTTAGCAATTAGTTTCTCAACCCTTCACCTCGATAGCATAGGAGAAAAACATAAAAAGATATAAAAATCATATACGTCGGACTTACTTAACCATACACCGTGACAACTACAAGTAAGTCTGGGAAGGCAATGAATGATTAACCCCAAGTGTTCCATGGGGCATGTAGGCACTTAGTCTGCGGAGTTCGACCGAATCGCATGTGCTATGCTCATTTTGTATGGTTGAGTGTAGGGGTACCTTGCCACTCATCACCCAATGTCATCTCCTCTGGGTTCACCTATAAATACAAAACTTGGATGCTTGGTTGAGACATGTAGTAGGTAGTAGAGAAGATAGTTTTCAGTTTTTAGTTTTTGCTAGTCTTTCTTAGAGTCCCATTATTTCTAGTGCATGCCTGCAATGTGATGTTTGTAATCGTACAACACCTTTGTTCAAGTGTGATGTACTTGGACACATTACATGACTGGAAATAAAGATCGAGATTACTTTCATCATTGTAGCGCCCACTTAGATTATTATTACTTTTAATTATTAATTATTTTTTATTTCCATTAGTTAACATTTCCATTTATTGTTATTTACTATTCCTATCATTAAGTGGTATGCATACACCTTAATCATAAGCATTTAAGTGTAGGTACTTGGTAATCCAGCAATGTATTGTTTGACACACCTAATGACATATGCTTGGCAACGCCAACAGTAGTGGCACGAAGTCCAAGATGTATACAGATGATTAAGGGCGAATACTCATCACACGTAGGCTAGTTCAAATCTTATTTTCCATTGTTCATTATCTTAATTAATTTACCTCTTTATCATCATTAAGAGTAGCATAGAATTAGACAACACCATATGCCTCACTTTGGACTAAACCATACGTGACAAAGCTACCACTAGTCCAAGTGGGAAGATAGCAAACTACGATTAGAGCATGAAAATCTAAATACCACAACTAGTCCCATCATGGAATTCGATTGGATCATGTGTGAATGCTTGCGATTCGTATGGTTGAGCTTAGGGGTACCTCATTGCTCATCAAGTATAATGACTTATAAAAGAAAAAATTCCTAGGATAATTAGATTTTAATATTTAATCATCAAATATTCAGAAGACCTATGACTAAGCTTCAATAGTAATAAATTAAAGAATACAAAACTTTAACAAAATACCTTATTAAGTAGATTTCATTCACTTATATAGGAAAATAACAACAAGAACAAGAACAACAATAATAGTAATAACAATAAGCTAATCTATTGAAATGCATTTGGTAGCACTAAGGAATTAGTTGCATGGATTAAATTAAAATATTAAGTTTATGCAAATTTTGAGGTTGTGACAATATAATTATGTTTCACTTATTTCAAGTTCCAACACCCCTCCCCCTCCCATCACCCTTCTACCAAATATCTTCCTCTTAACAAAAGATCATAATTTAATGAAATTTTGAATTAGCATCAATAGTAAGATGTAGAGGGGGTGTCTAACTTAAACCAATTTTCCTATAGCTATATCCAAGGGTGTGGCTAGGAGGATGGGTCAGTCAAAGTTGTTGAAACCCAAAATAATTTTAATATAAGTACAACTCAAGATATATAGTCTAATTAGAACTTTATAACTCGACATTTCCCACCAAAATCAAACCCATAACTTAAACTTTTAAATCAAGAGTCTTTACTACTAGGCTAATACCTCATTGTTATGGTGCCTTAAGTGTGACTCAAACTTAGCAACTATTGACTATAAATCCTTGTTATACAAATAGCTAATCACTTGAATCACCTCTAATTGATAGTAAAAGGTTAAGAGAATTAAACTTCATTAGAAGAGACATCTTCCATTAAAGTGTTTAAAACATTAAATTAGTCAAATTTCTTGCTATCTTTTGGGATCAAGGTATCAAAACTTGAAACTATTCTTTTAACACTATTTTCCTCCAAACATATAGTCAAAATAGAAATTTATAACTCAAAATTTCCTACTAGAAATTGGAACTTTCAAATTAAGAGTCTTGCCACTAGGTTAACACCTATTTTTGACTTTTGTTTTCCTTTGGGCTATTTTTTACTACGTTAACTTATAGAGAAGAAGGTTTTTATTTTTTTAATAATAAAGTCCTAGTCATCCTTTTATCATAAGTTTTCTTAACCTTAACCATAATTTAAATTGATAGAGTACATGTACCCTTCACAATATTAATGGTGTTGGAATCTTGAAATAACCTGTTGATGAGACGCGATATGCACAAGCCGCGATATCGCATCCCATGCGATATCGCGTCGTCCCCTGCGATATCGCGTACGTGATATTGCGGTTCGCCGTCAAATCTATAAATAAGAGGCGGCACTCCCCTCATTTCCCAATCTTGGCTAGAAGTAGCGAAGCTCTGGCAGTTTGATCACTCCAGAGTTAGATTAATTTCCCATGTGCCTGCAGTAGGAGTCCTAGAGTGAACGGCTCTTTATTCGAGCAACATTGTACCTGAACACAAGTTGTGTACGGCAATAAAGATGAACTTGATTGGATAAACCTTGTAGTGCATGGATAGGATTTCATTTATTATTATTTATTACTTTCCTAAAATGCGGTACGAGTACGACTTGATTACGAGCATTTAAGGATGTGTACGGTAGTCAAGGAATTGGCTGCTCGTCACATGCGGTATGAGTATGACTTGATTACGAGCATTGTGACTACTTGCTAACCCAGTAGCGTATTCCAAGATCTACACTTGGTAATCCCAGTGGTAGTCCCAGTGTGTACGGCTAGTCAAGGAATCGGCTTCTCATCGCACTTAGGCTAGTTAGGTTCTCTCACCCTTATCTCCTAGAACGTGGGATAAGTACGACTTGGCTACGAGCACCTACGGGTGTGTATGGCTAGTCAAGGAATCAGCTACTTATCACACTTAGGCTNAAAAAAATCATATACCTCGGACTTACTTAACCATACACCATGACAACAACAAGTAAGTCTGGGAAGAAAACGAATGATTAACCCCAAGTGTTCCATGGGGCGTTTAGGCATTTAGTCTACGGGGTTCGACCAGATCGTGCATGCTACGCTCATTTCGTATGGTTGAGTGTAGGGGTACCTCGTCACTCATCATTGGCGCTGTTGCCGGGGAATAAGTGTTTGTGCGCCTAATAGAACATAAGGGATATCACTCACATTGTTGTGAGCCTTAACGAACCTTTGGGTTAATTAGTTAAATAAGAACATATAAAATAGTGAACAGAACACCAATAAAATGGCTTCTTCTCATAAGGTTAACTCACCTAGGAATAACATGGAAGACAGTCAGCAACATACACATAACCTAAATCAGCCAAGTCCTAAACAATATAAGATAGTTTATACTCATCCCGATGAGTATATTCCTGATTACACTTTTATCCTCCATTAGGATGAACAGCTGCGGTGGAGAGATTTGCAAGGTAACATTGTGTTACCCCCAGATCGATCAGTCCCTAACATGCTTTTCTATGCCTTAGCACAGATTGGCATGCAAGAACTATTTGTGGAATACATTATGGATGACTTTGACATAAGGGATTATCATCCCAAAGATGCCCAACGTATTCAGGACTTAAGGCAGGAGAGTCAACATACTTTTCTGAAGGGAAAAGCCCCGCACGTCCTTAGCGAAATAGGAGATGAGGAACCCCTTATCATGGGTTCTTTAGCAAAGGATGTTCCCCCTCCTAACGATGGTGAGGAGGAAGGGTATCAGAACATAAGATCAACGATCCATATCCCTGGTTCTGCTACCCATGAACACCAACTGTTCACAGAGGGAACAACCACTTACGCTAAGGATAGGCACTTTGATCATCACAACGATCGGGGCTGTAGCAACTAAAGAGAAGGTAAGAAACATTGTCATGGCGATGGTTCCCCTTCTTCTTTCCCTTCTTCACATCACTCACCCTCTCCTTCCACATCTGGGTGCAACCACCATGAACATAAAGGGGAGGATAAAAGTAAAAAGGATGAGAGACCACGACGGGAGAGTCGAGAGAGAGGACAAGGACAAGGACGTAGGGAGAGTAGGGAACCACATAGACATCACAGAAGTCATGATAGAGATGATCATGACAAACCCCTACTCGCAACCCGAAGTATGCTTGATATCATAGAGGCAGTTAGGATTCCCACAAGGCACTTAAAAGACAGTTGGATCAAGTGTTTGGACATAAATAATATCCCACGTTTTGAAGGAGGATACAACGCTGATCCTCAACATCATTTACAGGCATTCCACAATGCCTGTGCCTTGAAAAATATAGATAATGAGTGGCAGAAGCTTAAGTTGTTTCCAAGGACAGTCACCAAAGAAGCAGAGAGCTGGTACCGGTCCTTAGAACTGAAAACCATCAGGAGGTGGAGTATGATTCTTGAACTGTTCAACAAAAAATATCAGACGTACTCCAGAGTGTCCAATTGGCGTAAGCAGATCCAAGGCTGGAAACAAGGTGCTTATGAACCCTTGGATGTTGCCATGGCCCGCTACTATACATTGCTACATCGTTGCCCAGGCCATGGGTACACTAAATGGGATCAACTACACGACATCGTGGATGGGCTAAGGAATGAAACAAGAAGAACTCTTGGGACTTATGCCCAAGGGAAACTTTCCCAACTTAGAGCCCATGAAGTTGAAATTTTGTTAGAACAAGTAGTGCAAGAAGAGGGTGAGCTACGTAAGAGGGAAAGTGCAGAGGAGTACAACCGCGATCCCTCCCTTTGAAAGAAGGGAGTGAAATTTTGTGATGAAGAGGATGAGTCACCAATCGAAGAGTTGGTGAATCGGAAAACCTTGCCAATCCAAAAGTTAACAACAGAAATAACGGCTAAGGTAGACGATGTATGGAGTTTCTTATACTCTAAAATTGAAACCGTCTTAAAAATTGTAGAAGAGTCTAAGGTAGAGCAAAGTAGTGACAAAGGTAAGAAAAAGTAAAGATATTTAAGCCCTACACATAACAAGGGTAAGGGGAAAATCACTAACTCCGATGTGGCTGTAGATTCTGACACAGACGATGATGGTGGATGTGAGGTTTGCTACTATGACCATCCTAAGAGATGTTGCCCCATTATCTCACATCTATAGGAGTCTGGGGTGTATGCACTAAATCCAAGACTCAATCAACAGCAAACACCCCAAAGGTTGCCTTATTCACAAGGTAACCCAAGACAATTCCACCAACCACTAACGTATTATCCAAGTGGAACTCCACCTCAGCCCATCAGACAACATCAGCAATGGAAATACCCATAGTCATGGGGGATGCCATCGCCGAAACAACAGTACCCTTACCAGCAGCCCGATCCTTATGGATATTATGTGCAGCAGCCGATTTCTCCAAGTGACTCTATGGGTCACACAACCCCCAACCATCACTACCAAGCTCGAGAGTACTTCAAAAGGACTCCTTCTCCTCTGGGAGACACCCCATACCCACACCATCCTCCTAATCCATCTGCACCTCTTCCACCTCAAGTAGTTCTCGTAACACCTCCTGCTCCAACAATGCAAGGGGAACTTCCTCCTCAACCGTAGCAACGTCACGCTGCGAGAGCTGTAAATATCCAACCTGCTGTTGGTTCTAACAACTGTAAAAAGAGAAGACCTTACTTCAAAACCAAAATCCCAGACAAACTCTCGCAACAACAAGCGGTTGAGGCCATGTACAATCCTCCACCATCTAACACTTCAGAGCACCCTTTTGTCCAAAATCAGAGCCTAACGCATACAGTTATGTTAACGCATACCGTAACTAACTGGATCAAGGTAGGCCACCTTCCCAGGAAACTAACTGACCCTAGGAACCCCTTAATTCATTTACAGATTGCCAGAAATGCACCACATTGAGCTCTTCTTAACTCAAGTTCCGGAGTCAACCTAATTTCACAAAAGATGTATCAAGCCTGGAACTTGCCCCAACTTAAGAAGAGTAACATACAACTGGAGCTAGCTGACCAGTCCATCACCATTCCCTTAGGATTGGTGGAGGACATTATCACCACTGTGTGTGGGTGGTCATACCCAGCCAATTTCCTGGTGATTGAGGTTAACAACAAAGGGGGCTTCCCCATTATAATGGGAAGGTCGTGGCTAAGTACCGTAGACGCGTACCTAGGAATCCGTGATCTTTTCTTACAAATTTCTAAGATGAATATTTACGGAAAGATCGAAAAGAAGAAGATTCCATGCATCGCATACAGTGATTCATCGAGTGATGACATGGAGGATATGTCTCCATGTGAGAGGTGTGCCTATGAAAGTGAGAAACAAAGAAGCCTGTATGTAGCAACCACGCAACCAGTAGTAGACACCCCGTGGTTGACAGCCACTCGAAGGAGCAAGAAAATATGCATGGAATGAACTGAGGAGACAACTCATGCCAACAACCATGGCATAGACACATTGCAACATGAGCGTCGCCAACTTCCACCCCTTAACTTAAGAACATCAGCAGGGAGAAGTTGGGCACTATTACGAAATTCAAACAGGCGCTCATTATTTCGGATCTCTCCCTTTCAACTTAGTCATGGGGGAGATGGCCACCTATGCTAATCATATGGGGCCATCAATTCTTTTTCAATTTTTGTTTTACAACTTTTTGTTTTACACATTTTTGTTTTACACGTTTTTGTTTTACACATTTTTGTTTTACAAAGTTATTTAACTTTTCTAATTTTTGTTTTACAACATCGTTACACTTTTTCATTTTTTATGTGAGTGTGTGTGTGTATCCACCCTGTAAGTTTGTCCCATAATAAGTGTTCAGACTGATGGTATGAACTATTTTCATATTGATTGCTAATGTTTGGTTTTTACCTTTAAGTCACAATGTTGATACTAAGGTATGTTTCTTTTGATATGGNTGTGACTTCAAGGGAACTTGATGCTTTTGTGTTGGTCATTCTCTTGGATGCTTAGATGTTTCTTATTGAGTTTTCTTACTGTTCCGATGTTACCCAATTATCGGAAGTTGAGACAATAAAAATAAGAAATCTTTGCATGGTGTGGTTCTCACGCATAAAAACACAAAACACAAAAAAAACGAAGAAAGT